>QEPC01003844.1:3133944-3186388 GCA_003113815.1 Sphenodon punctatus | reverse complement strand
GTTATGGGTGGGGGCAGCGTGAATAGATTATATGGGGGTGGGGGCAGAAATGAACTGGTTATGGGGTGGGGGCAGCATGAACTGATTATGGGGGCACAACTGAACTGGTTATATGTTGCTTTTCATGGCATAATGCGCTTAATAAGCTAGCTGCATTTTGGGTGTCTGGTGTGTGTGATAGCAGCACCTCTGGACCAGTCACACCGCATGCATGCACAAGGCACAGGCGGCACTGGCAGCAAGAAGCAACAGGTCCTGGAGGCCAGACTGGCTAAGCTCACCACCTGGCCCCTCCTCCAATAAGGCAGTGGACTAAGTCAGTCTCTCTGTGCCTGCATCACTGCCCGCTTGGCTGCCCCTGCAGTGGAACCACTCCTGGGAAGTGGTGGTAGACACTCGGCTGGGGAGCGGGGGAAAGCATTAGGAGGCCATGCTTCTCCATGGTTGCTCGGAGAGGTGGAGAATGGGAATCCTTCCTGTCCAGAGGGAGTAAGTTTTATGTAAATGTATACCTTTGCATAATTAGGCATCACCTAATTATGCAAAATTAGGCCACGCACCAAGACTTTGCACATGGCCTCACAAACTCTGGGGCCGGCCCTGCCTGGGCAGCAGGCCACTTTTAGCCTTGTCGGAAGTCCCAGAACTCCCAGCCGCGCACCCAGGCCCTGCCCCCTCCTCAAAATAGGGGAGGGGGAAGATGGTACCTGTGGGGACCAGGCAGCGTGAGTTCTCGGGGTCTTGGTCCAAGTCTGGCTTGGCAGTGGCAGCAGCAACAACCGCAGCAGTGATGGCAAGAGTCCCTGCACCCAGGTAGGTCTCTTGGGGATGACAGTGAGAGGGGCAACAGCTCGATCCGTCCTGCAATGTGAACACCCCATCCTGCCACCGTTCTCCAAAAAGGGACACGCTGTCCATCGAACAGAGGAGACCCCGGCCACCACGGTCCAGCAAACGGCCCAGACAATGGCAGACACCCTTTGGGTGGTACCCAAAGGGCCCCACCCTTGCTGATGGTACCTTAAATTTCCAAGCCGCTGGTCAAAGCACGGAGCATCTTTCACCGTCCCTGCTGTGCTTCCCAGTCATTTTGTTCAAGGATGAGCATGTCTATCTGGATTTCTTTCAGACCTGTCCCTTAATTTGTCAGTGAGAGTGCTTTTCTCAAAAATGATCCTTGTGACACTGGCAGGGTGTTAGCTTGTTGAAATCTGCCAGTATCTTAAGAAAGGCCTGCCATAAAACACTGTTCTAATGACATCTAGAGTATGGAGGATAGGTCCATCAATGGCTGTTTGACAGGATGGTCAGGGGATGCAACCTTATCGAGAAGGCATCACTAAGCGGCTGCAATTGGTTGTCAAATAATGGATCTCTATGTGCCTCTTCTGAAGAACATAGTGTTGATCAGTTTCAGTGACAAGATGTTGGGCTTGAAGGAACATTAGTAGAGCTGAAGAAGGTACCCCAAAACCAGGTACCCTGTCCATTTAAAAAAAAATAATAAAAAATTATTTTAGATCTTTTTATCCCACTCTATTCTGTATTTTTTATTAAATTTTTATTTATCTTAAAGCTTTATAAAATGTTGATTTTTAATTAAAAATGAATAAAACGTTGACATATGAGCTACATAATCATTTCCCCCCCCTAGATTTAAATTCACTCTGAATCTAGTATAGCTGTTACCAAACCCTTTATTTTGTGTTGTAAAGAGATGATTTTCAAATTACGCTGCATTATCTAAACCACCAAACATATTTAATTTAAAAAATATATTAAGTATTTGGGGTGTCTGAATCTACCTAGTTACATTTGGGCAACAACCAGTGCTCGAACATGTCCCAGCAGGCTACCTGCATGCTCCCTGGGCCTGACCCACCAGTCCAGTTGTGCTGCTGCTGCTCCTGCTGCTGCTCAGGTGTTCCCAGCAGCATGTCACAGTCCCCACAGCAGGGGGATGTGTTGGAAGAGGCCTTAGGTGCTATGGGGACACTGGCGTGCCATCCAGCTCAGCTGAGCAGCGGACCAGGCTGGGAGGAGCAGTGGTGTGTGTAGCTGGGCAGTTGAGTCGGCTCAGGGAGCATGCGGGGGCAGGAGCTTCCCATAAAGACCTGCATTTTCAGGCATTTGGGCACCCAATGGGGGCAGGGTAAGCCTGTCGGGTGCTTGGAAATGCAGGTAGTACCCATATGCTACCTGCTGCACCTCTGATCATTAGTATGGCAATAGTAACTTTGGGTATCCTAGATATGTTCTTGGGCCAAGTTTCATCCTATTTTATGTATTAAAGCATTGCTTACAATTATTCACAATTATTGAATCATAGGACCTTTCAATGCTACCTTGTCTTGTCATTGGAGATATGATTGCCTGAGAAGACTGTTAGAGATGGTCCTCTTTACTGCACAGGCTTGAAAACGTGGATCCACCCCATTCATTGGATGTGTTGTGGAGTTAGTCTTATCCATGTGTTTATGCAGTGTAATCTAATGCACATTGTTGAGACTTTTAGTAAAATAGATCAAAGGTGCATGGGTATACACAGAGATGCTTTCTTCTTGCAGTCCTGACAGGGCTGTTGTAAAATAACTCGGGGTGGGATATCTTTCTGAGGGTAGGTGAACTCCTTAAGCTTTCAGCACTATAAGCGTGGTGCCTTCCATCAATGTTTTCATTTAGAACTGAAAGAGCAGAATCCTAATTTATCATGATGTATGCAAATAGGCTGAAATTTAACCTTGACTTTAAGTTCTGCCTCCCTGGATTTAAAAAGAAAGCATCCAAGCCTTTTTTTTTAGTTTCTTAGAAGAAAAACCTTGAACACTCATGCTGTGTGTAGAACTCTACATCACTGTTCATCTAGGATGCAGAACAGTGCAATTTCGCACTTGCTCAGTCAGTTCTGTGGTGCCGGTTGTGGAGGGGAATGTTTCCTGAGTATGGGCACCGTTGTCCATAGATTTGAATCTTGCTTCTACTTACTGGTGCTTATAAGTATCTAACACCTTTTCTTTTGTTACCCTGCCCTGCACTGCACAAGAGAGAGCTGAGCTGCCCGTCTCTTATTGTGTAAATAAAGGGAATACAGAGGTTACACAAGGTCACATTGAGGATGCAATATTGATTTTTCAATTTTACTTAAATAAAAACACCTGAATTAAGCATAGGCTTAATAAACCTAGAGAAAACTGCATGTTAATGCAGTTCTTTTTAACTTGAGGGAGGTGATTTATGCACGAATAGCTGGCTTCAAATGTGTGTACACAAACATTAAAATTACAACACTGGGATGTAGGGATGCAGATTAGAGACAAATATTGGGGCAGATTAGAGACAAACTAAAGAGCACTGATTCAGAGTAAAGAAACAAACTTCAGTTCACATCTCCAATACATTCACTTTCAGTGAATGCCTTGTAATATTCACTCTTAACCAAAGGCAGATAAACATCATAAACTAAATTGATTGAGTTTGAGTGGTGTAGATATAGGACTCTGCACTGGGATTTTCTGAGTTTATTATCTGTCTCTACCACTGGCTTTGCTGCAGCCCTCAGGAGATCAGATTCTCTTTGCTCCTCAGTTTGTTCATCTGTAGAATCAAGATTGTGCAACTTACCGTTTTAAACTATTCCTAGATTTCATTGCTTTTCATTCAACATACTAATGGCAATAGCCTAAATTTCAAATCCAAATTTGATTACAAACGTGTGTGTAAGGGTTGTAGAAAGAGGGTATATTTCAGATAAATATTTATCCTGTATTGGATAGTCCTCAATGTTTGATTTTATTGTTTTGTTCTAGGAGTGCTATTGAGTACTTCTTGAGAAAAGGTCTGCCGTGAATCTTCTCTTTAGTACAGGACATTGATGCCTAATCTCCTTCCACTTGGAGGGGTGAACACATACGTCCATGTGCATTCACGGTGTCTCTGGTGGTGGGTAGGCTTCCCCCCACCCCCTGTGCAATTATGGGGGTGGGGTGTGTGGCCCTCTTGCACCGTTCAGTCAGCAGCAAAAGAAGCTGTTCTGACAACTTGGGCTTGCAGGATAGGAGAGGACAAATGCCGCTGTTCAACTAACTGATCAGCAGAAAAGCTCACAATCTTGCTCCTTCTGCAAGATCCAAGTACCTCTGTCTAAGTTAGTCTCCATTAATTGAATGCTAAGAATGGAAATGATTGACTAGACCCTTCTCCCTCACTGCCCCCCATGCCTGGAACTCCCTCGCTACCCACATCCGCCTTGCCCCCTCCCTCCGCTCCTTCAAATCCCTCCTCAAGGCCCACTTTTTCCTTGCCGCCTTTCCCCATGCCTGCTAGTTGTTCCCCATATACTTACTGTCTGCCCTCTTCTGCAGACTGCTGCAACCAACCTGATTGTAACCAAGCCAAGCACACACACCTGAGACTTCGCATCCACTTGAATGTTTGTTTGTCTTTTCCCCTGTCTCTCCCACTGTCCCCTCTCCCTGTCTCCCCCTCCTTGTCTTTTAGATTGTAAGCCACAAGCAGGGACCGCGTCTATTTCTATGTTCTGTACAGCACCAGGTCACACTACTGGCGCTATATAAATGTTTATAATAATAATAATTAGCATAATTTTTATTCTTTGCTTATTTAACATTGGACTTTGTACAGTACCAAATAAGTCCATTTCCTTAGTGTGCTTGCGCTGAAGTTCTGAAAAGTTGAGCTGTTTTAGATGGCACGCTAAATTTGACCTAAGCAGACTCCATTGTATATGAAAACAGAAATAAAGATGACCATCTTAATGAAAGTATGTGGCAATGGATAACACTATACGCTGGAGAGCAAAAAGCTAGCGGACAATATGCAGTGCCAGAGTTCACACCAATGGTTGGAGGATTTGCACCCTTAAAGTTAATGGCAAAATTCCCATTTGCTTTAATGGTGGAGGGTTTTGCCCTAAAGGTTCTTGAAGTTCTGTTTTTGTAGCATCGGTAACATTAACTTTGGTAATAAGACACACAGTTGTTTTTTATTTTGTAATACTGTGAGAAGTTGGAAACAATAATAATTTAAGAATGCTCACTTATACCACCTAAAAATGACAACATTAGTTTGATCATGGTGAAATCTATTCATGTTTTAATCTAAAATTTAAGTGGCATTTAAAAAAAAAAAGAAAAGAAAAAATGGTTGGGTGATCTGATGTAAGACCTTTTTTTGGTAGTTGCTGTATCTCTCTACCATAGTATCCAATCTCTTAGAACTTTCTGACGTGGTGATAGTTAACATATGGGTAATTAGGGCTTATGCTGGTTCTTTCACACTTTTTTTTAATAAAAAACAAAACACCCCCACCCCCCTGAAAAATGCCAAGTATTCTGCAGTACCAATATGCAGCAGGAAAGAGTGCTAATTTAGGGGATTTTTTGCTTGACATGGACCAATGTATTGTCTTCTTTTTTTCATAAAGAACAGTTGGTTATAAAAGGCATTGGATTGAAAGTTTTTTCCATAAAGTTTGGGGAGAATTTGAAGTGTTTCGTACAGAGGCTAGCAAACGGTCTCTTCTGGAGGGTGGGTACATGTACAAAACTACCTTTCTTGGAACAATCATTTTACAATATGCAGCAGAACAGTCTTGCATTGAACATCCACTCTCCAAGCAAACCAGTTAAATCCCGTGGCTGTTGGTTGGCTTAGGTGGATATTGTTACATTGCAAACAATGATGATAAAATGATTGATATGCAGAAGAAATTGAGTCTTACAATGGTGTAACATTGAGGGATTGGAATGGGAAGGGCAGAGGTTGCGATGAAAGAGTTAACATAACTAGCATCCGTTAGCAAAATATCAAAGGCATAACTTCTGAAGGGATATGTCAGTTGATATTCCCCAGTTATGTAATATGATTTAAGTTTCTACCTACCCTGTACTAATATAACTTTGCTATTCAAAAATGTTTAAGTACAGCTGATTAGTTTTGGAAAGTCTTGTTGCTATAAGCTTTTTTTCCCTTTATTTTTTTCCCTAGGCTGTACACCTCTAGAGTGGAGAAGAGGAACTCACTATGGGACAATATTCAAGATACCTTTCTGGAAACGGTTTTTGATGACACTCTTCTCTTTGGGTGATTTGCATCTGATTCCTTGATGGTTTTCATATCTAAAGGATTTGTATTCCCTGTGGAAATAATTGAAGTAGAAATTTGTTCCTCCTTGGAAACAGATTCTTCTCACTAAGACTATACATCATGGGCGATATGGCTAATAATTCAGTTGCATATAGTGGTGTAAAATACTCTGTGAAAGATGCTAATCATGGAGACTTTGGAATCACTCTTGAAGAGCTCCGGGATCTTATGGAACTGCGAGCTACAGATGCATTGCATAAAATTCAAGAATGCTATGGAGATGTCTACACAATCTGTTCAAGATTGAAAACCTCTCCGAATGAAGGTAAGGGTGTTCTAATATAGTAAGCATATTAAGTTTATTATTAACTCGTACTAACAAAGACTAGTAAGAGTGTGAATGACTGATAACAAGCCTGGTTTGTCTAACATTAATGACTGACTCCTGCATCTGCTCCAACATTGTAAAGTAATTTTGGAATAATATTAAACAAAGTTTGAGTAAACACTCTTGATGAACTGCTTCTCCATGCCATAAGCCTCTTTGAGAGTTCTGAAGTTAATTTAGCTGCATTTTGAACCTTGAAATCTAATTTTGATTAGTTACAAATGCCAGTTAATAGTTGGTCATCATACTGGGAAACTGTAGCTCTGGCTCATGTATTCAAACTTTGTTTACCAGTAATGTTGAGATTACCTCATAACTATATAATTTTTTTGTTACCTTAATGAGTCCAGTTTTTTCTCATAAGATCAAAAGAAGTTGCTCTTGGACTCCTTGGCTATAACATGCTGTGTATAGGGTGCAAAATTTGTGCAAACACAGGGTGTCTTTAGACATAACGTCAATGGGTGTCTGTGTGTTTTGACTTCGATATGAACACCGGTTTGGTCCTGTGTTCACGATGGGCTGTGTGTAAGCAGCACCACATCTTTATTTATTTTACTCTTAATAGCCCGCCCTTCTCACCACAGGCGACTCTGGGCGGCTTACAACCAGTCCTGGGGCAAATCAATATTTTACTCATCACCCAACCTCAGCACGCAAGTGCTGCTGCCTCGTTCCCTGTGTTGTACCTGCTAACTGCCACACGGTATCATTAAACACCATGTTGACCATGTGTTAGCCAGAACACACGAATTGTCCTTGTGATCCAATGGTGTTCACGTTGCACGTTCAAAGGGAGGCCAAATTGGTGTTGGGATTGTTATGGTGCTTGCACGCAATGGCCAAACACATGCCTAGGGGTTTTTGACACCCGATCTTTGTCTAAAAACGTCCACAGACGTCCACGTCCATAGCTTTCATGGTTATTTACTACTGACAACTTAAGCTGTTTTTACACAGGACGCACCCATGGAGACCCACCCACCTGAGCGCCTGTCTAAAGGCAGGGTGGATGCGTGTACGATGTGATAATCAGACTGCCCACTCCTGCACACACATGGAGTATCAGAAAAATCTGGGATGCTTCGTGCGGGGGCATGAGCAGGTGGTGCGTGGGTAGGGACACACACCGTTCCAACCCGTTTGATGTTCTTCCCACTCACCAAAAGTGAGCGTGGGCTTCACGCAGCACACATGGACCCACACCCCAGCTGTGCCCATGTAAAAATGTCGTTCGTTGGAAAGTGTCTTCCTAAAATGGTTCGTTGTTTGACTAGTTATACTAAATAGATAGACTTTTAGACTTTTCCAAATTAGTAAAACGGACAAGTTGTAAAGCTATAACAGAGGTTTACCAGAGCACATTGTCCGTCTAGTGACTGTGGATATTAACAAATGAGAAGATAGCTCGCTGCAGTCCAGATTTGGTCCATACTCTCCTTTAGCATGTCCAACCTAATAAACAGGTAGTCCCCTATGTGTATTTCATGTGCGCGTGGGCAGCCCCAACTTGTAGCACCAATAAGAGCGAAAGCAAACCGAGGCAGGAAGCATTTGTTCCTTGAATGCCCTACGATTTCTGTCCATGACTCTGGTGCTGGCAGATACGTATGGAGGTGATGCACATGTGGGCTAGTGCGTGCTCATTGGTTCCCATTTGCCTGCACGGTGGACTGCGCATGCTCTGGAACCCCATGAGTGGGGGCTGTGTGTTTGGTGGGTGGTGGCCAGCGGGGGTGAACACCTAACAAATGAGCAGGTAGACACCCCCCACCAATGGGTGGGCCAACGCCCCATTTAACACCCTATGTTGTAAACTGGCACATCTGAGGCTTCTGCTGTCAAATTTATTTTCTGAATTACATCTGCCAGACACCTATTGCATACTTTGTCAACAAGTATACTAGAATTAGTAAGGGGAAGGTCTATCTGGCCTTTATGGATTTCACGAAGGCCTTTGATACAGTCCCACGGGAAAGGCTATGGGTCAAGTTAAAATCCTTGGGTTTGAATGAGCAGCTCCTGGCCCTTTTAATCCAGCTGCACTCCAACAATAGCACAAGGATTAAATGTGGTATGGGACATTTTAGTAAGGCCCGAATTCCAATTGAGAGAGGAGTGCACCAGGGGTATGGTCTTGCCCCTTTCCTTTTTAACTTGTGTGTTTCTGATTTATTGAGGAGCTTTCACCCCCCTAGAATAGATTCACATAAACTGTATGCCTTACAGTATGCTGATGATCTTATCCTCTTCTCCCAAACAGAGAGGGGGCTCAGGGCCTCGATTGCAGCTCTTATGGACTACTGTATGATAAACGGTCTTGAAATAAACTGTTCTAAATCTAAAATTATGACGGGGGATTTTTGGCAAAAGCCGGCACTGGAAAATTAGGGATGCCGAATTTGAGGTGGTAAAGTTATTCTCATATCTGGGCGTTGTATTTGCGGCCAGGAGTACGTGGTCACAACATATTAAGCAAAGGACCGATAGGGCCAGGATTACTACCAGAAGTCTCCTCAGGGCATATAATGCTTCTAAGGGAACTACTGTATCAATGATCAAGCAGGTCTTCCACACTAAGGTCCATTCAATGCTGACTTACGGTTTGGAACTAGTACCCTACCTGGACCTCATCCACTTGGAGAGAATTCAATTTTTTTTTCCTTCAGAAGGTTTTACGAGTGAATAATAGTGTCCCTGGGGCAGTAGTATGTGCTGAAATGAATTTGTATTCTATGGAGCACAATGTCAGAATGACAGTCATAAGGTTTTGGCTGCGGTTGATGAGCAATGAGCAACAGACATTGCATACCCTATGCTTATTGGAGGAACTTGTGCATGAAGGCCCCATAGCATACCCCTGGATTAGCTATCTGGCCTCTATATTAAGGGAATTGGGGTTTTCTTTTGTCTATTTCCAAGGGCGGCCGCTGCGCAGGATAAAGAGGGAAATTGAGCGTAGATCAATTGATCTGGCGATTCAAAGAGATTGCTCAGTGGTGTCAGGCTCGAAAGTTGTCCCCAAATTAGGAATGGGCACAGTTGGTTTCCTTTTTGAACCTTACTTGGATCTGATCAGTAATAATAGACTAATACGCCATTTTATCCTCATGCGCTTTCAGATGCTGCAGACGGCAGTAACCGAAGGCAGGAGGCATGGCATTCCCTATTGCCAGCGCCTATGCTCTTGCCAGTATCGGGTGATCAAATTAAATCAGTTTATTCAGCACTGGCATTCGCCATGGCCAGACAAAAACACAGATACATAAACATAACACAAAATACAGCATAGCATCCTATCAGTATCAGAAGTAAATAAAAATCTCGGCCATAGATGGGTAAATTACCACTCGCATACCAAGGCAACTAAACAAAACCTATAGTTGACTTTGGCATTCCCGAAGAAACATTCTAAAGAGGCAAAAGCCAAACATCTTCCTAATACCCCATCTCTCCTGCGTGCTTCCAGAGCATTGCTTAAATACAATACAATTTGTTTATTGCGGCTGGCTTTCGCCATTAACCACGCTCATTATGATCCAATACCATTATCCCATACATAGGAAACATCATGCCTTATTAAAATAATTTCCTTTCACATTTCTTATACCATGAACACTTATTTCACCCAGCCTCTATAACTGAGGCCATACAAAGGAGCAAAATACTAAAAAGGGGGAGGGGGGCGCCTTGCTTTTCTGCAGGGGTTACTACGGCAGAGCTTGTCCCCTGGAGCATGGGCCTCCTATTAGAGTGCCTACGCTATATCAGATGCCAAATATCGATCCCATCTTATCCAATACAAAATTACCAATACAAAATTACCATCCATTTAAGTTACATAAGGAGGTATCCATTCTCCTACCAATTAGGCACCCATTCCTTTACCCCACTATGGAATACCCTGCACATCTATCTTTGACTCCTTCTGTTGTTTGGAGGCTAACCAGACAGAAGTTGCCAGCGCCATTTGATCGTCTGGATTTGACTTCCGCAAAAGCTATTCATAGCCCTGCCCCGACTCCATAGATCTTATCCCCCTACCCTAAGGTAGAATCCAAACTAGCCTAAGCATTTCATAATATGGACACAATAACAAGAAATGTTCCATAGTCTCAACACCCCTTAAAGAGCATGAGCATATACGTTTAGGGTAAGGGACCCCCCTATGCCTACCCTCCAGCACTGCTGTTTGCACCTGTTGGAACCGAAGAAGCGTATAACATCTTAGAAGTTTCTGATTCATCACGTTATTCAAATACTCCTCTAGACCCCGTACCAGCTTTATGTATCGGGTAATAGAAACAGCAGAACATTTTTTGTTGAGTTGTCCCCATTATGGCTGTCGTAGAGCAACGTGGATAGCCCCGTTTCTAAAGAGACCCCAAAATAATCTTAAAGATCTTTACGTGTTTATCTCAAGTTTGACCCAGCGGGATGATTTGATAGCAGTTACGACGTTTTGCCTTCTTGCCCAGAAGACCTGCGCTAATAATGGCAACTGTATGGGTAATTGTATGAGTAAGACCACAGAGTTGGGTTAGTGTATTTATAGTTTCCTAATCCTGTAAGTCAGAAGGGAATCCTTCTGTTTTAATATATTGTGTTTTTATTGGGCTATGTAGCCAAAGTTTTTGATGTAATCATAATTATCTGTTTTTATGCTGTTTATGCTATTTTTACTTATCTATGTTGTGTTAAATTGTCAACTTGTTTTATTGGGAATTGGAACCAACGGACTATGGCGAAAGTTAGGCCATCAAATAAAAAATGAATGAACGCATACTTCAATAGCTTCTGATTTGGAATACTTTAAAATATATGATTGCTAGTGGCCTTAAGTGGCTAGCTATTAAAAGGAAAACTGCTGTGAGGGGTGTGTTTAAAAAAGTGTGTTTTCACTGGGGGGGGGGGAAGAGTGCATTTCATTTTCGTTATTACAATAATGAAAACTAAAGATGGCTCTTGTTTTTGTTGTTTAACAAAAATTAAAGAACATAACGAAAAAACAAAATTTAGCTTTGTTATGAGTTAATGGGGAAAAAACAAACACAATTATGCCTGTAATGTGTTTGTATTTCATCCAATATGGATGAAACGTGGCAGGCCTGTACCTCCAATGGGAGGGTATGTGTGCCAAAATCTAGAAAGATTAGATATGGGGATCTAACTTTTATAAGTAGTTGAAATTTGGTTCTTTAAAAAACTCTACATACACATTCCTGGCTGTAATTAATGCCTTTGTCTCCCATCCAATTTGGATGAAACTTGGCAGGATTATACCACTCTCAAAGGTTACAATCTCTGCCAAATTTCAGAAGGGTTGGATAAAGGGTCCTGATATAAGAAATTTATTTGTAAAGGCATTTCTGGCTGTAATATTGTTTTTGTCCATCCATTTTACATGAAATTTGGCAGGACTACCTCAGACCTTCGGGATCATCTCTGCCAAAGTGTAGAAAGATTTGATAAAGGGTCCAAATTTATAAGCAATTGAAGTTTCCCTCTTGATAGCAAACTTCAGGTAAATAGCACATGCAGTGCCATTCAAGAGACAGGCATGGCAGGGGGAGGGGACTGTAGGAGGGAGGCGGAGCTACCTGACATACTGAACAAAAGACCTGTTTTGTGCATTTATAGATCTAAGGGCAGCTTTCGACCTCATTGAGAGAGAGCTCCTTTGGGAGAAATTAGAAAAAACTACTATAGACAAACATCTATTAGGTTTGATCAAAATTTAGCATGCTAAAACATCTCTAGCAGTTAGGACAGAACAGTTAGGATGGTTAAACAAGCATATAGATACTTATTCAGGAGTGTAACTTTTTTGTAAATGATCTGATCCATATTATGTGAAATGCAATTTTTTTCCCTCCCAAATTAGGGGCCCATGCTATAGGATGTATGCTCTACGCTGATGATGTGGTCATATTGTCACAGACCAAAATAGGTCTGCAAAGACAGTTGTCAGTCCTAGGCCAATATCCTAGGGCAATATTGTGATTTAAACCGATTACAAATGGTTTTTGGCAAAGAGAGACAAACCTTTAAATGGAGCATTAATGGGAATATTATTCTTCAGGTGAGGTCATTTAAGTATTTGGGTATAATTTTTCAGGCCTCCCTTAAATGGGACCAGCATTTTAACTTAGCTAGTCTGCGGGCTAACGGTGGTGCTGCTAAGATCTTGCGGCTTTTCTGGAAAAAGGAAGGCAGACATTTGGTTTTTACTTTGAAGGTAGTAGAGGCCAAATCACGGGCACAGTTGCTTTATGGTGCAGCAATCTGGGCAATGCTGAGCCATTTTGTTTTAAACGTGTTCCAATCCACATACTGTAGAGCAGTGCTAAATGTACCTTGTGGTGTGCCCACAGCAGCCGTTTGTTTTGGAATTTGGGCAAACTTCTTGGAACACTGAGATCTGGAAGTTGGCCATTGGGCTATGGTTACATTTAAGACTACAGCAAAAATCTGGTTTATTTCCATTTTAATTAGCGGATACATATATCAGTCTGTAGCAGATTGAATCCAAGCTATCTAGGATGGGATTTGCAATACCCTGTCTGTTGTTGAAGGGGTTAGTAGCAGCCAAAACTTTGATCTATAAAGAGGCTGGAGGATATAAATAGGCAGGAGGATTATGGGGCTGTTTCTTCCTTTGGTTCCTTAGGTTGTTATAAGCAGCTGGTCCCCGAATTGGGAGTTATGGCTAGATACTTGACGACCCAGTGCTCTTTTAGGAAAGCTCATTTGTTTGTGTGCCAGATTCAATGCACTACCAACGCGCGTGCTAGAAGGCAGACGAACAGGTATTCCTTTTTGCCAGAGGTTATGCCCTTTCGATAACCTAGAAGTAGAATCCACCGGGCACATCTTGTTTAATTGTAATTGCTACAATGATTTAAGGACAAATGACTGGCTGGGTTTCTGAAATGTTTACCGGGTGAACAACTTCAGAGCTACTGTGTAGGCTCCTGTCTGATGACAAGCCGGAGGTTACCCAGGCAGCAATGTCCTTCTTGTTAATTGCCTTTCAAGTTGAGAAGAAATTTTTAAGCTTCCAAATGATTAATGTATAGGAGTGTGCTCTTCTTACTTTACAATTGAGTTGGACTGTTTTAAACTCTCAATTAAGGAAATTTATCAGTGTCATGTATTTTAATCTTGTATGAAGTTTTTATATATATGTGATTTTTTTGTATTTGTATTTTTCCTTTTGTAATGGCCCTTAGCTACGCTAATTAATTAAACTGAACTGATACATTAACTGGCCAATTACTGCATGTTTCCACCTTTACATGAGGACCAATCGGTGGTGGCTTCAGGGTGGGCATAGAGGGTAGATATAAGCTACTGTTCTTTGGGCCTGCTCTTTGTCTGTGGTTAGTTCTGGCTTTGGTCAGAGTGTTTTCCCGGACCTTGCTGACAGGCTTTTTGCGTGTGTACGTGTGCTAGAACTCACTACAAGTTCAGCTAGCTACATAGGTTCAATCCCCACTCACCTGGGGAGCTGCCCAACATCCTCCTTTCAGGACCAATCCTGGGTGGCTCTAAGGTGGGTATAGAAGGGACATAACTGGGACTTCAGACAGCAAGGCAGGGGGAAGCATCCCAGCAATCAGGAGACATGGTCCATACATCCAGCTGGCTAGTTGTCATCACAATCGCATCCTGTAGCACTGTCAGAGGGCATAAGAGAATTCCTTATTGGCTCTTCCCTAAGCAGATGCTTCCAACTTGCCAATAACAAGTGAGTGAGAGGGGTTTGGGTGGTCACAGCGCAGAATGATACACGGGTGATATTTCTGCTGGCCAGTTGGCATCACAAACACATCTTGTACCACAGAGAATCCCTGGCATAGGCTCATACACTCCAGATGCTGTGCAGGCTTAACTTTTAGACCTGTTTTCAGAGCTTTCTGATATTCAGCAGAGATGATTCTAAAGGTCTGAGATGCAATCCTACCAAATTGCATGTAATCTGACTGGAATACAAAGATGTTGCAGCCGGAAATGCATTTACAAATACATCAAGACCCTTTATCCAATCCTTCTGAAATCTGGCAAAAATAGTATCCTTGAAGAGGGGTCCTCTTGTCAAGTTTTATCCAAATCTGGTGGGAGCCGAGGTCATTACAGCCAGCAATGTGTGTGCCAAATTTTGTAAAATAACAAATTTCAGCTGCTTATAAAATCGGATTCTTTTAGCTAACCTTTCTGAAATATGGCACACATAATGGCCCACTGTTGGGGGTACAAGCCTGCCAAGTTTCATCCAATGTGGGTGAATCATAAAGTTATAGCCAAAAATGTGTTTTCCATTGAAACCAATGGAAATCGAAAACAAAAGTGAAAATGAAAGTCTAACAAAAATATAACTAAAACAAATAACATTTAAAACAGAAATGAAATAATGAAAACGCAAGTGTTACTGTGCACATCCATAGTTTTCACCAATTGAAAAGCTTGACTAGATGACCCAGATGAACGTTGTCAAATGATGGCCCATTACTTGTATTGCTGTTTTGTATTTCTTCCTCTTCTGTAAGCCGCCTCAAGTCGCCGTAGGCGAGAGAGTGTGGGGTACAAATTAAAGGTTGGTTGGTTGGTTGATTACTTGACCAGGGTCAAATATTTAATGAAGCTAAGGATGGCTTTGGGTACACAGCTACCCCTGCCCCCCCCACCTTTTATTTTTTACTGTATCATGGCTGGAGACCCTTGTTCTTCGCATAAACATTTTAAATCCTGCAGCTAGGAAACCCAAACTCACTGCAAGCAAAACAAAATTGCATAATTATAAACTTGCACACAAGCTTGTTTTCTGCTGGACCACTGTGTACTAGAAAGCAAACTACTCAAGCAGCACAGGCTGAAAAGCCCCCATAAACTCCTCAAGCAAGAAAAATGGTGTTCTTCCNCCCCGCCATCTCAGACCCCAGCAGCAAACATGCCTCATACTAAAAAATTACCCCAAACACAGCCGCCCCTACCCCCAAGCTAAAGTCAACTGTCCCTCACCCATAAAAGTATCCTCCGGGTTCCAGGATAAAAGCCAAGAAGAACTACTCAGTTATGAGGTTTGTTCACATCTATATTTGCAATTCATTACACCTTAGAATTTAATGTTATCTTAATTTCATTGTTCCACGGTGATGGTTGGCTATCTTGCTTTTTGTAATTGGCATAACATTCAAACCTATTGAAGATTAGTCTTCCCACAAGTTAATGCTTTGGTTTTAAAATGGTTGATTACTGTTTAATTGCAATAAGTAAATAACTAGACAGCTTTTGTCTAGTCAAATACCCAGCTCTGTAGCTCTGTTCGTATAGCTCCAGAAATGTGCCTCGCTCTGTACAGTCATGGTAAGAGAGAGTCCTGCCCTGAGGGGCTTAAAATCTAGGGTGGATAAAGGAGAGGTTAACAAAGGGAAGGGGCGCATAGGGAAAAACAGATAAACCATGATGTTGAAAAGTTGCAGGTGCACATGCTTGGTTTTGTTAGTGTAAGGGGAAGTATGAACAAGGAATCTATGGAGAGAGGGAAAACCTGACAGAGGTAGATTTGGGGGAGGGAGCAGAGCATGTGAGTGTTTAGAGAGGGTGTTTCAAGCATGGGGGGTGGGGGGCAGCATGAGAGAAGGGGAAAAGACCATTCAGACTGTAGGAGCTGGAAAGTCTGGGATGGGTGAGGGGTGCTGGTAGAGGAGAAGCAAAGTTTCTAGTTGGGAACATAGGGTGTTCTCGGACATAATGGCTCTTGCTGCTGCCACGGACATACCTGGGCGGTGGTGGAAGCTGTCACTCCAGCTGGGAAATGGCCTGGCCACTGAATAAACGTGATGGCAGTTGGGCTTGGGAGGGGGTGAGGAGATGCACGGACGTGCGGCCCTGTGCTGCGAGGAGTGGCCACCATGAAAGCCCACTTTACTTCCAGCGGGGCAGCAGTTGCCTGACTGTGTTGACGCTTAACTGGGGGTGTGCCCAGGTAACAGCCCAGGCTAAGTGCCAGCACTGCCTGGGAAATGGCCCAGGCTAATATTTCAGAAGTAATGGGTGGCTTGCCGTTCCATGGAGGTTAAAATGTGGAAATGCTGGCTATTGTCGTGACTGAAAATTCTCATAGTGGGATATAAAGGCAGAAAGATGGAGACAGTCAAGACCATGTAGACCCTTGAAGTTGAAGACTAGTAACAAATGAAACAATAGCCTGCTGCCGTCTGTGTTCGTTCTGTGCAATTTCCTCACTCACATTGTGTGTAGACCCTAATAAATGGGCAGCTCCTGCGTATGTTTCTTGTGCTTGCAGCTCCCACTCACCGACTTAGCACAACAAACCTAATGGATGGGCAGGTGGTCTTCCCTGCCATGCTCTGCCCACCAACCTCCCCCTTCAGTACCCCAATCCCTTTCCAGCACCAGTGTTTCAGCCCCCACTCATCCTTTCTGCCCAAAGTGAACTGGGAATTAATATCTGTCCTAGGTTACTGCTTCCCATGATCGCTGTAGAGGAGTGACGAATATACAGAAATCAAGGATCACCACTTGTGCCCTTGCACCTTCCCTCACCCAGTATTATGGCTTCCACCCCCGTTCTTCGCATCCTTTATTAAAGGTGGCGTTTGGCTCCTCCGTTCCGTTCATAAGTACCTCCCGGAGGCTCCTCCAAAAAAGGGCTGGCTCTCCATCTCAAGGGAACAGACCATGAGATTCATTGTGTCTGTGTTCTGGTCACGGAGTGCTGGCTCTGGCAGTGGATGGGCATGGAGAGATCTGCCAGTAGTCCTGGTTTTCATTGGGAGAGAAGGAGCGGATGCAGCTGTTGCAGTGGGAATGGGCATTCAGAGAGCCCTATCTACCTGCATCTGGCAAAGGTGCAGCCATAGAGGCGGAATGCCATGAATGCTCCGTCTACGCAGAGGAACCAGTTCAGTAGGTCATAGTAGGGAGTCATTTGCCTCTTGCAGCTGGAAGTAAAGTTGTTGTCCTTGATCTCTTGTAGCCACCCACTGTGCCCTTGGCCTGCTGCTGGCACAGGTTTGTGTCCTTTTGGTATCCCTGCTGTGCTATCTGTAGACAGATTTCATGGAATACTGCTGCGTTCCAATAGCACTTCATAAGCTTGTATGTTCTGCTCCCCAGGCAGAGTGATGAAAACTTGTCTCTTTCTTGCTCTAGGGAATAGATCTGTGGTGGGCAGATCGATAGGCAGAGAGTGGAACAGTGGGTGTAGCGGTGCTGGTAGTTTGCCTGTGAACACAGTAAAGAGGGAAAAAATTCATTGTTAGCAAAAATGGAAGCATTTATCATGCAGCTCTGTAAATGCAGGCCTCCCCACCCACCAGTGCATTAACTTACTGTAGCTGACTGGCTGGCTGTGTTAGCCAATTCCACAGCAATGTAAAGGCACCAGAGCAGCTAATGGCTTTGAAGCAGAGAGCGTTGGACACGTGCTGCAAACCAGGATGAGCTGGGACAACACGTTTGAATTTGGTACGTGCTGGGCTTTTAAGACGGACGTTACGTGCGTGCTGGTGAGAGCAATAGCTGAGAGAAGGTCAGGAAGCAGTTGCTCCTCTGAACGCTTTGCACTTCCGGGAGCATCCCTGGCACATAGGATTGTCTGTGCTTGGACCAGCTAGTTAACAAGTGCAGCCAATCCTAAATGTAGCCAGTCTTAAATGCAGCCAATCCTAGCTAGTTTAATTCAAGCTCTTTACACCGCTCAAAACATTTGGCATGTGGCCCGTCTGGTCGCCCCCTACAACCAGGACAGCATACCTTTCTTCCCCAGGCTATATCTTGCCAGGAGACCATACCCTGTATATGGCCTCCTGTGTATGGCCTGTGTATTGGTATTCTGTATGTGGGCACAGGACTCCCTATGCTCTGTTTTCAGTGTAAACACCACCCCAATTTCTTTTAAAACCCTATCTCTCATGTATTTAAGTGGAACATTGGATTCATTTGTTCAAACATCTGTTATCTTTAATAATGTTATTATAAGATACATACTACTGTATATTGTACATCCTTATTTGGCAGCTTCTGAATGGCATTCAGAGCACTTCACAAAATCTATGAATTAAAATACAAATACAATGTAAAATCCATGTAAAAGCAATTTATTTCCATACAGAATGCTTGTCGGATTAAACTTACAGAAGTAATGAAAACAGGAGAACAAGACAGACTTTTCACATGCAGATCCACAGACATCTTTGGAATTATTACAGGAGAACATTTGTTTTCAAAAACCGCATTCCTTTTCATTAAAGTTCTAGAGGGGAAAAAAACCAAGGGTGCTCATAGATTCATTGATGGAGCAGTAGTGGAACATTGGTAGGGCAGTAGAATATATGATAGAATACAATATAATTGGTTATTGGTTATGATAGAAGTGGTGGGATGATAGAATACCAGTTGAATCCCTGACGTTGGTGGAATGCCAGTATGCAAACAGCTGACTTTCCTGGTGAAGCAAAGCATTCACAGAGAGCAGAGCCTGGCACTGGCTGACGAGCTCTTCTATTGGTGGAAAGTGCCATATGATTGAGACAACAGTTGAGGAGATGGGCACTGTGGAGACAGGCTTTTCAAGTCTGCTGGTATCCTAAGGTTGCTAATCTGGGGAGCTTAAAAGTGATTATATTTCTCAAGAAAATTCCTATTTTGAAGACCATGATAAATGTCTATTCTTTGAATTAAGAGAGGAGAGCACTTAGAATGGTAAAATGGTCCAGGCAAGATCTGATCCTCCCTGCATGGAATGTTCCAGGTGGACCTAGCCATAGTGAGATGAGATTCCTGAATGGCCTGGGTCCTCTGTGGGGGATTGGTCCCATGCCTATTGCAGCGGCAGTTCTGTAGTGAGGCAACAAGAAAAGCCGTTCAGACTGCCCCACTCCCACATTACCATCCTGGGGTTTCAGCTCCTGTCTGCCCCCCCTCCCCCTTCCCCCAGCAAAGTGGGAACAAGCACTTGGCATAGATTATTATTATTTATTTATTATTTATTTATTTATTTTATATAGCACAAACGATGTACCTGGCGCTTACAAAGAACAAGGTAGACATGGTCCCTGCTCGAGAGCGTGGGTGGTCCCCCCACCACCACCACCTTAACTATCCCATCTAACAGCTGCCCTTCCCACCCAAAGGGAAGCAAGAATGAGCACCTGGCTTAGGTTGCTGCTTGGTGGTTGCTGCAACAGTGTCTCTGGGGCATGTGGTTGTTCTCCTGAGATCACTGCCTGCCATGGTTCCTTTCTTTAGTTCCCCTCCCTTGCTGTGTCCTGGGAAGTATCTTGCTGCTCTCCTGGTCATCTGTGAACACAGGAAAAGGGAGGGGGGGGGAAGAGACACAGTTAGATAGCAATAAACAGAAGTCTGCATCATGCAACTGTGTAAATACAGCCCCTCCCCCAGTGCCTTAACCTAACACTAACTGTGGAAGTCACTCTGGAGAAGTCAACCGGTTCTGAAGAGTGAGCATTGGGCATGTGTTGCAAACTAGGTGGAGATGGGACAATCATGTCAGAATTTTGGCACGTGTTGACCTTTTAAGGGGCCAGGGAGAGCAGAGAGAGGGGTAGGAAGTGATCACTCCTAGGAATGGTCTAAGATTTTCATCTGCAACTCCATGGTGCTGGTGGACCTGTCCGTGTGTAGGCTATGCACAAACTAATTGACGGGACACAGACATGGGTGCACATTAGCCCACATTTGCCCACGCAGTGGGCTCTGTATGTTCCAAGACCTCACCGTCAGTGGGGGTTCTGTGGATGGTGACCACGTAGCTGGTGGTGGTGGTGGATCTAATAAAAGGGCAGGTGGACACCGACCTAGTGTGGCCTACAGTCTCATTTGTTAACCTGTGCTTGATGCAAATGGGGAAAGGAAGCAGAGAAGAGGTTGAGCTTGATCAAAGTGGCAGGCAAGGGTGATGACCTTGGCGGCAGTGCTGAACAGAAGTGTGAAAAGTTCAAGACACAAGCAGAGAAGCTCTGTAAGGAAGAGGTTGTAGTAGTCGAGGCAAGAGGTGACTAAGTTATTCACAGTGGGAATAGTAAGGAAGGGCTGAGTTTGTGGGGTTTAAAAAAAATATTTTTTTTTAATTGAGATGCAGGAAGAAATGGGATCTGGCAACAGACTGAATCTGAGGTGTAATGGGGAGAGTGGAGTCAAAGATGAATTCTAGGTTTTGTGGATAGGGTGGATGGTGATGCCTTTGATGAAGAGAGGATAGTTTGTGGGGGGATATGAGGAGCTTAGTCTTGGGCACATTAAGTTCAAGTTGCCCATGAGACATTGAAGCGGAGATGTCAAACAGTTTGTTACGAGCATGGATGGAGGGGTAGCTGTGGAAGGACAAAATCATGTGTGGTTGACATATAGGTTGTATAAAGGATAAGGGCAGAAGACCTAACCCTGTGGAACTGTGTCCAAAAGGGGAAGGGATGAGGTGCTAGTCAGACGCACTGAAGTAGTGGTTAGAGAGAAAGTAAGAGAACCAGTTGAGGACAGAACCTGGAAAACCTAGAGAATGAGGAGAATCAACAAGGAGGGAATGACTGACCCTGTCAAAAGCAACCGGGAAACCAAGAAGGGCAAGATGGAATAGACCATTAGACTTTGCTAAGTGGAGAGATGAAAGCTGGATTGAAGGGGGGGTCAAGAAAGAAACTATTAAAGGAAGTGGATGTACAGGGCACATTCACGGAGCTTGGAAGCAAGGACGAGGAGGGAGATCAGGTGATAGTTGGAGGAGTTTGGGGGTGGAGTGCTTGAGGATGTGGGAAACAGTGGCATGCTTGAAGCTAGGGAAATAAAGAGAGGGAGAAGATCACAAACATTAGGAAGGGGCAATAGTTGAGGAGTTAGCAGCTGGGGGGGAGGGTTAACTGAGTAAGTGGAGAGGTGAGAAGAGGGAGGCAACTTTGTCAAGAGGCTGGGGGTGGGGGGGAGTAGGAAGAGAAATGTGGGGATGGTGGGAACTGCGAAGTCGGGGCGAATGCTGTCAATCCTGCCCAGAAAGAGGAGAAATGAGACTAGGGGAACCGGGGAGGGGGGGTTGAGAAGGGAAGCAAAAGGGGAGAAGCAACGATGAGTGTTGCAGGAGGGAGACCTGGGGTTGAGAAGTTGCGGCATTCAGTATGTTTATTTTTAGACCCCCATTAGTTTGCGCTGTTTCCACTATCACCATTTCAAGAATCCAATATCCCTGATCTTCTGTTAGCTCATCAACCTAGTTCAGTGACCGGGACAGCTACAACATTTAACTTTTCATGCTGGCTATACCCACTGTCTGTTGCCTCTTGCCACTGAGGATGAACAATTGCTGAGAGGATATATTTCCTATTCCCCTCCCACCCCCGGGACAAGACTAGACTACTCAAGCAACTGATGATACCATTGTACTAGTATAGAACATGGCTAGTGAGACAGTTTAGAGCAGAATAGTGTTGCCTCAGAAGTCACTTTTAGGTATATGTTGAACAAGTATGAAATCTGACTAATTCATGTTTAGGCTATGTATGAGGGCTTCAGACTCTTAACAAATGAGCATAAAAAGTACGAGAGCTGTGTCAACTCTAATCATCCATTTTTAGGGAAGGTTATTGAATGGGCAGTTGCACTGCAGCTCCAGGCGCATTTGGATAGCATCGGTTTCCTTGAGTCTTTTCAGTCAGGGTTCCGCCCCGGCTATGGTACTGAGACGGCGTTGGTGGCCTTGGTGGACGATCTCCACCGGGAGATGGATGCAGGATGTTCAACATTTCTGATCCTGCTAGTTCTCTTGACCGCGTTTGACACCGTGGACCATGGGCTGCTGCTGAGACGACTGCGAGACTTGGGGGGTCTGGATGGGACTGTCCTAGGGTGGTTCCGCTCATTCCTCTCGGGGAGAAGCCAGCGGGTGGTACTGGGGGCTGAAACCTCAAGCCCCCAGGCCTTGACCTGTGGCGTTCCGCAGGGTTCGATTTTGTCTCTACTATTATTTAATGTGTATATGCAGCCCTTAGGGGAGATCGTGAGAGGGTTCAGGGTGCGATGTCACCAATATGCTGATACTCAGCTGTACCTCTCGTTTTCAACTGACCCAGGTCCTGCTGTCTCATTACTTTTGCAATATCTGGAGGCCGTGGCGGATTGGATGTGACAGAGCAGACTGAAGCTTAATCCCGATAAGACGGAGGTGATGGTGGTGGGAAGGGTGAGGGAGGTACTGGCTCCCCTTGTAGGGTGGGTCCGTCGTCCTGTAGCCCAGCAGGTTCGGAGTCTGGGGGTGGTGTTGGACTCGGTCTTCCGTTTGGATCGGCAGGTGGAGATGGTGGCTAAGGCTGCCTTCTGCCAGCTGTATCTGGTGCGCAGGCTGTGCCCATGCATCTCCAGGCTTGACCTGGCCACTCTCATTCATGCCTTCATCACCTTGAGGCTAAACTACTGCAATGCGCTTTACGTGGGGCTTCCCTTGTTTCTGGTTCGGAGGCTGCAGCTGGTACAGAATGCGGTGGCCCATCTCCTAATGGGGACAGGGCAGCGGAAGCTCATAACACCTGTGCTCCGTACTTTGCACTGGCTGCCTATAGCGTACTGAGCCAGATTCAAGGTGTTAGTGTTGATCTATAAAGCCCTGCACGGTCTGGGCCCCTCATACCTCAGGGACTGCCATGTCTCAGAGCGGTCCCTTCGGTCCAACGGGGGTCCCTTTCTGGGGGCCACAATGGAGAGGGCGTTCTCGGTGGCCGGGCTTTGGAATTCCCTCCCGGAGGAAGCCCGCCTGGCCCCAGGTTTGTTGGCATTTCGTCGAGCCTGTAAGACCTGGCTGTTCGCCCAGACCTTGGGAGGGGAGGATGGGAGGGTGGGGTAGTTGGGGGTATTTTTAAGATACTTTTACGATATTTTAAAGTTTATGGGGCTATGTATTTTTAAATGGATCTTTTAGGGTATTGTGTGTGTGATGCTGTAAGCTACCCTGAGATGCCATAGGCATGAGGGGGTGGCCAATATTTATAATAAATAAACATCCTGCATTGCCTACTATTTGCCGGAGGTAGCCAAAGTGGTGTTGGGTCTTTGCTGTTTTAATATGAAAGAAACCGAACTGAAAACTGCAACCTGAAGTTTGGAATTTTCCTGCTTGCTGAGTCACAAAGGCTGTATTAGAAGGTGATAAACGTTGCTATTAGTTGAGCTTCCAACGTTCTATACCTCTGTCTTATTGGTGCCAATCCACAACCATTCCTTATTAGTTTGCAGCCAGGCTGTGTCTTTGGTAGCTCTCTCAGCCACATGCATGTGCTTTTTCCTTGGCAGACTCTTTCCCAGCTAGCCTCTTCCTCCCAACAGAGCTGGAAGGAGGGGAAATCCTGATATACTTCCTACCTTTCTGGTCAGTTGGGCCTCTGGTGGATATCTGATCCGCCATTCCTAGCCAAGCAAGGCTTTTGGTGTCGGGTCTGGCCTATAGTAGCATTACTACTATGTGCATTTGAGGGGGAGGGGAAAGGCTTTTAAATCTAGAAAGATAAATGGGAATTTACCAACTTAAGCAACTTTACCAGTTCTCAAGAGGGGAAAGGGTAGAACCACAGCAGCAGGGCATTTTGCTGAGATACCCATTTGTGAGGAGATTAAAGTTATGACCGGATGCATGTCTAAACTTAAGGTGTTCTCTGTAAACTAAAAGGTGTAGCTTTCTTGACTTGTGCCCCATGTCACCTTTACCAGTTTGAGCAATGTAAATCAATTAACAGCAGAGCAGGAAGTTATACTGAAATTTACTGATGAGGCCACAAAGGCAATGGTGAATAAAACTCCCAAACAAGAGGATCCATAGCCAGGGTATGAACTTTCAGATCGAACTCCAGGAGCCTATAAAAAATTCAGGTGCCAGATTTTATCCTGATATTAAACCTTTCTTGCCCTACTACCAGTTATGTGGATTTCATAATACTTGTTTTGCTCAAACTTTTTCTATCCAACTTTTCCTGATCCCTTAGACTGGTGTGATTTTTGCATGTTGGACGTATATTTTCAGTAAACAACACTAAACAATTCACCATATTTATTTTACATGCTGTAATATCTCAAAGTTTTTCCAGTAGCCTGCCAAGTGCCGACTACAATATTTGATTAGGAGGGGAGAGAAAAAAATCAATAAACACTTAATGTGGCTTAACTGTTTTATACTGAAACCAGTTCAGACTTGGAAATTAATAGCTCCAGTTGGGAACATAAGGGAAAGAGTAGCAGAGACACACAAGCATGCAGTCAACACCACTAGAAGCACTTTCGAGTCAAGAGACAGTACCTGTCTTCTGTCACATTCATGAATGGCCAATTTTTTATCAGGACTGCTTCTGCACACAGCAGATTCTTAACTGTGCTTAGCTGTGGAACTGGTGATTTTTCTACTATTTCCCTAGTAGGAACAAAGTAAAAAATAGTGAGCTTTGCAAAGTAGTATTACTACTGCCACTCAAAATGAGCCAATTGAAGTGGGGATTTGAGATATCCCCAGGAGTTACTCCTCTGAGACAAACAAAAAGCAAGGAATAACACTGTTTGAAAGAACAGAAGGAAAAGACAAATAATCAAATGTGCTCCCTTCCCTCAGGGAAATAAGAGAGATCCTAGTAGAGCAGATTCATCTGACTTGCTCACATAAGAACAGCTGTCCCAGAAATCTTGGTCTCCCCACACTTATTCTAAAGTAGCCTCACACGTTAATGGAAGTCCTGGAAAATTTTCCATGGAAAAATCAGCTTTTTGTTTTTGCTTCCACTTCCTATACTCGAACACTGTCAAATTAGTAGCTCTGCCACTACACCTTTGAACCAGTTGCCAGCCCCAGTTTTCTGAGCACCAATAGCTCCCAGGCACCTGCAAATTTTGTGCCCTGCCATAGCTGTAACAGGCAGTCTTGGACTTCAGCAGCCTGCGTTGTGATACCGGTGTCTAAATTTCTTATAAACACTTCCTTTCTGAAAAGTCTTAATGCTGCAAGTCATTTTTGCGCATTGTTGTGGTAAATGAATAGTAAGAATTCTAATTTTGTTTGACCCTTCTGAAATCTGAATAGACTTCTTAAGAGGGAGGTTGCACTCCACAACACAACCAAAACGTGAAGATCAAGCTTCTCAAATACAAAGTATAAATTTTCTAGTTGAGAGTTATGTTGAAGTAGTAGTTGGCACTAGATAGTAAGGTTATTGCACAAGATCTCCTGTTATATGCATTTAGTTTGTGGTTTGGTTTTTTGTGTGTGTGTTTGTTTGTTTTTTAAATCTGACCTTTGTGTCGGGTTTTTCTTGCATTTTGTTGCTTTTTGCTTTTGCTTCCCATGCTCGAACACTGTCAAATTAGTAGCTCTGCTAGCAGTGACATAAATTCCCATTGTGAAGTTTGTTACCTTAATTAAGGATGGCTGTAAATTTCACCTTGTGCCTTCTCTGGCATTTACTGGTAATGCAAGAGTTGGGAGGTCTGGGTAAGACTAATAGAATGGGAAAGAGGAGAGAAGAATCATGAGAATCTTGGAGTTGAAAGGGACTCGATCATCCAGTCCAACTCCCTGCTTGGATGCAGGAGATGGCTTACAGCTACAACCTTCTTGACAGATGGCTGTCCAGCCTTTGTGTTGAAAACCTCTAGAGATGAAAAGCCTGCAACCTTCCTAAGTAGCTTGTGCTGTAGTTGCACAGCTCTGTTAGTTAAATATCAGGAAAACTTCCTAACACATCTGCCTTTAACTAGTCAGTTGTTTCTAGTCCTGCCTTCTGTAGCCATACAGAACAGTTCCTTGCCATCTTCTTGGTGGCAGCCCTTTATTTCAAGACTATCATCTCTCCCCTTAGTCTTCTCTTCGCTAGACTAAACATACCAAGTTCCTTCAACCTTTCCATATAATACTTGCTTTCCAAACCTTTTATCATCTCTGTTGCCCTCCTTTGAACCCACTCCAATTTGTCAATGTCCTTCTTAAAATGAGGTATCCAAAATTGAACACAGTACTCAAGTGAGGTCTGACCAGTACTGAATAGAGTGGGATTATTACTTCTGCTGACTTGGAAACAGTGCTTCTGTTAACATAGTCTAAAATTGTATTTGCTTTTTTTTACAGCCGCATCACATTGCTGGCTCATGTTCAGCTTGTGATCAAGCACAAACCCTAGATTAGGGGTGGCCAAGAGGTAAATTGTGATCATCTGCTGCTGGATCACAAGCTAGTCTACAATAGGTCATGGTGTGGTGAACAAGACCAGCCCCTTGAAGATTGCATCTGAGGAGGACAGCAAGACATGCCCATCTCCTCCCTAGAGTGCTAAGAGAGCACCTCCAGTGTGAGCAGGGAAGGCTTAAGAGTGTTTCTCTCAATTCCTGAGAGAAGTTGCTGAGATAACCTAGAGCTGGGAGCCAGCCAGAAGGAATCCTGCTAGATCACCCAAAGTTGACAACTGGATCAAGTGAACTGTGTGCACCATAAGTCTTTGTCACCTCTGCCCTAGATCTTTTCACATCTTCCAAGGTATTGGCTACCTGTCCGTGTTGCCATCTTTCATTCACATCATTAATAATGATGTTGAACAGTACCAGAACCGTGACCAAGCCCTGGGGGACACACTCAATACTTCCCTCCAGTTTGATGAACCATTGATAATCACTCTTTGCTTATGGTTCTTCAGTGAGCTGTGAATCCACCTTGTTGGGAATGTCTTCAGCTCACATTGTGCAAGCTTGTCAATGAGGCGCTCGTGTGAAACTTTGTCAAATGCATTTCCAAAATCAAAGTATATCATGTCCACAGTATTCCCTCGCCTACTAAACTAAGTTACTCTATCAAAGGAGACAAGATTAGTCTGGCATGACTTGTTCTTGACGCATCCTTGTTGACTGCAAGAATCACTGCCTTGTTATCAAGGTGCTTACAGATTGTCTATTTTTTAATAATCTTTCCTAGTATTGAAGTTAGGCCGCTTGCCCACGCTACCGAGATGTGGTGGAGAAACTCCCGGCGGCCAAATGCTTGACTAGCTCTGAACTTGGTGCGGGGTTAAAAAAAAAAAAAAAAAAAAAATCATCATCAGGCAGGTCCTACAGAGATTTCTCACAGAACACAGGGTTGGGTTTTTGAGCCCTGTCATCCATGAGAGAAATTGCTGCGGGACCCCTACTGGTAACACACAATCCCCTGTACCTATGTTCAGAGCGAAGTGTGAGTGTGGCTGCCGGGAGTCTGCCAGGAGTTTCCCTGCCATGTCTCGGTAACCTGGACAAATGGCTTTAGACTGACCAGTCTTATCATTCTCAGATTCTCCTTCCTCCCTTTTTAAAAAAAAATTGGAACAACATTTGCCAGTCTCTGGTTTTCTGGCACCTCATCTGTTTTCCAAGAGTTCTCGGAGATTGACAGGTTCTGAGAGTACTCAGTGAGTTTTTAGTACCATAGGATGCAACTCATCCAGCCCTGAATACTTAAATTCATTCAAAGTAAAGTGATTCCCTGACCACCTCTCAAATCTATTCTGGCCTGAAACTTTTCCCCCGCATTATTTCACCTGTCACCAGGGTGAAAGCAGGTTCCCTTTTCTGAGGCAAAATAGGAGTTGAGAATTTCTGCCGCCTTTGTCTCCCATTAACATTTTACCCTCTTCAAGGAGTAGTGTACCCAATGTTTCTTATTCCTCTTAACTTCCAACCATACTAAAAAGCAACCCCCTTTTTGTTTTTAGTGTCCCTTTTTAGCCGTAGCTCATTTTGTGCCTTAACCTTCCTGAAACCATTCCTATGAGTCTCGACTACACATTTGTATGCAACTTCAGTAGCTTGTTGTCTTATTTCTGGTAAACTTCCCTTTTTAATTCTTAACTCATTGGTAAGCTCCCTGTGCAACCACATTAGCTTCTTTAGAGATCTCCCATTTTTCTGTTTTATTGGGGATAGGGTTGTGTTTGCTTGTTTTTAAGAATATCCAAACCTTCTTGGACATCTATCCCCTCTTAAATTATCTGAACCATGGGATGCTAATCAGTATTCCTCTGAGCTTATCAATATTGGCTTTTTTGAAGTTCAAGATCTTTGTTAGGCTGCTTGGAAAGGCTCATGTGACTTGGAGACTTACATGAGTAGAATTGTTAGATTTGCTTGACCCACCTAGAACACTATGACCCTGCAGGTATGGTGTTGAAGTTTGTTGTGTGAGGTAGTGTCCCATGTGATGAGAGGCTCAATAGCCACTACTGTAGAGGATCCATGAAACCGATGAGCAAATAGAAGCATTATGAGTGTGAATATTTGCTGCTATTCAGATCTGTTAATGAAAACCAGGTTAGCAATGCCTTCTCTATTGTTCCTTCACCCGTCCTCTGTTATGCCATCCCCTCTTCCTGTTTTATGCCATCCTGCTTAAAGCATATCTTTTTAGTTTACTGGAAAAATCCGGAGTTACCTGGAGGTTAGTGGAATTGTCTGTTTTCTTTACTGCCACCACCCACTACAAGGAAAAAAAAGTTGGCAAGTACAGTTCTAAAATTCCTCTCTTAATAGGTATAAATACAAGGTATTAATTTTTCAGCCTCTCCCTTTGAAAAGAATTGCACGATTCCCTTGTCTGTCTTAAACTTTCTAGTCATGCAGCCCCATACCTAAAAACTAATTATGGTCAGTAGTGATTATTACAATATTAATAATAAAGTTGCATACTGATCACTATTCATAGTGGACTCTAAGTAGTCTTTGATGGTCATACAGAGAAACTACAACCTAGCAAAAAGCTTCATTTTTCTGTTCCAATTGACCATCAAATGTACAAAAATAAAGGCCACCTTTGGGCAGACATAATCACCCTGTTCTAATCAGGTGAGTAATAGTGAGGTCATGGAACATAATTGGTGCACCCATCCTTTGTAATAATCCAAAATTCTGCAGATGGAGGTCTTTGACTTTTGCATAGTTCACCTAATTATCTGGAAACCAATGATTAATTGTCATTGTATTGGGTTAAGTTACCTGTCTCTATAGGGGATGGTACTTCACATTTGTGAAGCCTCATGTGAACCAGAAGTTCCAATTATTTCTGTAAGGGGATGACCTAATAATGACCATTGGAACATCACTGCAACTAATTTGTCTCTCTCCTCTTTTTGTATTTAGGCTTAAGTGGCAATCCAGCAGACATAGAGAGGAGAGAAGCCGTATTTGGGAAGAACTTTATACCTCCTAAAAAGCCAAAAACATTTCTTCAATTAGTATGGGAAGCATTACAAGATGTTACATTAATTATATTAGAAATTGCAGCCATAGTATCATTGGGCCTTTCTTTTTACCAGCCTCCAGGAGGGAACGAAGCACGTAAGTAAACTTTCAAGAGGAATGTCTTCATGTTTTATGTAAAATGCAGTATGCCCCGAAACTCAGATTTAAGCTCTACAGAAGAGAATATTATCCAGGGGATTGCTGGGACCTGGAATTTCTGAAACATCCTGTTTGGAAGATGTCTTGCTTACTGAATTTTCTATCCTCTCTCTCTTTGAGAGAGCACAAATATTAAATGAAATCACTGACTGCATCAGAATTTGCTTCACTCGAGTTCTGATGCAGAAGTGGGCAAATTGTGGTTCCAGAGCCTATGGTAAATGGATGTGGCTATTGGAATTGGGAAACTTTTCCACCCCTGCTATATCCTTCATTTCAAAATCACTTTTATCAAGATTGAAGTGGCATCACACAAACTGTCATTACTTCAGTGGGAGGCACAGTAGAAACTGAACTTTTTTTAAAAAAATAATAAAATAAATCCTGTTAACCATGAAAACTTTTAGCTATGTCCCCTTTTTAAAAAAGTATTCTCAAAGCTTTTCTGTAGAATAAATGCATGGTTTCAACAGTCTTGCTAAATCCTGCATCACCAGCCTTTTTCCGAGGACTTGGGCTGTGGCAAGGTTGCCCAAAGCGGAGTGAATATCTGGTGGTTGCCATCCACACGAGCCACTGCATCACGTGGCAACGTTGCCCAAAGTGGAATAAGCCTGCCGAAAGTGCGGTAATCTCGCGTGGGTTCACCCTAAGTAGCTACACTTTTAGATTTGACTCTGTTGGAACTTAATTGCTATTTCAAAAGCTAAGAGCTCTGTACTGTGGACAGTCAGCTGATATCAGCTTGAATGATACTTAGTTTTTAAATTTAAAACAGCACTTTGCATTGATCTCTTTACAACACGATAGAAATCTTTAGTGCTGCTTTAACGTCTTGTTGAAAACAAGAAGCAAAATCAACTTTATACCTTTTGTCCCTGCTGGATTGACATGGGAAAGCATTGCCCTGGGTAAACTATACATCTAAAATAAGACACCAAGAAGCTGGCTTGGAGATGCTTTTTAAAATAACCCAAGAAAATGTAATGTTAGACCGTGTATAATCTGGTATTAATTATATGCTCTGGACTTTAACTTACCAGGCAACACAAATTAGTGAGAGGTAGGTTCAAAATATGATGATGGTGCTCCACCAGAAAGGTCCAAGAGTTATAGCCTTGAAGGACCAGCACTCTGCCACATCCAACTGGTGATAGGTTTCTGCCAAGGTAGTGATTCTTCTCACGGGTTCATCTTTTGCAAAAGCTTCTGTTTGCAAAATTCTGAACAGACTTAATGTGTCATCCTATTATTTCCTCTGAGGCTTACTTTGGCATAGAAAGAAGTTAAGTCGTCATGCTAATTCTGCAGGGAAGAGTCTCATGAAGCGAGATCTCTGCCGGACCTTGGTTTCTGGTTTTTGGACCCTATGCAGTGAATAAGCTCTGAGATGGCCCCTAATGCTGCTCATGCTTCTGAAGGGTTAAACTGACATTGGGTGAAAACAAACAAGATGGTGGTGAGGCGAATTCTCGTCCTGTCCCTGCAGCTGCTGTTCCTTGGATCAGTGAGGAGGGCTGTTCATATGAGCAGCCCCCCCCCCCCCGGTAACCCAGGAGTGGGGGCTGGCCCTCATAGGTCCCTTCACAGCAGGGGATCCTGCTCAGCATGACTGGGCTCATGGGAAGAGCTGCCACAAAACAGCTGATTGGGGAGCTCTTTCGAGGTGTGCCCATCAGATGTTTGGTAGGCCAGCTGAGTACGCTCCTCCATCTCCAACCTGGTAAGTTGTTCAGTAGGCTGGGTGCATGCACTAAACAGCTGATGTGGGGGGTGGGGTGCCTGGAGGATCATTCAGGCCCCCAATTAGTGGTTCAGCTGGCCAGCTGAATGCACTCCTCTGGGTCCAATCTTTGGACCTCGCAGCAGGGCAAGGCCAAACAAACAAGAGGACCCACGTTGGCCTGCGTTAGCCTGACTGGGCAAGCCTTAGCCTGGGTTGCGTCACCAGCCTTCTCTCAACAACACATCCCATAGCAGCTGGACACCCACCCCAAGGTTGTAGCAGGTGAACATCTGGTGGGGACCTAATTATTATTCTAAATATTTCTATCCTGCCCCTTTTGCTCAAAGGAGACTCTGAACGGCTCACAAACAAATTAAAAGATGACTGTAATATACAAATACATAAAACCATAATAGCAAATCACCAGGCTCCTCCTGGTGACGGTTCAGAGATTGCAGCTGGTGCAGAATGCGGTGGCCCACCTTCGTACGGGCACAGGCTACCGTGAGCATCTTACACCAGTGCTTCGTGCTCTGCCAGGCCAGATTCAAGGTGGTGTTTTTTACCTATAAAGCCCTAAATGATGTAGGCCCCACCTACCTGTGGGACCACCTCACTCTCCATGCTCTGGATTGGCCCCTGTGGTCCGCTGGGGGCACCCTTCTTGACATCCCCTGGATTGCTTGGGGGGGAGGGTGACGACCGAGAGGATATTCTTTGTGATCACATCTAGGCTGTGGAACTCCCTCCCAATGCCCAGGTCACCCTGGACCTCACCTCTTTTGTCGTTACTGTAAGACCTGGCTGTTCCGCCAGGCCTTCGGCGAGGAGGGTGGGTAGGGTGGGGGAGAGGGGGGTTTTTTTCTGGGGTACTCCAATTTAGTTGATATTTTACCTAATTTGTTTTGGATTATCTATTGTGTATCTTTTTTTATTATTATTATATTTGTAAGCCACCTCAAGCTACTTTGTTGGAGAGGCGGGGTAGAAATGTTTTGTAATAAATAAATAAAATCAAAGTGATCAATGCAAAAACAGCTAACACGCGCTACTGTATTGTTCATTTTCACCCATTGTTTTTACTCCTGTTGAAGTTTTAAGCAGCAGTGGTAAAACTGACCTGAATCTTGCTTACCCAGCACCCACTGGGCAATGATGAACTGACACGAATGCTGAATTAGCAAGCGTGTGTAGTAGGATTCCTACATCTAGACACTTAGGTTGGCTAGACGTGGAAGCGTTGAGCAACAGTAACTGCTACTGGAATCCTCCTTCCATAGCTGCCTCTGGAAAGGTAGCCACAACTATAACATCTTTAGGGAGTAGAAAAGGGGAATTTGAAGAGTAGTTCCAATCTATACTGCTTTGCTTTGGTCAAGTTTATTGCTTCCAATACTGGTCACAAAGGTGGCTTTCAGACGTGCTTAAAAGTTTACTTACAAGTGCTGGCGGCGGGACGTGCATACCAATTAGGCGTGTCTTTGATGATGTCTGAAAGGCGGCCCATGCATGATCGAAGCTGATGTGTGCTTTACCAACCTGGGGGGAAAAAACAGGTCTGTAAAGAGCACCAAAAAGCTTCAATAATGCGTGGGGTGCCTTTAAGGCATCATCAAAGCCATGCCTAACTTGCATGCGCGTCTCACTGCTGGCACTTGTTTACACTTTAAGCACGTCTGAAAGCCAACTGAGCCACCTTGTTAGTTTTAGCAAGCTGAGTAGAATTATGAAAAACAGCAGAGCTTGACAATTTTAATGGATTTAGGACACATACTTTCTCAGTTAACATTTGGAAGATCATTGCAACCATATTTAGATTAAATTTTTATATAAACAGGCCTAATTCTTGACAAGGGTAACTTGGATGTCCCAGTTAAATACGCAATGTATTCGGTATACTTAACAATTTTTCTCAAATAGCAGTCTGAATCCCAACATAACTAGTCCTTAAAACTAGATATGGCTGTGATTTTTAAACAGAGGAGCCTTTTTAAATATTTTATCTTTGTTTCTTATAGTATGTGGTACAGTGACTGTTGGAGAAGAAGAAGAAGAAGGTGAAACGGGTTGGATTGAAGGAGCTGCAATCCTTCTGTCTGTTGTTTGTGTGGTATTAGTAACTGCTTTCAATGACTGGAGTAAAGAGAAACAGTTTAGAGGGTTGCAGAGCCGCATTGAACAAGAACAGAAGTTTACTGTCATCAGGGGTGGTCAAGTCATCCAAATACCAGTAGCTGACATAATTGTTGGTGATATTGCACAAGTAAAATATGGTAAATATATTTATGTATAATATTGATTTTTATGCCTTTATTAATGAGCATGTTTTGAACTTACCTTGCTGCCATCCTTTTTTAGGTGACCTTTTACCGGCTGATGGTGTACTTATCCAAGGAAATGACCTTAAAATTGACGAAAGTTCATTGACTGGAGAATCTGATCATGTCAAGAAGACCTTGGATAAAGATCCAATGTTGCTGTCAGGTGTGTTGCTAGTTAAGTCCATAGAATATCTGAAACAAGTGTAATTTTGTAGAAACAGTGGTGCAGTGGTAACTTTTTAAATGTGCAGGAACTCTTCATGAGAGCCCCACCAAAGATTCCAAGTCTGCTGAAGGGAGTTATTATTATTATTATTATTATTATTAACAACAAACATTTATATAGCGCCAGCAGTGTACCTGGCACTTTACAAAGTAATAAAATAGACACAGTCCCTGCCCCTAGGGCTTACAATCTGAGAGACAGGAGCTGGGGGAGAGACTTAGGAAGGGGAACAGAGGGAGAGACAAGGGGTCTAACATTCATGAAGATGCGAGGTCTCAAGTGCACGTACTTGGCTTGGTTACGATGAGAATGACAGCAGGCAGGTCCATGTTGCAAGGATAAGGGTAAACCGATCGTAGGTATAGGAATAGTGGCTCAGCAGGATAAAGAGTCAGACAGAGCAGAGCGAAAGAGGTGAGTTTTAAGGAGAGATTTGAAGGTATGAAGGGAGGGGGCAAGGCGGATGTGGACAGGGAGGGAGTTCCAGGCATGGGGGGCAGCAAGTGAGAAGGGACGAAGGCGCTTAGGGGAGCAGGGAAGGCGTGGAAGGGTGAGAGAAGGGACAGAGGAGGAGCGAAGTGCACGGGCTGGAGTATGGAGGGCGATAAGTGCAGAGAGGTAGGGGGGAGCAAGGTTGTGAAGAGCTTTATAGGTGAAGACTAGGAGCTTGTGCAGGATTCGTTCAGGAAGGGGAAGCCAGTGAAGCGAAGAGAGGAGGGGCTGCACATGGTCGAAGCGACTGGCGAGGTAGATGACCCTGGCAGCAGAGTTTTGGACAGAGATGAGGGGAGAAAGGTGAGACCGGGGAAGGCCAGTGAGAAGGAGGTTACAGTAATCGAGGCGAGAGATGACCAGAGCATGAACAAGAGTTTTGGCAGACGAGACAGAGAGAAAAGGGTGAATCTTAGCAATGTTATGGAGGGAGAAGCAACAGGATTTAGCAACAGAGTCAATGTAGGGTTTAAAAGAAAGGGCTGAGTCAAAGATGTTGACAAAGAGTTGCAGGGAAAGGGGCAGAACTCGGTTCCCCCCACGATCCTGGCCCACTACACTGGTTGCTTTCTTCCTTTTGTTAGTGGAAAGAGTGAGGAGCTCAACTAGCTAATCAGTATGCTATTTAGACTCATGCCTTTTAGGCATTGCTGATCTTTAATAGCAGAAGGATTTTTCCACCTGGGGCCCTTGAGTCTCATCCCTGCTATGGAGGTGCGTTCTCTAGACATTATAATGGACCAATCAAATCCCTTGGCAGATCTGCTTGGCTCGTTTCAGTAGCTTTGGAATGGCAGCAGGCATGGCTGTGCCTTTTTATTATTCTTCGATTCACGCCCTATGGGCTTTTTAGTTGTGTGTTGCTTTTGTACAATTTAATTTGCTATAGTGCAATCTCTGGATATTTTTGTTTATGTATGTATTATTTAACTTGTTATAGCATAATTGCTGCATGCAATAAACTACTACTACTGCTACACTGCTGTGTAAAACTTGCTTGTATGCATTGTCTTCCCTTGAGATTCTACATTGATAGCTTGGGCTTCTGCTGTGAGGACACTGTCATCAAAGGCAATATCTATTATACCCTGCCCTTTCCAAAAGGCTCAAGGCGGCTTACAATAGTAAAAACAACACAATTAACTTTAAAATACATTACGAAAAACTCTACCTTCATTCCAGAACCACCCACTCCAACCCCAACCTCTCAAAAAAACCTCCCACCTAGTCCCTACCCCCACCCACCAAATGCCTTTATAAACAAAAAAGTCTTGCATTTTGAGAGGCTCAGTCTTGAGAGGCGCTCAGGCTCAAACGAGCCTCCAGCGGAAAGGAGTTGCACAGCGACGGGACAACAATCGAGAGCTGCCCTGTGAGCCCTTGTCATATGAACGAGACGGATGTTACTTGCAGGGAGGTGCTCCTGCCCGATAACAGGGGCTACAATGGGGCATGGAAGGACCAGCGTTCCTTCAGATATGAGGCTTAGACTGTTTAGGGCTAAGTCAAAACCAGAACCTTGAATTATGCCCACAAAACGATAGACAGCCAGTGCAGATTTCGGAGCACCGGTGTAATGTGTCCTGGCGCCCCATCCCCCAAAGGAATAGTCACCCAGGGCAGCCCCACATAGAGCACATTGCAGTAATCCAGCTTCAAGATGATGAAAGCATGGATGATGGTGGCCAAATCAGAGTCTGAAAGAAAAGGCGACAGCCTCTTCACTAGATGGATTTAGTGAAAAACGCTCCTGGCCACTGCCACAACCTGACAATCCCATGTTATTAATATCTAATAACCTTATCTGAATTGGTGGTTTTTCAATTTGCCTAAAAATTGCCCCCTCCTGCAAAAATGTGTCCTTATGGTGTGTGATTAAAGAGAAATCCTCCCAAAAGCTCTACTAAGGTGAAAAGAAAGAGGTTTTACTTTCAGATACCAGAAACATTGTGATCTTCCTTAATTTGGTTAGAGGACTTGCTGTGAAACATTCAAGGGATCACAATCTAAGCACAAGAGAAGGAGGTTGAATCTATTTAAAGATTCTTAAAATAAGTTAAAAAGATGTAAAATAAAATTCCCAAACTAAACTATGAGAAAAGTCAGGGCAAGACACTCTCCACCCACCCATTATACATGTTGCGGGGCTGAAGTGTTGCCCTGTAACGTGTATAGTGGGTGGGGAGTGTCTTGTCTGAAAAAGTCTTCAGTCAGACTAGGAGCTTTTGCTCCTTCAATATAACTTGGTTTGTCATACTTTTAGTGCAATCAAAGAAGTACTTGTAAAACACAAGCAAATGTATTTGGTTGTAGAGAGAAGGGAACCCTCTTAAAATTTTATTCTGCAGCATAAAAGGTAATCCCAACAATATGCTTTGCAGGTGACCTTCTAAAGGGCTGTGTCTCTTGCCATATAGTAGGAGTTCCTTAGAGTAGATGTCTCTTCAGTTTACGGTGGGAGGGGGGAGAGTGAGGTGGACTTTATACCTGAAACGTAAATATTTTTGGCATTTTTTTAGACTATCAATGTTTTGCTTCTTAAAACCTTCCCTGTGTGCAGCCACTGGGCCAGATTTTCTGATCAGTTTGTCAGCTTGCTGTTTTAATGACTAGTTCCCTTTATTGGTGGCTTTTTAGCATAGCCACCAAGCATACGTACTAGTTAGATGAGGCTTCTACCAAAATAGGATCAGAACATTGCAAGTTTAATAGTCCTTTCTGTTGACAGAAGTGTCTCAGTGCCTCCTTGGTCTGTCTTAAAAATATTATTGACCAAAAGTGCTAATGTTCTTAAACTTCAAAGTCTGGGTGTGTAAAGACATTCAGTAAGCACAATAGAAATACAGTTGTGAACATTTAAAATAGATTTTGTCGTTACGTGTGCATTGGCATCTCAAGTAAATTTATTTCTGGTAAGATGCCATTAATAGTAAACTATAAACTACAAAGTTAAACATAGTTAAGTGTATTTTGAGAGAGATGTAAGGTTGGAAGGGTGTGTGGGGGGGGGGGGCAAGAATAAACAATATAAAACTTAAAATTCTTTACTATGATGCCCTTTTGATTTATCTGTGTATTTGGTTTCCATTGAGCCTTTTGTTTACTACTTTCCCCAACTATGCAGTTTCAGCTTTTATGCTGATTTATTTTTTTAATGTAATTTATCTGGTAATAAACTACCATAACCATGAATGTAATGCAGAATTAACCAGAATAAGGACCAACCAGTGGATGGGTGCTTGTAAAACAAGCAACTTCAGTAGCATTGGAATAGAGAGAGACTTGCTGTTCCCTTGCATCTTGATATCAAGTGTTGTATTAAATAAGTGACCCCAATTAAGCAGTTAAGTTGGTAAACTTTGGTTTTACTATTTCTACAACTTGCATGAGCCTATGTGGTTAAGCTCACAAAATACTTAATGAGTCTTCTGACAGTAAAATAATGTACATTTTATTCGTGTCTGAATTGTGGTTTTTGACTTGACCATTTTGTGTAATTTACAACTATTTTAAATCTCACACTTTTTAGTTTAAACTTAGCTCATGAAGGGCGCTCATGCTTTTATTGAAATTGGTAACAAACCTCTTGATTTCAAAAGAAGCATGTTTGGGTCCTTATTCTGTTAATTCTGATGTTGTTTTACTGGCTATCTGTTTGTTTGTTTTACCTGAAAGTGCTTTGTTTCAGGTACCCATGTGATGGAGGGCTCTGGAAGAATGGTAGTTACTGCTGTAGGTGTGAACTCACAAACTGGAATTATCTTTACTTTAATTGGGGCTGGAGAAGATGATGAAAAGGAGAAGGAAAAAGAGAAGGACAAAAAAAGTAAGCATTCTTAGCCAAATGTTACTATACCAACAGTGAAGAAGGAGGGGTCACAGGAAGGTGGACGAATAACGACAAAAAATGTAGCTATGCAGAAATGTATAGAAATCCTTAACAAAGAACACCTTTTTCAGTGACATATTGAACTGCTACTTCCAATATAAAGGAAACCTAAACTCAAGTGTATCTTACTTCACAACATGTATTAGCTTTTCTTTAATTTACCTTTTTATTCAGCATTTTACGCTAGTCCCAAACTAATGAGTTCATAGGTACATCTTCAGCCAACTGGCAGATGGAAAATTCAAAAGACTTCACTCCACAGTGAATACCATATTCTTATGCTTCAGTAGCCAAATCTCTGGTCCTCTGCTTCCAGAGATTTGCTTCGCAGAACGGACCGAACCCCAAGGAAGTATTTGAAAGCTAAATTGTGGAATTTTATTCCTTCTGCTCCTGAACTTTTTCAAATAACCCTCCTGATCAGCATGGTGGTTTTGTCACTTGTTTTTCCTTTATTAAGGTCTCACCCAGGAGCTCTGTGTCCTAGTGATACTGATAAACAACGTCTGTTGGGACACGGGGGATTCCTAGAACACCTACTTCCACATAAATTTCTTTCCCATGCTTCAGATGGGCTTTTAAGAACCTCTCCTGTGACAAATCACTAGTCAGCATTCTTGTTCAGAGAGAATTGGCTTTCTTTATACTTGCTCTTATCGGAATTCCCTTGTTAATTGGCAGGATGCACCACCTTGTCACTTGAGTGAATTTAGAGGGATTTTCAGATACAACTTTCCCATGCCTGGGAAATGTCTGCTCCACCTCTCCAAATGGGTAAAAAGTTCAGACTGGGTAGGCAGTTCTAGATTAAGACAAACCATATAAGTGAGGCACCCATAGAGCTGAACAAGCTAATACCCCCCTCCACATCAGTGCAATGCTGTTTACTTTATGATGATGATCATCACATTGACAAGGCAGGTAAAGCTATTTTTGTTAAAAGAATGAATTTGTATTCAACATTTCCATTTTTTACGTGTAAAGTCTGTGTTCTCTGTCCTTGTATTCAACACAAACACCTTGTCTTGATAAAGATTCTGCATGACCTTGACCCTTCCTATCTTCTACCCTTATTTGCCCACTGTGTTCTCACCCAGGAACTTTGCTCCTCCTCTGCCATTCCCCTCCCCACACCCTCCAGGCTCTCCTGCTCCCAAGCCATCTTTACCGCTTCTCTTACGCTGCCTCCTATGCCTGGATTAGGGCTGAAACGCAGTCTCGACTTTAAAAAAAAATCAAAAAAAATCCACCCCCCTCTCAATTCTCGACAATCGCAGTTCTTGATTCATTTTTTGTAAGAATCGATCATCGAGAGAACCCTGGTACTTGACACTTTCTTGGTTTAATATTTTCTCTACTTACCATGATTACAGTTACTTACCGTTTTCCACATACCGCATTTACCATGTGCCACTTACAGTGTACCGTGTTCATCCCACTAAATTTTCCAAAATGGCAGTGACACTGCCAGTGCCATCTTGGAAGAGGGTTGTGCATGTAGTGTGGTGGCCATATTGCACATGCACATTACCAGGATGAACATGGTACACTGTAACTGGTATACGGTACACAGTAAATCATGGAAAATTCTTGACCAAGAACTTGAACCCTTACCGAGATTGTGTCAGGATCTTGGGAATGATTCTCGTGAGATTTTTGTGGTGGGGAAAAAAATCTTGTTTCAGCCCTAGTCTGAACTTCTTCCAATATGTCTGGAAATGGCATTTGGATAGCAAGAGGACAAAATTGGAGAGAAATCATGCCCTAGACAAGAGAGCACTGAAACGCATGAACTTCAAAGCTGTTTCCACCAACAATGTTAGTCTATGGTCACATTTTTGCTGGTTCTCAGCCAGGCAAAGTCTGGGTAAGCCTCCCCCTTGCTGCATGTGTGCTCTTTCCATCATAGCTGATGCAGGTTCTTCCACCTGGCTCATCTCTCCTCTAGTCTACTACTACTACTTTCTATAGCACTATTGGGCATAAGCAGTGTTCTACGGTCACAGGTTTTTCAAACAGGCCCCTACCCAGTGGGCTTACAATCTAAGATGGACATGGGTGAGGGGAACACTGAGACCCACACACACATTCCCATTTGTAAATTTTTTATTTCTACAGTTGTGGAACTGAGACTGACTGGTTGTGACTTACCCAAAGCCACCCAGTGATTTCATGGCCAGGGCAGGAGCCAAATCCTGGTTTCCCAGGAGCAAGTCCAGCACCTTATTAATTACACTACGCTGGTTCTCTAGGCTAAGAGGTTGTAACTTGCCCAAGGCCACCCAGTGAGTTTATGGCTAGAGTGGGATTTGAACTCTGGCTTCCCAGGTCCATGTCCAGCACCTTATTCACTACATCACACTGACTCTGTAGCTTTCACATGATGATGGTCTTCTGTTCTAGTCTGTTCAGAAGTTTGGATGTTGGGGAGAAGAGGCCAGCTCATCATATGCCAAATCCCTAACTAGTCACAGCTCTGGAGGCAGGAACAGAGCACGCAGCATTGCACAAATGTGGAGGGACGTGGCATTGATAACAGTAATGCTTAGGTTTTACCAGTCACAGGTGGAAAAGTTGGAAGTTACTGCTCTTGGTCTCTTTTTCTGAAATTTAAATCGGAAATTTAGGGAAGTATTCATGTTTGCCAACCCCATATTAATCAAGCCTGAATTTCCTTTGATAAATCTCCCTTTTTGGTTGAGAATATTCAAAGCAAGGACTTAGTTATACTTAACACATGGCCTGAATGTAAGCATTGGTCATACTGTACTGCATGCTGAGGCTGGGATTCTTTTCTAGTATCATGCTATGGCTATTTTGAATAGTAAGGCCAACTAAACTAGACTTCTGGCTTGGCTTCTGAAGACTTAAATTCTGAGCAGACACTCTGCTTCCATAATCCTGATTTTAAAATATTGAGTAAAGAGTAAAGGCATGGTTAAATAAAATAAAGGTTAGATGTGTAATTCAGCTCTGTCTCAAGTTATAAAACTTTCAAACAAATTGTTAGAGTTGAAAAATAACACTTTCTTTTCAGGAAGTGAACAGCAAAGCAACGTCCTTTTTAAGAGGAAATGGTCAGTACTGAGAGAGCTGGAGACATAGCTTTCACATGATGTTGGTCTTCTGTTCTATGAATGTTATCTGTTGCAGGTGAAGCTGGGGTTCTTGGACATGGAGTACTAAGAGAAGGGACAGCAGTAGTATTTCTACAGGAAAGAGAAGGATTTTCATTTCAGAGGTGGTGTTTACAGTTTGTTTAGGAGAATTTTGAGACTCTCCTGGCTGGCATAAATAATGCTGGGGATCGATATATCTCCATTTTCCTTTGGATCCTTAAAATCTCAAGCATGGGAGTCTGTCCTCACTTATTTATTTACACAAGACTCCAAGCTTTTTGTTTGAGTGATTTCATTTTGAGTTTTAAATAATTAAGTATATCAAAGGGGAGCATGCCCCCCTTTGGGGTGCAGCATAGGCTCCTTTCACTCATGTACTTCTCAGTTCTTTCTTTTCCATCAGTCTTGGGAAACCATACTGTTTAGCATAACATACCTGCTGTCGTGGCATGTATCTGTAACTGCAGTATTAACTTGGGAAACTACGGGGAAAATGTGTCTCAGATGCTCTCCATGTCCAGTGACTGTGTCAATAAAGTCTTTATACGCAAAATGAAAAGCAAATCTGACATTAAAAAAAATAAAGCCTCGCCCCTTCCTTGTTTCAGCCTTTCAGACCAAGAAACTTGACATGTCAACTTTATTGTTGATGGCTGTGACTATTTCAACAACAAACTTGTAACTTGACATGTCAATAAGGGACCCCAATTAAGCAGTTAAGTTGGTAAACTTTGGTTCTACTATTTCTACGACTTGCATGAGCCTATGTGGTTAAGCTCACAAAATACTTAATGAGTCTTCTGACAGTAAAATAATGTACATTTTATTCGTGTCTGAATTGTGGCTTTTGACTTGACCATTTTGTGTCATTTACAATTAGTTTAAATCTCACACTTTTTAGTTTAAACTTAGCTCATGAAGGGCGCTCATGCTTTTATTGAAATTGGTAACAAACCTCTTGATTTCAAAAGAAGCATGTTTGGGTCCTTATTCTGTTAATTCTGATGCAAGACCATAAACATGAATGGGGTAATTTTAATTTTGTGTAATGCTACTGTGATTCTTGGATTGAATTGCTTTTTCTCTTTACTACAGGTAAAAAACAAGATGGAGCTATTGAGAACCGCAACAAAGGTAAATACAGAACATAAAACTGAAAATATTGGACTGTACTATAGTGCTATAGTGGTTTTTATATTTAGTAAACTCTTGTGTAGAATAAGTTCCAGTGGCAAAACAGATTCTATATTTGAACAAAAGGAGTAGTATAAGTAGAAAATATCCCTTCTGGTTAAAAAAACCAAAATATTGTATAATTTAAAACTTTTTGGTATTTAATAGACCTACAAACAATCTGCAATTTGACCTAAATTTGAAAACTTAAAACCTTTTTGCCTAGAAGTAGGCTTTTAAAGCCGTTTCTGCACAGTAAACAAAAATGCCCTAACTTTCAAATCTTCATTATCGGTACCTCTGCAAAAGAGTGCTCATTAAAATCTGTGTTGACAACTTCCCCCTTTAAAACCAGTGACCAGAGGCAGGTGATACCATTATTGATCACAAGCAGTAATGGTTTTTCAGATTACTGCAGTATTAACAATAACAAAATAGGAGATGGATGTCTGGAAAACCCAATTACTTTTATTTTGTTTTTTTAATATGGATTTAAGTACCCAAGTTTTACCTTGGGGATACTGCAGTTGGTTTTCAAAATGTGGCCTTGCTTCTGGAGTATTTGTGTTTTGCCACTGGCTTCAGAGATTCCGAATCTGATTTTTATATTGTCTCCTTAAACCTAGCAAAAGCTCAGGATGGTGCAGCCATGGAAATGCAACCTTTGAAAAGTGAGGATGGAGATGGAGATGGAGACAAGAAGAGAAGCAATATGCCAAAAAAAGAAAAATCAGTTCTACAAGGCAAACTTACAAAGTTAGCAGTTCAGATTGGCAAAGCAGGTATGGTTTTATTACTGTTCTGTACTTCTGCGTAGTGGCCAGACTTGGTATATTTTTGTTAATATAGTGAAATAACTTAATTGCTGTATATTTACCCTATACAGGGTATAACTAGTATTTTGTGATATGGCAGAACAAATGTCTGTTTAAATTAAATGCAAATTTAAGGATGAGCCTGAGTTTTTGCACTTCATGTAATGGAGTTACAACCTGCAAATAGTTACATTTTTATTTTCTCTGGGATGATAAAAAAATGTTTGTTTAGAATGCTTTTTACAAATATTACTTTTCACAGTAGCTAACAATGAGTGATGTCAATTGTCGTTCTGAAAAACTATAAACTTGGCAATGTTCTTTGTGGAAAATACTATTAGGTTCTGATAGTTAAAAGTTTTAGACAAATAAGGTTTACATACTGCTAAGTTGCACTTTGAATTCAAACTTTCATATTCTATTGTGTTTTTTGCATTGGAAGTTGAAACCTTCTAAAATCCATATTTGAATACTGGAAAAGATGGATACTTTAAATATAACTGCCTATCCCTTTTTTTAAACGAAAGGTTTGCTGATGTCTGCAGTCACGGTCATCATCCTTGTATTGTATTTTGTAATTGATACCTTCTGGGTTCAGAAGCGACCTTGGCTTGCTGACTGCACGCCAATTTATATACAGTACTTTGTGAAGTTCTTCATTATTGGAGTTACAGTCCTGGTGGTGGCGGTTCCAGAGGGTCTTCCACTTGCAGTCACTATCTCTCTGGCTTACTCTGTAAAGGTATGTGTGACAGCATGCATGTGGTAGGTCAGCACCTATAACAATCCTAAATGCCTCAGTTGTTGCATGTCCAACTGGAAATATCTTAGATCTGATTTTGTGGGGGATTTGATTTTTAATGTGAAAGCACAGCTTTTCTAAAGATCTAGGTTTGCTAATGTGTGTCATTTTGGGCACCAAAATAACGAGGTGCTTCTGAAAATTTAAAACCATAGCAGTGATTAGCTAATTGATTTTATTTTTCTTTATAGAAAATGATGAAAGATAATAACTTGGTAAGACATCTGGATGCTTGTGAAACAATGGGAAATGCAACAGCTATTTGCTCAGATAAAACTGGAACATTGACAATGAACAGAATGACTGTGGTCCAGGCTTTCATTAGTGAGAAACACTATAAAAAAGTTCCAGAGCCAGAAGCTATTCCTGAGGAGACTTTGGCTTACCTTGTAACAGGAATTTCTGTGAACTGTGCTTATACTTCCAAGATACTGGTAAGTGACGTTGTTTTAAACCATCAAGTATCTAAAAAATGCATCTTTTTAGTTTAAACAAAAATTAGTCAGTTTAAAATATGTATATGCTCAATGTTAAGAATTACCAACCTGGAATCTTGAGACTCTAACCAAATTTGCTTTGCAAATACCACAACACTAATACTAATCAAATTAGATAGCTGGCCTTATTTGGAAACGTATCCCTATGAATATTGGCCTATTTTTATTCAATACCTATTGATAACGTCTAAGTTTGCTTTATTAAATTGCAAGTTCCTCATGCTAGGAACTGGCTTCTGTTTAGAGTGTATCTAGTACTGACTATTAGCAGTATGTTCACCAAAATTTTAAATACTCAACTGACTCTTGTTAAAAATTTCCAGAAAATGTGACATTATCAGTAGGATATGTTTTCATTAAAGAATTTATTTTGTACCTTCAGACATTGAGTCCCATGCCATTGAACATCTTTGAATATTTCATTGCCCTAGTAGTTAAGGCTGGAAAGTATAAGTAGTTCACAAGGCAGGCATAAGATTACTTGCCAGGCTGAGAGGTGCAATAGTGGCAAGAGGCCATGGTTGTATAAAGAGCTTTCCAACTAAAAAAAATACTAGACAGCTTTAAGCAGGCAAGTAATTTTTACAGACCTGCTTTTTGTGGAACACATGAAAAGATCCATTACTATATTACATTTTGGGAAGCAGTGTTTAGGTCACCAATGGGATCCATTTCTCTCCCCCCCCCCCCCCCCCCCCCCCCAATATCTCCTAATCACTGGAATTATTTGTGTAAACTTTATTCTAATTTAAAAAAAAAAAAAAAAAGCTTTTACTAGAGCCGGAAGAACAGGCTGTTATCCTAATAACCAATAGAACTACATCTGTTGAAATTGGCACTAATTTTCCTATTCATAAACATGAGCTGTACAGTACATAGCTAAATCTATTTTGTAAAAGGAATTCAAGTTGCCTTATTTGTAGCACATGCCGAACTAAACTTCTGGAAATAAACCCTGGGTGCCCAATCTACAACCTACTAGCCAGACGCTTTCTCCATCCCACGGATGGACACTTGTTCCCCCCAATTTATTTTGACCTGGTGCTATTCTGCTCTCTGCTGCCAATATTTACCCAGTAGCTAGGAATTCATCTGAATCTTTTTCAGTTGGAAACCATGGTTTGGAGTGCGCAGATGTATTGCCATTTTCCCCAGGTGTAGGGCAGTTATAACAGCCAGCAGCAGGGAGGCCTTCCTCCATGCAGGGGGGCTTGAGAACACTGCAGCTTCTGAGTTGCTAGGGAAGGGAATAGATGTAATGGAGGTGGAGCCACAAGGACAAAGGTTTGGGGTGAAGGGGCCTGGAGGAGGGGAAACTAGGGGCAGTGGAAATTATAGCAGCTTCTGTGGTGTCGGGATGGAGAGGAGTGAGAGGGGATTTTGTTTAACTTGGCTGTATGGGGTACACATCTGGCATTTTCATTTCAAGGAGACGGCGCCCTTTTTTCAAACTTTTAAAAACTTCAGACAATACTTTGGGATCCCCAGAGAGAGCTTCCTGTTGTGGTTAGGGAGCAGGATAGATGTGCAGCCTGCTGTTGGGGCTGACCTGATTATTGCAGGCTGTTGAACCACCCTGTTTTAGTAAGAGACTTTACATAAGTTGTGTATATCTGGGACAAAAATAAATAAATCAGCATTATGCTAAAAATACATCTCTGCAAATTATATCTTTTTGGGGGGAGCGGGATGGCAGTGCCTACGAGTAGTTTGATATGGAGTGGTTTGGGGGAGATAATGGGGCGGGGAAATCATTTGGCAATTCTACTTTCCCTGTAAAGGACTTTGACATGGCTGCCTGAGAGAGTTCAATAAAACGTATTACTATAAAGGGAGAGGAGTAATCACTTTTTGATTTAAAAATAAGCTAGGGTGGTAGAGGAGAAAATATTGTCAAAAAGCAGTTTTTAAAGTAACAAGATGTTTAAAGATGGCTGGCTTAGATGTGAAACACTTTCTAAGGCAGGGTATTAAATATGTTAATAAAAACAAATCCAACAGTTAATCCAGTGTAGCTGGGCCTTACTTCAGTTTCATTCCTGAAGTGTTTAACATACAAATTGCTAAGCAGACATTATTCAGAGTACATATTCCCCTTTTGGTTTGTATTTCAAATGGCTATTCATGTGAACACTCAATGTGAGGGTGGTGACCACAGTTCAGTGATCATTGGGTGAAAACAGACATAACGCTAACCACCCTTTAACTGCCCTTGGTGGTTATTTATGCATGTTGCAGGGCTGTATTGGTGCCCTATGCAGCCCTGAAACATGCATAAATAACCACCAAGGGTGGTTAGCGTCATGTCTGTTTTCACCCATTATGTCTCGGGGGGAGGGGGGGAAACGATGTAGTGCTACTTTAGTGAACGCTAACAAAGTGGAGGAGTTACTTTGATTCAGTCAAATCAAAGAGGTTACTTTGGTTTCCCTCAATTTCGTGGAACGTGACTTTAGACTCTCTAATCTGTTCCGCAAAGCTGAGGGAAACCAAAGTAACCTCTTTGATTTGACTGAATCAAAGTAACTCCTCCACTTCGTTAGCATTCACTAAAGCTCTGAAATGCAATTTGCATCAGTAATTGACTCTTGAAATGTTATAATTGGGTGTAAGTGTGCCTTATTTTGCTTTCCAGAACATGTGCCCAAGTTAGAGAAGATGTATTGGCTCATAAAATAACTTTTATATCTTGTGTAGGGTATGTGCGTAGTTGAAGCCAGCAATCCAAAACTTTTCAGTTTGACCAATGTATATAAGCTAGAAAAGACATGTAGTAATTGCATTTTTAATGTACAAACTCAGCAATACATAAATGAGACTTGTTTGCAGGATGGAAAATAACTATCTGCAGTGTTTTAAAATTTCTCATTCTGTAGTATCTATACATTTCATTAATTAAAAAATAATTTCCTCAAGGGTTTTATTTTCTCTTACAGCCTCCTGAAAAAGAAGGTGGTCTGCCACGTCATGTTGGTAATAAAACTGAATGTGCCTTGCTGGGATTGCTGTTGGATTTGAAACGGGATTATCAGGATGTGAGAAACGAAATACCAGAAGAGGCACTGTACAAAGTATACACCTTCAATTCAGTTAGAAAATCCATGAGTACTGTGTTAAAAAATTCTGATGGCAGTTTCCGGATATTCAGCAAGGGTGCCTCGGAGATAGTTCTTAAAAAGTAAGATTAATGTAACTCTTGTATTTGATGGTTGTCCAACTTTGTCCATAAAGTTCCCAAATTGGCGTAGCCTCTTCACATGTAAATTGGAAAAAGCAGTTCAAGTATTCTATAGAACAGTACTGGCTGTTATAGTCAGTGGTTTCTAATGAGTCAGATTGAGGTCAACTCGCCTCCTGTAAATCAAAAAGATTGTATCCAAGACTCTTCTTATGCTCTCTCTTAAAAGTTGTCAACTTCATAAAGTCTTAGCGTTCCAAGGGATTTTGAGGATCATCTAGTCCAACCCCCTGCTTGGATGTAGAATGAGTACATGTACAACATCCCAGACAGCTGGCTGTCCAGCCTGTTTCTGAGATGGAGACAAAGTAGTGCAAATGATCTATCTTTTATTGGACCAACTTCTGTTGGTGAGACTATGCAAACGTTCAGGCCACATGGGACTCTTCCTCAGGCATGTAGCACAGCAAGTCAGAAATATATAAACTGCAAATGCAGGACAGATGTTCATCTTAGTTCTTTCCTCCTCGCCTTCAAAAAGCATCAGAACTTGTTTTCCAGGAGCTTTAAGGATCCACTGCTGGTTCCCCTTCAGGTGTACATTTCTCCGCCTTTTTTTTTACCTTCCCCTTTTAAATGGTGGTTAATTGATTTTATATGGATTTTAAGGTATGGTGTGGTGGTGTATTTTAAATGTGAAGTGCTCTGAGCGCCATCTGGAGGAGGAACACTGTATAAATAAAATTATTATTTATTAGGGATGGGATTCTGGGCAAAATTTCAGTTTCGGTTCTTTTTCGGTTTCGGTACTATCGGATCTTCTGCATTGATTTTTGTACCAGATTTTTAACGTGGTTTTTCAATGGGGGACAAACTGCAATGTTAAAAATCTGGTACAAAAATCAATGCAAAAGATCCGATAGTACCGAAAAAGAACTGAAATTTCTGATCCGAAATGTCCATTTTCTGGTACTTCTGGTTTTGTCTGAAACGGAAATTCCCATCCCTATTATTGGGTATACATGAGGGGTGGTGGATAATAAGAGCAGAAAGAGGTGGTGTCCTACCTTTCCTGAGCTCCCCAGCCATCACTGGCACTGCCCTGCATTACCATAATGAGAGCAAGCCCATGCACAGAAGGCTGCTCTCTGTTTCTGCCTTATGTATGTGCATGTGCTCGCTTTAATGGTAAAGCAGATGGTGGGGCAGCAGTAGGAGTAGGAGGGAGAAGCCTCCCCTGGACTGCATTCCATAGGCAGGGCTGGTGGGGCTCCTGGAAAATAGCCCCCAATGTGGTGCTGCAATTCAGGGGAGGGGCTGAAGGTAGGGCTCTCAGACGCTCTATAGTCCTCCATGGGGCTGTCTGGCTGGAGGGGCAATGGGAGCCAGCAACCCCAGCCAATCACAACAAAAAAGAGCATCAGGAGTGGTTGGAGCCACAACTCCCACCTTCCCTTCTTCCCCCAGAGCCTGGCCAAGTGAAGCTGAAGAAATTAGCAGCCGGAGCTGCGACCGGCTGAGTCTCCATGTCCTTCTTCCCTCCCTCCCTTTTCTCCCTTCCTTCCTTGTTTAGACTTTCCTTTTCCCCTTTTGCCCCCCCCCCACTATTTGGCCCCCTTTTTTTGGTGATGAGGGTGTTTGAGGGGGTGCACGCAGGAAAGGGAAAATCCAGATCATGCCTCTGTGCCATGGATGATTATTATTATTATGTCCCCACTACTTCTCCCTTACCCCTGAGTTCACTCTTCCGGTGTGGCCCATGACTAGTTATTATTTTGGTTCCTTTCTATTTTTTGGATCTGGTCCCTGGTTCCTGTTCCTACCACCAAGCTCTGAAAGACTGCACTCAGGGTAAAAGAGCAGAGAGTTGAGGGCATGCACGCATGGATAGGAAACAGATCTGTGATCTGGAGGCTTCTCTTCCTGAACACGGCCCTTAAACATCCGTGCCCCTTTCTATGTCGGGGTTTGAGAACCTTTTCCCTCCTGGGGGCCACTTTGAAAATTAGTACAAGTTTAAGGGGCCACATACATGCTGGAAGCAGGGTGCTTGAGGGCATGCTGAATAAAGAGAGGGTCCAGATCCTAGATTTCTGCCATGGATCTGTCCCCTTTCCTTACGCGCATACCCTCATCTCTGCTTACTTGCCCTGAGCTCAGTTTTTTAGTACTTGTGGGTAGGAACTGGATACAGGGGCCAGATCCAGGAACTGGAAAGGGGCCACATTAAAAACTTGCCATGGGCCACATTTGGTCCTAGGGCCTGAAGTTCCCCACCCCTGTTTTATGCAGAACCCAGAGCTTGTACTAATTTCCAAAGAGGCTCCAAGGAGGGAAAAGGTTCTGCGTCCCAGTCCTATAGGTATAGCTGACATGAAGTGCCAGGTCTGCCTGAAACCAGGATTACAATCTGACTGGGATGTCCCTTGTGTGTGCTACAGTCATGCGTCATCACATGCCTAGTGTTCCGAATAAAGACTCAGTAAAATCCATCCTGGCAACATATTTGGGGAATGCACCTTTGCAAATAGACATCAGGAGTTTTCTTCTCCCTCCAATTGATCTGCTACATGAAAAACATTTTGTTGAACTGATGATTTGCTGAACCAATGATGATGATTAAATTGGGTTGGGATATCTTCTAGACTTGGTGGAGAGGGGGAAATGCAGGCAGAACTGAAGTTTTTCCAAAGGATTTATTTGGTAACTTGTTATGTTCGATCCTTCTGCTACAGTGTTAAAATTTAGATTGTTGTTTTGCATTCAGCTTTGCGTGGTTCTATAGTGTTTCTGAAAGGGGAAAATTGTTTCTCTTCTTTGTTGTGATAGTCCTGTTCCATTTTGTCTCCTTTCCCTGAGAGATCCGATTTGCTTAGGAAACCTTTTTGCTGAACTTTGAACGTTTAAATTTTGGGGGAAGTTTAACATTTTCCAGGCTCACTGAATGCAGTGAAAAAATTGTAGTGAGAATTGAAAAGTTTTCCAAATAATCTCCCTCCCCCCCACCGACTTTATGTTCAGTCTTTCTGCTGCAGTGAGAAAACGTCAAAATACTTGCTTTTCAGGCAGACTTGTGTAGCTTTATACTGTTTCTGAAACGAGGAAATAGTTTTGGTAGCTCTGTTCTGATGTTACTGGATCTTGGAATTTTAAGTTGTGTTTTCAGTGGTGTTTGTGTTTTTGTTTTTGTTTCAGTGTCTTTCCTATGAGATCCAAGACCAAGAAAGTGTTATGTAAAATGCTTAATGATGATTCTAGGCACATTGACACAAATTACCTAGAATGGCCATTGGAAACGATGGAGACAATAATGGGATTGGCAAATGACAAGCTTTAATGGCTGCAAAACAATATAGTGGAGCTGCATCTGTGGGGAGTTGGGGGAGGTGAGTGGAATGACTGGAGTGGGAGGCTATGGGAATTGGGTGCAATAGCAAGGGACTGGGTGGAATTATATGAATGGTCTCCTTCCGATCACGTATCATTTTACCCCAAAATTTGTCATTCTACCTGCTTGTCATGGCATTTCTTCTGTCATTCCACCCAATCTCACAATCGGCTACCCCGATCCTATGGAACTCCCTTCCCTGAGAGGTTCGGTTGAGCCTGAGCATTTTCCAGAGGTGGTGTAAGACCTTTCTCTTTGTAAAGGCATTTGGTGGCAGGGATAGGGGCTTGGGGGGTGAGGGGGCTGGGGTAGGATTGTGAGGGACATTGGGGTAGGACATGGAGAAGTGGTATTGGGTGACTTTGGGGGCTGTAAGATGGTTGGGATTTGAGGGGCGGGGTGTATTTTGGTTTTGGAGGCAGGATTTTCGTTAGCTGCCTTGAACCTGGATAAAAGTTTAAAATCTCTCCACTATTGCACCCGATTCTGTAGCTACCTCACTCCTGTAGCTTCTTCCTTATCATTCCACTTAGTTTGTCACTCCATCCACTTCCTGTAACCTATTCCCTGTTCAATTTCCTCTCCCTGGCTCCTTTTTGTCATTGCGCGCGCGCACAACGCCCCCCCCCCCTACTTACATTCCCTATCGGAGACACAGTTCCATTGTTTGCTTTACAGCCCATTAAATTTATTTATTTAAAATTTATATTCTGCCCGTCCTGCCCACAGGGCAGTCCGGGGTGGTGAACAACAATCAATAAAACAATTTTAGAAATTCTTAAAACAATTTTAAAATACAATATGCGGGGAACCCCCACCCCTCGCGAAAAGCCTGATGGAACAGCCAGGTCTTACATACGTGCTGAAATAGCAGGAGAGTGGGGGCCAACCGAACCCCCCCCCCCCC
>QEPC01003844.1:3119620-3130701 GCA_003113815.1 Sphenodon punctatus | reverse complement strand
TGAATGTTTGTTTGTCTTCTCCCCTGTCTCTCCCACTGTCCCCTCTCCCTGTCTCCCCCTCTTTGTCTTTTAGATTGTAAGCCACAGGCAGGGACCGCGTCTAATTCTATGTTCTGTACAGCACCAGGTCACACGACTGGCGCTATATAAATGTTTGTTGTTGTTGTTGTTGTTGTAGTAATAATAATAATAGCATGGCATAAATATTATGTAGGTCTGTATTCACTGTGCTTTTTGTACTCGGCATGTATTCCAATGTCTGCCCCAGTGCCCCCACATCCTTTCAAAGTCCACCAGCCATCTCTTGGTATACATTAGGAGGCTGGAGGGACATGGTGGGAGTAGACAAAACAAAGTAAATAGCACGGTGGGAGAGAGCTAGATGGGGGGGAAGAGAGATGCTTGTCCTGTATTTGCTCCGTTTATATATCTCTGACTTGCTACACTACATGCCTGAGGAAGGGGACTGTGTGGACTAAAAGCTTGCATACTCTCTCCAACAGAAGTTGGTCCAATAAAAGATATCATTTGAACTGCTTTGTCTCCATCTGTTACAACCACATTCGGCCTCCTCTTATGAAACCCCAGCAATACAGAGGCTTACAACCGCCCTAGGCAGCTTTTTGCAATTGTTGCAAAGCTCTTATTGTTAGGAAGCTTTTCTTGATATTTAACCAAAATCTACTTGCCTGTAATTCGAGCCCATTATTTCTATTCCTCCCCTCTGTATTACTGGGGTTACAGAACAGAATATACAGAATTCTGCAATACAGAACAGTTATTCTTAAAAAAATGAGGTGCCCCAAACTGGATACAGTACTCAAGGTGAGGCTTGACCAGTGCTGAATAGAGTCGAATTATACTTCTACTTAGTTGGAAACAGTGCTTTTGTTAATTCAACCTAAAACGGCATTGGCCTTTTTTTGTACAACCACATCACATTGCTGATTCATGTTCAGCTTGTGATCAACAACAGTCTCTAGATCTTGTCACACATGCTGCTTCCAAGCCAGGTATCCCCCCATCTTGTACTTGTGCTTCTCCACTCCCCTCCTTCCCCCCCGCCCCCCACCCCCCGGCAGAACTTTACGTTTATCTGGGTTAATTTTAATTTTGTTAGAATTAGTTTCAAGGTTTTTATTTTTTTATCATCCTGCTAGGTGTTAGCTATCTCTCACCATTTTTTATCATCTGCAAACTTGATAAGTATTCCCTTCACCCAAGTCATTAATAAAAACATTGAATAGCACCAGACCCAGGACAGAGCTCTGTGGGGCTCACTCAATACGCCTCCAATTTGATGAGACATTGATGATCACTCTTTGGCTGTTTTTGAAGAACTGTACTCGTGCATCCACCTTGTTGTAGCATTTCCCAGTGCACACTTTGACAAAGTTTCACAGGCGACCTTATTGATAAGCTTGCAAATGCTTTGCTGAAATATGTCAACAGCATTCTTTGTCTACTAAACTAGTTACTTCATCAGTTGTATTGTTTCTTGCTCAAGCAAGCAAATGACTATAGTAGCTTTGGATTTTATGTCACTATAGTGTTTGAGCAAGTAAAGGAAGGGACTGATACTATCCCTCTTACACTTAGTGGATAAACACCTGTACATAAAGCAGCAATGGTGATCATATACAATAGTCTAGGTCTATATTTCCACCATATGACACCACCCTCTACAAAGGCAAAATAATCCATGCCATCCCTACAATCCCAATCCCCCCCCTCCCCCCTGTAAATTTAAATTATCTTTTAATAACAAAGCTTTGAAGTGGGGAGGCTTTTGTGCAGGGGTGTGTGTCTGGGAAAGGAAAAGAGAATGGGTTGTTGGGAAAGGGACTTGGACAGCAGGGGCAGAGGTGTGTGTGTCAGGAGTAGAAACTGGAACAGCAGGGGTTTTGAGGGAGAGAAGGGATCGTGGTAGGAGGAGAGACTACACATGTGCAGCCCTCTGGGCAGTAATGGGTAGGCAGCTGAATCTGTGCATTACTACCTGCTCTCTCCTAGTCCTGACTTCTTATCCAGCTCTTGTGGCACCCCTGGAACTAACCCAGAGTGGCACATCGCCCAGTTTGGGGATCATTTGTCTAGATCCAAGGGTCATTTAACGTCCATGAAGCTCATGGATAACTGATAAACCATTGCCTGGCCTCATTAGATCCTTGTAGTGGGGCATAATTTTTTCACCCTTTTAATATGGCTACTCTGTGGGTGAAAACAGACATGACACTATCTCCACTTTAACACCGCTTTAACACACCTTATGCATGTTGCAGGGCTGTAATGGTGTCCTATGCAGCCCTGCAACATGCATAAGAAATGTTAAAGCAGTGTTAAAGTGGAGTTAACATCATGTCTATCTTCACCCTATACCAGTTTGAGCCAAACCGCTCCTAGAGCGTTTGAAAAGCTTGGCATATTACTTTCAACATAGGCCATTTCAGTTGGCTCTGGGGGTGAACCCTTCCTCCATTTTCTGGTTTTTGGCCCAAAATGAGTGGGTTTGGGGTTTATTGCTTCCTCAATAAATTAATTTCATACATACACCTCTCCAGTTAAATATGTCCCCAAGGCTGCTTAATTACAGTTGTAGCTAAAAATGTTTTGTACCCAATTTCTTCTGCCCTCCATGCCATACCAGCATCTGACCAATTCACACTGAAATAGTATGGCCTGTCCAGGCTTTATTCTTTCCTATTTCTCCATGTGTTGATGCTACTTAAACCTTTAAATGTGTACATAGCTTCACGCCATTTTAGCAGATAATCATGATTTAACTAAAAAATTTTTTACTTGAATTGGGTCAATGTGATTTGATGGATTCAAACTTTCCTGTAGTAAATTAATACTGCAATATATTTTGTGCATCTTAAGATTTAAATACCACACATCTGCTAACTCATTTCCCGTTTCAGATTTTTTTTAAAAAAATCATAACTTACAAGTTTGTAGCAGTTCAATTTTCCCATTGACAAGATAGTAGATGCATGGTTTCAGAAGAATTCTTAAAAGGCAACTGTGTGTGTGTGCGCACATGTGCGTGCACGCACGCGCAATGTTTGTATATATGGGTGTGGTGGAAAGGAGTAAAGTAAAACAGCGATGCTCCACTAGTCCAACGAGGTTGGAATATTAACAGATCGCAACTACATCAGCTATATTAAAGATGCTTTTTAAACATCCAGTCATTAAACCTTTGTTACACTTCTGGCATTATAAAATTTTATTTTATTTTTAAAAATGTGTATTGAAAGTGCAGTAGATGTGAGGCTTTAAATGGAAACTTACTTTATATAGAGGATGAGAGGGGAAGTTGAAGTCTTCTGCACTTGAACAATCGGTACCTTAAAACTGAGTGGACTGAAATCTAGTTTAAACTTGTTTTCTGCATGAGACAAGTGCTATTATACAAATTTAAATGCTTTAAAAGAGAAGACTAGCTTAGCAAAAGTTTCCTCCTTTTAGCCTGCTATGTGAGTCTAGAAGTATTGGAAACTGCACTTGCTTCTAGGCTATTATAAGAGTGTTTGTATTTTGAATGAAGAGAAACAATTCTGTTAATGGATTGTTGGGACTACTTTATCTAAGACCGGTTTCCCTTGATTCAATTTGGAGGCAGAGGTGGCTGTTCAAATGGTAGACCTCTTCCAAGTCACTACGGGCAGTATTGGACATTCTAAAAGTTTGTATAGCTTTGTCTTTCTCCTACCATATGTGCCAGGGTATACTTTTAATTCAGAACCAGTAGAAGTATGTAAGTGTGAAGGTCTTGCATGCAAAAACAAGTTTCTGCATGTATGCAGGATGAGGATACCACCACCTTTTTAAATGCTTTGTGAGATGCGCTGACACTTTGACTTTGGGGCAAATGAAGTAATGCAGGGAAGCTGATGAACATAGTTGCTTTTAAACTTACCTCCACCTCAGTCTTAAGGAAAAGTGGTTCAGGTAGTTTATATATATATACCTGACCAGGTGAGTTAGTCTTAATTGAACGTTAGAGTTTAGGTGATCTTGACCTGTATGGCTACATCCATGGTATTGTTTCATGTCGTAGAATGCACCAGTCTCATCTTCCATTGACCCCAAAGGTCAAGGGAGGGAGTATCAGTCCTTTTTGAAAGTATAGTTTAAATACTTTAAACACTTTCAAAAGTGCTTAATCGCATGTGTGATCTGAATATTGCTGCACGTGAAGTACTACTTCTGTTTCATTTTCAGGTGTTTCAAAATACTGAGTGCTAATGGTGAATCAAAAGTATTCAGACCTAGGGACCGTGACGATATTGTAAAATCTGTGATTGAGCCTATGGCTTCTGAGGGACTAAGAACAATATGTTTAGCATTCAAAGACTTCCCAGCAGGAGAACCTGAACCAGAATGGGACAATGAAAATGATATTGTCACGGGTCTGACATGCATCGCTGTTGTAGGCATTGAAGATCCTGTTAGGCCTGAGGTAAGAACTTTTTTTTCTCCACTCCCCACCCCGTCTGTAAACAAATTGAAAATTGCTATTGAAACTCTTTTGCTAAAATAACTCGTATGCCTAGCTATTTGTATTCTTGCAATTCTTGACAGTATAATGCTTATAAATCTGCTAGATGAAGATTGTGTTAAAACAGATTCAAGTTTTCACTTCCATGTTAACTTTTGCACAACTGTTCGTCCTGAAAGCCAGCAACGAATAAACAACCTAGTAAGTGTCCCGGAAAATGCCGCAGACCTGGACAAAGGTAGCTGACTTACACAGAGTGGTAATAAATATTGGCCAGTGCATGAGAAATATTTTCTCCTCCTTACAATATAAAATTTGGTGTTTCTCTCACCTGGGAAACAAAAGGTGTGGAGAGAAGACTTTATATTCAGGAGAAGAGTAGCTCTGAGGTCTGCAGGCAGCCTTTGCACTGCAAGTAGGTGGGAGAAATGAGCATGAGCCATAATCACAATAGCAGACTTCTGTGCGTGTTTGTGTCTCCTACTATGCAAATTCTCTGCGAATTTTAGTTTGCTTACAGAATGAAAAGTACATATTCATTTGTAGAAACGGTTATGAAAATACTTCATCTAGTATACCATGAGGATTCCTGAAGAACTTGTAGCACTGAACTATAGAAAAGTTAATCTCTTAATGCCTTTAATGGTCCTTTTTCATAGAACCATTTCTCTTGAATCAAGAGAAAATAAATCTAAATGCAAAAATAGGACCTGTACAATGATCCTAGGGATGAGGTGTGTTAAAGCCAGTTGCAAAGTCTCAAGTTCCATTCTAGGCAGAGAGTTGCGCTGTATTAGCACGAAACACATTTTGGCAATGGAATGAGAATGTTTACTACATATTCAGGTAGCAGTGTGAAAACTATTGGCCAATATGAAAACTGCGTTAACCCAGTTCTTTCTATAACCAGGTACCCGACGCAATAAAAAAATGCCAGCGTGCTGGTATAACTGTACGTATGGTCACTGGTGATAATATTAACACTGCCCGTGCTATTGCTTTAAAATGTGGCATTTTGAATCCTGGTGAAGACTTCTTATGCTTGGAGGGCAAAGAATTCAATAGGCGAATACGTAACGAAAAAGGAGAGGTGAGTCGGTTCCTTTTTAATAGATCTAGTTTCTGTATTGGTTAGTTGCTCTTCTCGCTATATAATATAATTAATCTAAATTATCTGTACAGATAGAACAAGAGCGTATATACAAACTTTGGCCAAAACTTCGTGTGCTTGCAAGATCTTCTCCCACTGACAAACACACCTTGGTTAAAGGTAAATAAGTGTTCTCTTTTAAGCCAGCAAATTAATAAATTAACCCACGCGTGACCTTTTGTATCTGTAAAATTCTTGGATCAGTTTGTGCTAGCTGCTTTTGAGGTCTTGCTTTGTAGCTCCGAGCATCTGTCTGCACTCTTTAATAGCCAGGGACCCATGTTCATTGAGTTTTCTGCCAGTGGGGAAAATCATAGTAAACATGAGTCCCTGGTAATCATGGAGTTCTTGAGTTCTTGAGTGAAGTGAGCTTGTTGAGCTGCGGAACAAAAAGCATGGCTGGCTTGGGTGCTGGGGATGATAGCACAGCTATACAGCTCACAAAAGTATAGCTTAGCATTGATTTACAATAAAAGTAATTCCGTTATATTTGTGCTTTCATTTTAGGTATAATTGACAGCACTGTGTCAGAACAGAGGCAAGTTGTAGCAGTAACTGGTGATGGTACCAATGATGGTCCAGCATTGAAGAAAGCAGATGTTGGCTTTGCTATGGTAGGGATTCTGAATGCTGATAACCGGAAATAACTTGCTAAATAACTCCGCCAGGCCATTGGTGAGGGGTGGTGGTGGGTTTTTTTTAAAACTCTTTTAAATTGTTGTTGTTTGCCACCCCGGACTGCCCTGAAAGGGCAGGAGGGGCGGGATAAAAATGTTATATAAATAAATAAATGAATGCTTTATTTAAAGCCTTAGTTATGAAAATCTCTGAATTGACATAGCTGAACAGGCTTGTAGCTTAGCTTAGAAATTATGGTTATGACTCCCCACTAAGTTTTCAGTTTTCTTCACCTTGGGGTTAAGGTAATTGGAGGAGGTGGAGGTATGCTGCTGTAGCGCTTGTGGTGAGGGAAATTTCATAAGTACAGTCAGCTTTGAGTTACTGCAGATCAGTTTTCTTAGCCTGAAATCCAATTTTCAGTACTATGGAACAAAGTAATGTCATTTATTTCTCCAGGGACTAAAATGCATATATTTATGTGACTCTGGTTTATATAGAAACAACTCCTAGACCAGCTGTATACTCTTCAGCTTTGTCTGGAAGAAATGAAAATACTTCATCCAGAAGTATACTTCTAAAACTCTTCCAATCCTTGAGTAAAGTGATTAATATCCTGTATGGGAATCTGAGATTTTGATGTGGGGAGGGACAGAAGATATTCTTTTTCCATTACATCTGTCAGCCAGTGATTTGGTTAAAAAGTCATGTGATAGCTTGTAGCTAATATACAAAAGTTTGTTCTAAAACCTCTGCTTGCAATTCATTTTTATTTTTTTTAATCATGGTCTTTACAAACTTAATGTATGAAACTTTCACTGTTGGCAGGCAAATCATGGGACAGCAGTTAATGAAGACTTGGGGGGTAGGAGTTTCTCAAATGAAGGCTTCTACACTAGGAATTTGAAGACGAGGGTCTTGAAATTAACCCTTCTTCCCCTTTATAACAAAAAAGCATTCTAGGTTGTGAGATTTATGTGATCTGTACAAAACTGATACCTCCTTTTGAGCACCTAGACTTGAGCTCAGGTTTCTCTTGTTTTTTCATCTACTTGTCATGTTGGAATTCCGACACCACGTTTAAGATGAGAATGTATACTACTTTATCTTTGTAGAATTTGGTGTCAAGTGGATCAGTTACAAGATCCTCAAGCTCACATGCTTGGGATTTATTTATTTATTTTCTTCAAATGTTGACTGTAAATTTAGTTTCTAAGAACAGAAATAAACAGGCAGTCAAATTTTACTGGAAGAAAAAGAAATGGTAAATAGTTTCTTCTCCCTCATTCAATCTCTTTCCCTGTAACTAAGTGAAGCATGTGCACCTGCAACTATTCAACCTCATGAATGTACTCTTGTCTCTCCCAATGTTCACCACTCCTGTTTCCCCCTCTCTTAGATTTAAGCCCCCTGGGGTTGATTGTACAGCACCAGGTACACTGCTGGTGCTATATAAATGATGATGATTAATAACTCTTGCTACTGTTATCAAGTAGCATTTCTTATGAGTGCAACTTCTTGACATTAATAAAAGGATTTCTTCTCTTTCCCTGATTAAAATAAGAATTACTCTTGCATCATGCCTAAATAATTTCTAGTACAGTATGTTTGTGACCTCACCTGTATATGGAACGTTAGAATTTTTTTAAAAATTGAGTTGACCTGTTAGACCAATATATGCAAATAGTATGGCCTATGCATTTTCAACTGTGTGTGGCACTTGAAGCTGATTTCCTGGGAAAGCTCTCGCATTAATGAATGCTGTTGTTGCTATCAAGCAACTGATATATTGCAGCCCTCGTGGGATTAGAATTTCTGTGCTCAGAATTCTTCCTATGGATTTCTTACTGTTGCATAGATTAATTATAATTTAATTTCCAGAAGGTAATGTTTAAAAGTTATTTACCCAGTTGTTGTGCCTTTTTAGAAACCTTATGCTGTCTTTCAGTGAATTACTGTTATGAAAAATCTATCACAAAGTAGTCACGGTTTTGTGTTATGTCTAGCGACCCATATAAACTGGATAGCTTTGAAGTACGAATTGGGAAATTGTATTTTACATCTTAAGAGCCACCAGATGGTGCAGTCCTACAATTGGCATAGTTGAGCAGTTCAAAACATCTTGCTAGTTGGGAGTTGCATAGGTTGAGTAATGTCAACCTGTTCAATAATAGTGAAAATATTGTCTGCAATTTGAGCAGAAAAGCTATACCAACAAATGTGAGTAAAAAGCTACCAGGCTAGTTGACTTGTACTGCTTTTTTGAAAACAGTAGCTTTTGCCAGCTTTCAACTTTCTAGTGTGCGTATTGTCATATAAACTACTTTTACAAAGAAAGGAAAATTTGGGTCACTTACTTGGTGAATTTTCCTCCTTTCGTCCCAGAGAGGCCAGTGGTCTTTAGTTAAGTTTAGCTCCTTCTCTCCAGTCAGAGACAGGAGCAGGCTTTTGACTGACAGCTCGAGGCTGTCAAACCCAAGAATCTGCAATTTGTCTGTTAATACTCAGGTGGCAGGAGGAAGACAAAACGGGGGAAAAGGAAGGAGGAGGAAACAGGAGACAAAATTTTCCTCTCCCGTAACAAACTGTCTATGCACTCCCTAGTTACCTGAAACTAAAGAGTAACCTATGTGGCCAGGAAGGGACTGCAAAAAGAAAAGTCGCAGAGAAAACAAATTTTTCACTTGAGTGGGTCAGACCACCTGCCTCCCTGGGAGAGGAGAAGGAAAATTCAGAGGTAATTGACCCAAATTTTCTTTTCTCTCACCAGGGAAGGCAGGTCCTTAGTTGGGAAATACACAAGCAGTAATTCCTTATCCCAAACAGGTGGGATAAGTGAAAATACGTTGTGTGGAAGTAATGGCCACCAAGAAGGTGACCTTAAGGGACAAGATACGTAGCAGAACTTTTATAGGCAACTCCGAGGACCTTGCAAGGCATCCAAACGATGTTGAGCCTCCATTTGGGAAATCTGTTTGACAAGCAGAGCAATGGAGCCTTGAGAAAGTGTATCAAATGGGACGAGCACTTCCCCTCTGAGCTGTGAGGACACAGAAGAAAGAGCTGAAAGGTCACAGACCTGTTGACAAAGGATATTAACCCACCCAGGCCTTTTTCCAGGGCCTCCTGGAGAAAAAGCAAGACATCTGGGATCTCTGCAGCAATAGGAACTACGTTGTCAGCCCATCTCTGAAAAGCCAACCAAGTGGCATTACGTATATGGTTGGTAGAAGGCCTGTGAGCTGCTAGAAGGATCTGTGAGCACCTTGTCGCATATCCAAACTACTTGAATTGCTCCCTTTCAATAATCAGGCAGTCACCTTTAGGTTTCCAGGCCTTGGTAGAGGATGGGGCCCTGATGTAGTAGGTCCTTGCAGAGGTAACGTCATTCCTGGTTCCATCTGAAGGCTCTTAATTGCTGGGAACCACGTTCTCCGTGGTCACTCCAGGGCTTTAAGGATTACTTTAGCTTTCCAGACCCAGATGGCTCTGAACACCTTCAGAAGAAGAAATATTGAACGGAATATGTAAAGGAGAGCCGGGGGCTATGGTAAGAGGAGGGCATCAACGCCCTTCACTTCTGGTCATGACGTGCCAAGTACCTGCTGACCTGGTGATTGAGAGCTGAGGTGAACAGGCTGATGATTGGGAGACACCACATTGTTGTGATGTGATGGAAGACTTCGTGATGTAGGGATCATTCACCTGGCTGAATAGTCTTGTCTGCTCAGCCAGTCGGCCTGTGTGTTGAGAATCCCCTTGACATGAAGCGCGGACCAGGACAGAACAGGAGTGTCTGCCAATTTGAATCGCTGATCATCTCCTTGTCTCAGGATGGCCAACTTCATGCTTCCCTGCCTGTTGCCATATGCCATGGCCATCGTACTGTCAGTGTACACTACCACGTGACGGTTCTTCAGTCATTGGTGAAAGTGACAGAGGGCCAAATGAATGGCCCTGAGCTCTAACCTGTTGATGTAAAACATTCTCTTTTGCAGACCACGTCCCCTGTGCTGGGAGCCCCTCTGTGTGCTCCCCATCCGAGGAGACCTGTGTCTGTTGACAGTCACTTCGGTAGGAGTCAGGATTTGCAGACCCTCTAAAAACTGACCTTCCTGCAGCCACCAGTCAAGTTACGCGAGTTTTATTCTCTATCCCCTTCGAATAATTCCTAACGTTCTGTTTGTTTTTTTGACTGCTGCTGTGCACTGTGCTGTGGATCTCATTGTATTGTCCACAACCACCCCCAGATCCTTTTCCTGAGTGCTAACTCCTAGCTTAGTACCCAGCATCATGTACTCATAGTTTGAATTGTTTTTCCCTATGTGCATCACTTTGCACTTGTCCACATTAAATTTCATTTGCCATTTAGATGCCCAGGCACCCAGTGTCATAAGATCCCGTTGCAGTTCCTCAATCTGCTCTTGTTTAAACTACCTTGAATAACTTGGTGTCATCTGCAAATTTGATCACCTCACTCTTAACACCCTTTTCCAAATCATTCATGAATACATTAAACAACACCGGTCCCAATACAGATCCCCGAGGCACACCACTTTTTACATCTCTCCATTGTGAAAACTGACCATTTAGTCCTATCCTTTGCTTTCTATCATTTAACCAGTTTCTGATCCATAGTAAGACAGTATCTCCTATCCCATGACTTTTTAACTTTCTCAAGAGTCTCTCATGAGGGACCTTATCAAATGTTTTCTGGAAATCCAGGTACACTATATCTACTGGGTCTCCCTTGTCCACATGCTTATTTACACCCTCAAAGAATTCCAACAGGTTAGTGAGGCATGACTT
>QEPC01003844.1:3055275-3118120 GCA_003113815.1 Sphenodon punctatus | reverse complement strand
GATGCAAAGAACTCATTCAGCTTCTCTGCAATGTCCTTATCCTCCCTGAGCGCCTCTTTTACTCCCTTGTCATCTAATGGCCCAACTGACTCCCTAGCAGGCTTCTTGCTTCTGATGTATTTGAAAAAGTTTTTGTTGCTTGTTTTTGCCTCTTTAGCAAGCCTCCCTTCAAAATTTCTCTTGGCCTGCCTTATTAACACTTTACATTTACGTTGCCAGTGTTCATGCTCTTATTGGGCCTAGCCTTTTATTTCTTAAAGGATGCCTTTTTGGCTCAAATAGCCTCCTTCACTTCTCCATTTAACCACAGTGGAAGACTTTTGATGTTCCTGCTTCCTTTTTTTTACTTGTGGGATGCATTTAATCTAGGCTTCCAGAAGGGTGCTTTTAAACAGCCTCCACGCCTCTTGTAAACCTGTATCCCTTGCAGTTGGGCTTTTTCGTTTCTCTTTAACTAGTTCCCTCATTTTGTCAGTCTCCCTTTTTAAAGTTAAATGCTACTGCTGTACTTTTGTTTCTTTCTTCCTCCAGAAATTATGTCAAATGTGATCATATGATGATGATCACTATTGCCTAGTGGCTCCGCCACAGTTACTCCTTGCACCAGGTCCTGCATGCCACTCAGGATTAGATCTAGAATAGATCCTCCTCTTGTTGGTTCCAGAACCAGCTGTTCTTGGAAGCAGTCATTCAGGGCATCCAGAAATTTGACCTCCACGTCCTGCCCCAAGGAAACATTCACCCAATCAATATTAGAGTAATTGAAGTCACCCATTATTATGTTGCCGACTTTAGTATTGCTTTATCAGTCTCTCCGTTCTGGTCAGGGGGACGATAGTATAGCCCTACTGTGGTACTCTTCCCCTTTGTACCTGGAATTTCTATCCATAGAGATTCTAAGGAACAGTTGGCATCCTTTAAAATTGTAATTGACTCAATGTTGTCTTTTTACATATAGAGCCTGAGCCACCCCACCACCAACTATTCTGTCATTTTGCTATGTTTTGTACCCTGGTATTAGTGTCCCATTGGTTATCCTCATTCCACCATGTCTCTGTGATGCCTACAATGTCTAGATCTTCATTTAGTACCATACACTCTAATTCTCCCATCTTACTTTTTAGGCTTCTAGCATTTGCATATAGACATTTGTGTATTCTTTTTATTCTTACTCTTTATTCTTGTTCGCTATGAAGTCATAGGTCTGAAGGCAGCAAATGGTATGACCTATCACTTTGCTGACAACAGTCATGGAGTCTGCTTTCATCAGCAGGTCGTCCAGGTAAGGGGAAACAGTGATTGCTTCCAGGTGGAGGGAAGCTACCAGGGCTATGAGAATCTTGGTAAACACTCTGGGAGCCACTGCAAACCCAAAAGGAAGCACTTGGTATTGGTAGGGCTTCCCTGTGGTATGCAAATGTTAGAAAGCACCTGTGAGACAACCTGATTGGCACATGGAGGTATGCCTCCCGGAGGTTGATGGATGCCAGGAAGTCGTTCGGCTGTAGTGCTTGGAGAAGGGATCTCAGGGTCTCCATCTTGACTTGTCTGGCTTTGAGGTGCTTGTTCAGCCATTTGAGATCAGAAGGGCCCTGGAGTCTACATTTTTCTTGGAAACTGTGAAGAAAATTAAGTGAACACCACAACACCTTTGTGCCAGTGGAACAGGTTCTATAGCTCCGATATTGAAGAGATGATCGATGGCTTGTAGCAATCGCTGTTGCTTTTGTTCATCCCTGGATCAAGGAAGCTTGATTTAAAAAAAAAAAAAAAAATACAGAGTCTCTGTCTCTGTCTCTCTGTCTCTGTCTCTGTCATACATACATACATACATACATACATACATATATTTTCTTCGGCCAGCTCTCAAACTCAATCGAGTCACCACATTTAATGGTGTCCCCTTATCTTGTTGCCACTGATCGTAGAAGTTTTGCCCTTATTTGAATGGTGACAGCGGGTGGGACACGCATGCGTGGAGAGTCCTGCTGTGGTCAGGGCAGATTTGTCACCTTTAATGGACATCTGGTGAAGGTTCTGGTTTTTTGGCCACCTCTGTGCCCATGTGATCTGAGAGAATAGTAGCTCCCTCTCAGATAGGACTGGCAAAAATGAAAAATTTGCCTGGGTTGGGATCTTCGTCTTGCGTCCTTCTTTGATGGGTTGATTGGAACTCCATTATTTTTTCCAGTTCATCTGTCATGGCGTTAGCCATGGGCTCGCCGAGCAGTTTGCCACCTGTGAAGGGGCTGATGTGAGGATCATCATGGCCTGTAAATCGGCTTTCCATGTTCAACGTCAACTTGCCCTACGGGCAGCCATACTGTTAGCCATAGCCCTTGCTCCTAGCTGTGCAGAATCGAAAGCTGCGTTTGCTGTAAAAGAGGCCGCTGATGAAATCTGTTTTAGACCATCCTTTAACTCTTTTCATTCAGCAATGGCTGATGAATCTTTTGCCTACAGCACGATGGCTTGAGTGAAGGTGGAGGCTGTAGCAACAGCTCTACACCCTATGGATGCAGCCTCAAAGTCACAGCGTAAAAATGTCTCTACCTTCTGGTCTAACGGGTTTCTGGGAGATTTCTCTCCATCCGTTGGAAGCACAGAGGCCTTTGCCAAGTCGGAAGTCCTGACATCTACCTTAGGAAGGACAAAGCTGCCTGACTGGGATTCCGGAAGGAAGTAGATCTTTTTAGCCAAAGAGTAAACGACCCATTTCTATGTAGGCTGTTGCCACTCTGAGTTTAGAAGCGTTAAATACAAAGAGGGTGAGGGAAGCATCTGGCACATCTCTGGGTAACACCAGGCCAGCATTTTTTGCCAGGTGTTCCCTCCCCCTGAGGCAGTGCGCTGGGTGGGTGGGTAGAGAGAGTCCTATCCTGCCTGCCACTCTGGCTACAGTAGGTCTGACTGAAAAATGGCTTGCCCCCTGTGCACAGGGTCCCCTGTGTCCTTATCTGGCAATTCTCTCTCCTTATTTCTCAGCAATTGACTGTCAGCTTGAGATTGTTCTCTGAGGGGCATCTCTCTGCCATTGGCACTTCCCCTGGTGACTGAGGTAGCAGGCCTATGAATCAGGGGGGAGGGAGTTCTGCACCTCTCCTCACTGTAGTCTCTTAAAGAGGGTGCAGGACTAATCCCTAACCCGGGGGGGCGGGGGAGAGGAGAGACTGAAGGCCCCTCTCCTCCTTCAATCAATATTTATTAAAATGCTTGGCCAAGGCCTTCACACATAACACAAATATAGATATATACAAAATGCAAAGTAAACGACTAATGCAAATCAAACAAAGTTAAAATAACATAAGATAAAAACAGAACAGTAAAAGAAAAATACAAACAATGCATCCAACCCAGGGAGAAGAAAAAAAGCAAAACAAGCCAGAAGCTGTTATTTTCGTAACACTTATTCTATTGGCGCATAGTAGAAATTTCGCTAGACAGTTATTTCCGGAACTGTCGGCTAACAAAATTGTTGTATACGCCTCTTGAGCCCTTCCAGGTGAATACTGAATCCCTCTTCTCCTTGCAGGCACCAACCTGCCCCCCAAATTTTCCTCTCTGTGGACACCAGCCTGGATGGGACACATACCAGCCCTTGGGATCCTGGCTGGAACAAGGAGAAAGGGAGTGGGAGGGAGAATGGTGCCTTCTCCATCACCTCTTGCCATGTCTATAGTGGCCTGAGGAAGAACTCCTACCGCAGCATCTGCACCTGTGGACCCTTCCCCTGCTAGTGCTGAAGCTGGAGCTTAGAGTGGTGCCTGCGGGAACTCTGGCCCTGCTGCCATGCCTTCCTCTATCCTCGGAGGAGGAGGAGGAACTGGAGGCAGACTGGCTTGGAGACTCGTCTTGAGGAGTCTGACATCACCCCGAAGGGCTCCAATGCCTAGAAGAGGGGGGCCCTCCCTAAAAGGGTGGGGGAGCTGTGGGGCGAGGGAGCTGCTCCTTAGACCACAAGAAATTCCCTCGAGGGAATAAATAGAGAATAGGTTGCTCCCCCCTCTAAAATGGAGGTAAAAGTAAGAAGAAAAGAAAAAGTCAAGAGATCCTAATTTCTTCTCTTGAGGGAGGAGGAAAAACTATCCTGCTGAAGGCAGGAACAGATCTAGGGTTAGCTCCTCCCCTGGCCTGGGGCTGTCAGTCAAAAACCTGATCCTGCCTCTGATTGGAGAGAAGGAGCTAAACCCAACTAAAGACCGCCTGCCTTCCCTGGTGAAAGAAAACATTCGTTTAATGGAAGCTTAAAGGAAATACTTTCATCTTGCCAGTGCAATAGAATGTCCCAGGGAAAACACTGTAATACGCTTAAATATTCGGATAAGGAATTGGGGCAAAGATGTATGTTTGTTTGTTTTAATGCTATCAAGGATCAGGCTACTGTATCTTAACAACTTGGAAAGAAAAACTTAATCAAGCTTTGATTAGTCTAAAACATTCAAACTACCATTGTTAAGTATCTCATGATGAATACGTTGTCAAAAGATCAACTTACAAGTTTACACCTATTTGGACATCGCTGCAACTTTTTTTTTTTTAAATGGATTGTGGGTTTGTTGTATGCCTAATATGTTCAAAAGTTCCCTCTTTCTAGTTACAATGCATTTAGATGGAATGTAATAATTATGCTACATATGTTGAATGTTGCTTACTACCAGCATTGGGATTCATTCATGTTTGTTCTTCCTGACAGGGTATTGCTGGAACGGACGTAGCGAAAGAAGCTTCTGATATTATTCTTACTGATGACAACTTCAGCAGCATTGTTAAAGCAGTTATGTGGGGACGAAATGTGTATGACAGTATCTCAAAATTCCTTCAATTCCAGCTTACTGTCAATGTAGTAGCAGTAATTGTTGCTTTCACTGGAGCATGCATTACACAAGTAGGTACTGGTGTACTTGTTTTCAACTAACTGCTGAAAACATGTTCCTTTTTCAACTCTTCTACCTTCAGTTAACTTTTCTGAAGTGTTCTACTAAGAATGTAGTACTCTTGAAAGTGTGGTACCAAATTTCCATAGGGGAAATGCTTGTATAGCTGCAGCATGACTTGTTCATTTTTAGGTTATTTGTTATGCTATGTATTATGAAACCTATCTTTTTATAGGATTCTCCACTTAAAGCTGTGCAGATGTTGTGGGTAAATCTCATAATGGACACACTGGCATCTCTTGCTTTGGCAACGGAACCACCCACAGAATCTCTCTTGCTGCGAAGACCGTATGGTAGAAATAAGCCGCTGATATCTCGCACGATGATGAAGAATATTTTGGGTCATGCCTTCTATCAGCTTGTGGTAGTCTTTACACTCCTGTTTGCTGGTAAGAATTTTAGTTTTGATATAGAAAAACTCTCAAACTACTTAGGCTTATATTAGGATATTTCAATTTTATCAGTGTTAATTCTTATCCAACTCGTCAGTGTGTCACTTTGAATTGTGTGTTTCCACAGGACGTTGAATTGGATGCAATACTAAAATTATCAATCTCTTATACACAGGTGAAAAAATCTTTGATATTGATAGTGGAAGAAATGCACCTCTGCATGCTCCCCCCTCAGAACACTACACTATTGTATTTAATACATTTGTGATGATGCAACTTTTTAACGAAATCAATGCCCGAAAAATTCATGGTGAAAGAAATGTATTTGAAGGAATCTTCAACAATGCCATCTTCTGTACTATTGTTCTGGGTACATTTATTGTACAGGTAGGTAACTGCTTTAAACAGTGCTAAAGTCCTTTTAAATTCTGTTATGGAGGAAAACTTTTCTGGTCTTGCTGCATAGAAAAGTCTGGAAATATTTCACAAATAAGCTAGAAAGTTGCTTTTGAATAAAGACCATTACAGTTCCTACATTTTTGGAGTTACAAAGAGCTCCTATAATATAAACAATTTCAACTTTAAAAGCTTGTTTTAATAAAACATTGAACATTTTGAGATGCTTTGGAGCCTACTCCTGTATGGTTTTTAAAAATATCAATCTAGTCTGTAACACATGCTAAAATGTGTACGTTACAATAACTTGTTCTGTCTTCCTTCAGCTCTCTAAAACTTAGAATATGATGTGTCCCTTGTTAGCTATGGCTTTATCAGTTTTCCTTCTACTAAACTGAGCATAGACCAACTTTTGTAATTCTAAAAATTGTGCTTAGTTGAGTTTCTGACTTGCTGCTGTGGAGTTTGAACTGGACTTACAGAAATGTTTAGAAAGTGCTTGTGTAAATTGCCCATTCTTTGGTGCTTTCACATAGCAGAACATTAAAGCCAGTATAAACTGAAGTAGATATTACTGGTGTTGCTTAGTTCTCTGAACAGTCTATTTGATACATTTTATGGTTGTGTATATATGAAGAAGAGCTGTGATCATCTGTACCATATAGCTTTTGTTTTCTTCAATACTACATAGCTTTAAACACACTTAACGTTTTAAATGTGTGATAAAATTGTAGCTATTTTGATCTGATTGGTGAGTGAAGAAAAAGGCTAGATGATTATTACACTTAACTAGCATGGCTTTTATTTGTATAAATTAGAACGTTCAGTATGTCTTTGAAGATAAGTAAGGGTGTTTTTTAAACGAGACGCATTCACGCATGGCTCCCCCAACATCCGCACATCCAACTGCTCAGGTGACGGTGCATGGGGAGGCTTGCTCCCGTGACCCATGCAGCGGCCACTCAAAGCCAAGTATGGAGCACTCCTTAAAAAGCTCAAGTGCCCTGTGCGGGCCAGGCTGGCCGCCACTGTAGATGGGGCAGCCATGATAGAAGCCACTTGTTTGAAGCGCTTCCCATGCGCGTTGTATGTGTGGGCACAAGTATTTTGAAAACAACGATGGTGAGGGGAAAAAGTTAAAATGAATAGAAATTTCTGTAGTTGGCTTCTCTGAAGCAGGTCTTGTTAGTTTTGTAACAGATGACTAATTTATTAAATATTTTTTCTCAACAGATAGTTATTGTGCAGTTTGGTGGAAAACCCTTCAGTTGTTCAGAGCTTACAGTAGAACAATGGCTGTGGTCAGTTTTTCTAGGAATGGGAACACTACTGTGGGGCCAGGTAAATCACTTTTTAATTCATTGAGTGTTTTGAGAAAATGACTGACGCCAATTAAAGTTTTGGCTTGTATGCATATTTACTTACCTTGATGCTACTGTAGGTAATTTGTAACATATCGCTAAAATCTGCCACTGTACCCGAGGATTGGAAGGTAGTGAACGTAATGTCAAGTTTTTAAAAAGGCTCCAAAGGCAACCCTGGAAATGACAGAGGGGTGAGCCTTCTTCAGTGCCAGGCAGATTTGTGGAGACGGCTATAAAGAACAGAATTATGGGACATATTGGTAAAACATAATAGGGAAGAGCCTACATGGCTTTATCAAAGGAAAGTCATACCTAGCTAATCTACTACATTTTTTTAAGATGTCACCAAGCACATGGATAAGGGTAAACTTGGTTGACATAGTGTATCTGGATTATCAGTCCCTCACAAGAGACTCTTGACGAAACTAAGGCATTGGATAGGAGGCAGTGTCCTGTCATGGATCAGTAAGTGGTTGAATGGGAAACAAAGAGTAGGATGAAGCAGGCAGTTTTTCACAATAGAAAGAAGTAAATAGTGGGGTGCCCCATGGGTCTGTACTGGGACACCGTGTTGGTTAAGATATTAATTAATGATTTGGGGGGAAAAGTAGAGTGAGATGACTAGCTTTGCAGATGATAGTTATGCAAGGTAGTTAACACAGGCAAACTGAGGAATTTAAGGGGGATCTTTCAAGACTAGGTGACTTGAGAACTAAATGGCAGATGAAATTCAGCATTGCCCAGTGCAGGGTGATGCACATAGGGAAAAATAATCCAAACTATACAGTGCTGGGGCATTGCCACTCAGGAAAAGGTTCTTCGAGTCACTGTGGACAATTAATTGAAAACAGTAGCAGTCAAAAAGGCAAGGGTTCCCCCCCCTCCTTCCCCCCCCCAAACACATAATGAACCGTTGCCAGAAGGTATGATCAAGGCCATTAGTATAGCTGGGTTTAGAAAGGATTATTTATTTGACTTACTCTAATTTTTACCCCGCCCTTCCCAGATGGCTCACTGTGGCTTACAAAAAAAAAAACCAGCATAAAAACACAAACCCCCAACCATCCCCTCACACCCAATTCCTTACAACCACCTTCCCCCCCACACCCAATTCCCTACCCCTGCCTGCCAAATGCCCTAACAAATAAAAAGGTCTTACACCACCTCTGGAAGATGCTCGGACTTAAACTGAACCTCTGGGGGAATGGAGTTTCACAACATTGGAGCAGCAACCAAGAAAGTCTCCCCGTGAGCCCTCACCGTATGAACAAGATTATCAGACGGTACCCAGAGGGAGGCACTCCCAGCTGATCGCAGGGGTTGCAGTGGGGCGTAGAAGGACAAGCATTCTCTCAGATACGTGGAACCCAGACCATTTAGGGCTTTAAAGCTCAAAACCAGCACCTTGAATTGTGCCCAGGAAGCTTTAGGAAGCCTTCGGAGCATGGGTGTAATGTGCTCCTGGTGCCTCTCCCCGAAAAGGTGAGCTGCTGTATTCTGCAGCTTCTGGACAGTCATCAAGGGCAGCCCCACACAGAGTGCATTGCCGTAGTCTAGCCTTGAGGTGATGAAAACATGGATGATGGTGGCCAGACCCGAGTCAGACAGAGAAGGCTGAAGCCTCCTCACCAGATGGAGTTGGTGTAAAGCGCTCCCAGCCACCACCACAACCTGACAATCCTGGTGCAACTAGGGGTCCAGAAGTATTCCAAGGCTGCGAACCTGATTGACCAGAGGGGGCCAGACTTGTCAATAATAGGCATCTCAATTATCTCCAGATAAACAAGACCAGTTAATCACCATCACCTCAGTTTTGTCTGGATTCAACTTTAATTAGCTCATCCTCATCCAGTCTCTGACAGCAGACAGGCATCGGGTAAGCACTGAGACTGCGGGTCCTGGGTCGGATGAAAAAGAGAGGTGGAGCTGAGCGTCATCCACATATTGATGGCACTCTAACCCTCTGAATGACCTTGCCCAGTGGCCTCACATACATGGTGAACAAGAGGGAGGACAGAGTAGAAACCTGTAGGATCCCACAGGGGAGGTCCTTAAGAGGATGACCAGCAATTGCCTATCACCACTCTCTGGGACCTCCCTGACAGGAAGGAGCGGAACACTCAAGCAGTCATGCACACTCCCTCCAGATCCCACAGTTGTGCCATCAACACTTCATGGTCAGCTGTATCAAAGGCCACCAAAAGATCTAACAGGATCACCAGGGTAGAATTCCCCTTGTCAGTCGAGGCAAAGGTCATTGGCCAAGGCCACAAGCACAGTCTCCGTATCCTATCCAGGGTGGAAGCCCGACTGAAATAGGTCCAGGAATCCAACAGCATCAAGTTAAGCCTGGAGCTGTCGGGCAACCATCTATTCAATAGCCTTCCCTAAAAAGGAAAGATTAGAGATAGGCCAATAGTTGGCTGAGGACTCGGTGTCCAAAGATGTCTTCTTAAGCAGGGGCCAAAGAACTGCAGTTTCAAGAGCGTCAGACACCCTACCTTCCTGAAGGGAGGCATTGACCACCTCAGCCAGCAACAGCCCCAGAATCTACTGGCTGGCTTTCACCAGCCAGGATGGGCAAGGATCTAGTTCTCAACTGGTTGTCCTCACCACCCCAAGCACCTACCCCATATCAGTGTGTGATACCAATTGAAACTGATCCAAATAGGACAACACTGAGCTTCCAGAACTTTCTGACACTGCAGGTAAAATGACAGCACCCAAGTCGTGGTGAATAAGAGTGGTTTTTTTCTGCAAAGCAGTTAATAGAAATGTCACAGTGACATTAGAAGACTCCATTTCCCGGCAGAGGCAGATCGGATTCACCACCTGGAACAGCTCTCCCAGATGAGACTTTGCAGACACTACGATAGCGGAGAAGAAAGCTTTCTTCGCCTCCATCAGGCACTGCATAGTCCTTTTTAAAACGATCTATGCCACAATTGGTCAGCTTCAGCATTAGTCAAGCACCACCTGTGCTCTGTCTACCCTCCCAATTCAGCTGCCTCGTGTCCTCCGTATACCAGGGGGACCTGTGCTGCCACAGTGATGGGAACAGACATTTGGGTGCAACTGTGTTTGACCATGGTCAGGATGTCATTCCATAAAGTGACCAGGTCATTGACAGAGTAGTCGTAAAGGTTGGTAAGTAAACCCCCAGAGTGTTCTGGAAACCAGTTGTATCTGTCTCCAAGGGCAGTCCATCCTAATGGGTCCACCACCCTGATGAGGGCATGAAAGAGTGGGGATCTGTCCCTTCAGAAGGCAGTGATCCAACCATGACAATGGTGTTGTAACACCCCTGATGAGAACCCCAGTTTCCAGGCTGGTCAGGCCAGATACTGTCTGGGATAGCCCCATGGTTGCCATGGCAGCTGTGAATGCCTGCTCTGCCCCCTAAACGGCTGGTCTCCGCTTGCATGTTGAAATCCCCCAAGACGATGAGTCTAGGGGATTCCAACACCACTTCCAAGACCAGCTCAGCTAGAGCAGTCAGGAAGTCAGCTGTGCAGCGGAGTGGTCTGTACACCAGCAGAATTCCCAGTCTATCCCCAGCTAAATCCAGCATGAGGTGTCCAATATGGAATGTGTCCGAGTCAGGCACCAGATAGCTTTGAAAGGTCAAGGTGTCTTCACAGATCACAGCCACTCAGCCCCCTGCCCTGGCCTCCAATCCTGGACTGATGTTGCACCGAGTACCCGGTTGGCACCATCCGGGACAAAATAGGCCCAGATGCTTCATCCAGCCAGGTCTCTAATGCAAATGAGGTCAGCAGCCTCATCCTGAGTAAGACCATAGATTGTTGTTGTTGTTTTATTAGCCTCACATTAAGCAGCGTCTATGTCCAATCAGAGGCCCTACTAGCCTTAGCCCTCAAATATCCCTAATTGAGGTGGGAGCTGGACACAGGAATAGATACCAAGTGTCTCTCTCCAGAGAGTCCTCATGGTCTGCCCCCCTCCTAATATCCTCTAAACAGGGTTCCTTCTCCAGCACGAGTCTGTCCCTACTCCCCAAAATTAGGGGGCCATGGCACTCCCTCCCCGTCTGCATATCCATAGGTGTTGTAATAAAACCCTTCCCAATTTTGTCCCTGCCCATATTCCCCCCCTTTCCCATAAAAACCAAAGTTTAAAATAACCTTAGAACAAACAGCAACTAAGAAAAAGCCACTGACATATATTATTATTATTATTATTATTTATTTAATGTACCTTTATCCTGCCCCATCCTGCCTCCAGCAGCTTGGGGTGGCTCACATCAATAAAACAAATATAATAACAATAAAACAGAATAAGATAAAACCACAATATAAAATCCATACAGTAAAAACCAACAAAGTGTGTAAACAAATAAATAAAAATAAACTCACCCCTAAACCGCCCCAAACCCTTCCCCCTCACCAAACACCTGGCAGAAGAGCCATGACTTACACAGACATCTGAAAATGAGGAGAGTCGGGCTGTGGCAGACACCCACTGGGAGGGAGTTCCACAGCATCGGTGCAGCCGCCGATAATGCCCACCTGTCAGTCCCCACTTGACAATACCGTGGAACCTCCAGGAGGGTGACTGCAGGAGCCACTCCAGAGCCCAGGAAGTGAGGCAATCCCTCGGATAGCTAGGGCCCAAGCCGTTAGACACACAGAAAACCTATTTCTCCCCGCAAAGCCCCTATGTCTACTTAACGGCCGGTGCCTTTGGCGCCAGTCTTTGGCAGCCACCTACAGGCCAGGGGCTCCTTTTATGGATGCTGGGAAGCCAGGCACAGGTGGTGGTAACAGCACAGTTCCTCTAGCAAAGTCGTTACAGCAACTGCTACTCAGCTCCTCCCAAGATTTGTTCTTGAGGGATAGGTCCTTCAATGATTATTGGCTAAATAGGTTGGGGAATGTGCCCTTTGACTGGAAGTGAACAGCAGGGATTATCACTCCATTTTTACCTGTTGGGTATTTCTCTGGGGGGCCACTGTCAGGAATGGGATGCTGGCCTCAATGAACCATTGGTCTGGCTCAGTATGGAGGTACTTAGCTCTTGTATTGTATTAACTGCCACCAAGGACACTGTTTCCACTGACTGTGAGCATTATATGAAGACAATATAGCAGTTGCCTGTACTTCAGTAAGGAAGTAATCATCTTTTTAAAATGAAAATCACTTGTTTAGATTTGCTTCACCCATGATAAATTAAAGCTAAGGCCTTCTATCAAAATGCTATATATGCATTTGAAGGATTAGTAGTGGTGTCAAAACCAGGGATACAATTTTCAGAGTTACCGATTTTGAGATTAACTACAAATTCTAAATCTGTTCCTAGGTATATCTAAATAATATTTCATAGGTATATCTAAATATTATTTCATAGTATCCTAGTATAGCCAGTTAAAACTATTCTCCCAACCAGGAGCCAGGGGAACTATTATGGAAATTAAACTAGGGAAAAGCAGGCAAATTGGATTGACTGAAGCGGAGCTTTGTTAATCAGTTAAAGAGCCTCAATCCCTCCCCATCCTCAAAGGCCCCACACACTGAATCTTTTATAGCTAAAACACAAAATGATTTTATGACCAACAATTGGGTAACTACTTAAGCTAAAGAATACTGCCACTGTTTAAGTAAAACTTTTGGGAAAACTCATACATGTGTAGAAAACAAAATTATGATGATGTAGGGTTTCTTACAATTCATGTTAGACAAGCTCATAGGTAATATAAATTTAATGTAAAGAAATCTGCAACACCCAGTCACCCTTCTCACTTACTACAGTTATAGTACTGCTTGCTTGGTAAATTTTGACTTGAGGTCAGGGTGCCTATTCTGCAGCTGCCAACATATTGTGCTTTGCTAACGGCTCAATTTAGTACTTCCAAAAGGTACTCGATTTAACTGATTTTGTACATAATCATGCTAAATGTACATGAAAATGTCAGGGCAAAACTGACTACTAATTTAAAGATGAACTATTGTGTCTGCATTACACAGATTGATGCCGTCATCAATAAGATCTCGGTTTTCATACCACTAAATTTACTTTAGCTTCAAAGAATTAAGCACGTGTGAATGAAACGTTGCAGAGTTAATGCTTGACTCATCAATTCAAGTAGTTTCTACCTCTAATTCCTTGAAGACCTCTTTTCGGTTTTATTTTTTTGCTGGCATTGATTCTTCCTAACTTAACAGAAGATTTAGTCCATTCTGGAAAAAAATGGATTTGTCATTGGGTTTGGTTACTCCTTCCCTGAAAAGCTAGTAACTCCTGGGGTACTACTGTTCTGTCACTTGCCTAACAGTGGAGCATTTAAACTTGGGTAACTTGCCCATGTTACTGCGCTGCTGAATTTCCTGGCCGGGGAATCTTGTGGCATCCTGTGCATGTGGGCACTTGTAATCAGCCATGTTCTAAGACTTTTTTCCTATCTATCGGCAATTAATAGAAAAAAGTCACAGGATGCAGTTGATTACAAGCGCTCACATACATAATACGCCATAAGATCCCCTGCTGGGAGATTTCCCCGCCGGGAGATTTGGCAGCATGGTAACATGGACAAATGGCCTTGCTGATGCCTAGAGTTCTAAACTGCATCACTAATATTACCGTGTCTCACTGCTGTTGCTTAAGAAAGCAAAGCATCTAGAGAGTGGCTTCATTATTTTATTAATAAATGAAAGGATTAAATTATAACAAATTTTTTTGCATACACTTTAAATTAAATTGGTGTTAGCCAGTCTACACAATGGGAATCCTTGAGAGTAAAAAAAACAAAACATTTTTTTCTCCTTGCAGATAATTTATTCCTTCTGAGCAATGACTGCCCTAGTTATTTTGCCAAATGAAAAAAAATAGAACTAGAATTTTTGAGTAGAATAAAAACTATTTACGTGCAATTTAATGAAGTTTAGCATCAGTTTACATTTTCTCAATCTTAATATTGTATTTATACTATCTTGAGTATTTAATTTGATTTTCCCAGAAAATAGAAGAGCTTTTACTTCTAGAATTTAAATAATTCCATTCTATTTGGTACTTGACAAGAAACAAGTCTTCAAGCTATACGCCTAGAGGCATTTTCCATAGGTGGTTGAGCTAGAGCATCAACACACTTACATCGAAAGAGCTGTATCTTGAAAGAAATAACTTAACCCGTAGGTTCTTCTTGAAGGATCTCTGCAATTCTCACTATTGGGGATTCACTTCCTGCTCTGCAGGAAAACCTCTTGTCAGCAGTTTCCAGGCAGAAGATGTCCTGGAAAGCTCTAGAACATAGTGAAGGCTCCGTCTCTCCTCCCCTCCTGTGACAAGCATGGACTCCAGATCGTGCGAGTGCATAAAAGGGGGCGGAGCCCTCGCTGCCTCAGTTCCTTCCAACCGCGTTGCGATTGGAAGACCTCCGTGCTTCTCAGCACAGTCAGTAGTTTACCTCAGAGAAGAACTTCTTTTTCTGGTAAATCTCTCGTCATTTTTCTTCCTAAAGAAAAGGGAAAAGCAGAACATCTTGCGGTTGGGCTCTGCCCCCCCCACCCCCACCCGGGGCCTACCACCTACCTCTCCCGGGCTGGCAAAGTATGCCCAAGCAACCGGGCTTTAAGCAGTGCGCCTCCTGCCCTGCCACGCTCTGCAAGTGACACTCACGAGCTTTGCCTTTCTTGCCTCGGAGCAGGACATAACACAAGGGCTTGCTCTCACTGCGCACTTCTCTCCTCTCAGACAAAAAGAGCGCATGCTCTGAGGTTGCAGGAGCTGCTTACTAAGAGAGCCCTTCAGGGGCGTGAAGAAGGGCCTCTGTCCCTTTCGTCCAGGCACCAGACCTCCATCGGTCTCTTCCCAGGCCGCTTGCCCCCACGCTCCGGAGATGGCGTCTGCAGCCTCAGTACCACTACCTGTACCACCAGTACCAGACATATCCGGTACCGGCACCATCCCCACTGCAACCAAGGAACGGCGCTCTAAATGACAAGGAGAGCTCCATAAAAAGAAGAGGTCACTCAGTGCTGATGCCACCGTTACCCGGACTCTAGAGGTGGACACAGTCTTCTCGGAGCCGCTCCCGGTGGCTCAGCCGACGGCACAGAGTCCAGTACCGCAACCACCAGTACTCTCAGCCCAGCAAGCTCCACCTGCACCGCAGTTGACAGAGGATCCTCACAGGCACTCCTGGTCTACTTCTCATACGCAGTTCCAGCAACTCCGTTGCTTCCGCTGTAGATTGCCTAGGTAGGAGACTTGGAACCGGATCTCACCTTAGAGGAAGAACATACCGATCCTTGTCACCTCCTCGGGGAATTGCTCCGCTTCCAGAGGGATCAGCGCTCCCAATCTCCATGCTGTTGTTGCTCCCTTTACAGGGACTCACGGTACCGTCACAAGGACTATAGCCGGTACCATGGGTACGGGCATATGGACTATCGGTGCCGCTCTCGGAGCAGATCTTCTTATCCCTCAAGGAGCGACCTTTTTGTGCCTAGAACGTGAACAGCTCCAGGCCACTCGCCAATACAGACCTCCAGCACCACCTCGGGCACCGCCAACAGCAACAGTGTCCAGACCGCCTGACTCTCCACAAGACCTGGTCTTCCAGTCGGGGATGCAGCCAACACAGTCCCGGAGACAGCTTCGGGTACCGGTACCGGCGGTACCACCGGTACCGGCGCTGCAGATGGAACCGCAGCAGCAGAATATCTCCTCTGCACAACAAGGGGAAACAAGGTTAGACCCGCCTGCGGAGTCCTCCTTCCTTAATGCGCTCCTGGGCATCCCACAGCTACCTATGGCTGCTCCCTCCGCGGCAACACCCGCCACCCCTCCTGACGTTGAGGACGCTGAGTGCTCGGCCTCTGTTTCCTCATCTTCTTTAATAAAGAAAGATGAAACCATCTCTCCACCTCCCCCTGACACCATCTCTGATCCTAACCCCACCCTCTCCATGGAGGACAGTAAGGCCTTTCAGGCCATGTTGAGGCGCCTGGTTGCTGCTCTTTCTAAGTTACCTATGAGGGTCGTAAAGAAGGCACAGTCAGGACCCGTCTTCGGCATTCTGGAGTCGGGACTCGGGCCAGATCATGATACCTATGCTAGATCAGCTTTTGGAACCTGTAAAAGCTGTATGGGCAAAACCCTCCTCTGCCCCGCCCACTAACAAGCTAGCGGATTCTTTGTATGCTATCGCCAGGGAAGGGGCAGCCATGTTCTATAGGCATCCAGCCCCAAACTCCCTCGTCATAGCGGCAGCATCTTTAAAATTCAGGACTGGAGGTATACAGACTTCCCCCGCAGATAGGAAAGGGAGCTGCCTAGATGTGCTGGGCAGGAAAATATTCTCCTCAGAAACCCTCTCCCTGCGAGCCGCCAACTACGGCTCCACCCTCTGTGGTTATTAGCACCGACTGTGGTCACAATTGAGTAGAGCATCCAATCCCGCTCAGATCCTGACCCTGCAGTGAGAAGGCATGCAAATAGCGCAATTCCAGCTCACCGCTAACATGCACATTGCCGACTCAAACATTAGAGGTATGGCCTTGGCTATTACTCTGACAGCATGCCTGGCCTCGATCTACCGCCCTAGCCCCTGAGAACAAGACCCGCATTGAGGACCTTCCCTTTGATGGAGAGGGACTTCTTACAGCCTCTACAGATGACACCTTGAAGAAGGTCAAGGAAATGTGCCAGACCACTAGGTCCACAGGAGTGATCCGCTCTGTTAGAAAGAGGCCGTTCTATCAATCCTCTACCCCTTACCCGGCCAAACAGCACCCTCATTACTCCTACCAGTCCAACAGACGGTGTTTCCCCCCAATACCAGCAGCCGCAGACTCCTGCTACCCAATCTCATAGGAAATATAGCAAACAAAGGGGTAAAGGTAGATCCTCCTCCACTTCGTTGGCTGGACCTCCGCCCAAGCAGCGCTTTTAGAATATCCGAGATCAAGGGATATTATGAGCGTCCCCTTATCTTCCTCAATCGTCTCCGGCCCTTTTACGATCAATGGGCTGCCCTTACCTCTGATCGCTGGGTCAGGGAGATAATACAATGTGGCTACTCCATCCAGTTCCACACTCTCCCCCCAGACTCTCCACCCCACCCCCTGGAATTCCCCCCCCCAAACACTGAACTACTACTAGAGGTACAGGAGCTTCTTGCCAAGGGGGTCATTGAAGAGGTTCCCCTTGCTGAACAAAATACAGACTTCTATTCTAGCCACTTCCTAGTCCCCAAGAAGGACAAGGGGTTCAGGCCAGTTTTGGACCTGCGCCGTCTTAACAAGTACAATAGAAAGTTTTTTAATTCCGTATGATCTCTCTCCCTATTATCTTTCTCGGCTTTCAACAAGGAGACTGGTTGGCCTCCCTTGATCTTAAGGACGCATATTTCCATTAACGCTGCTCACAGAAGATACTTCCCCTTTCTTGTAGGGGACCGTCATTTCCAATACTCATTCCTCCCATTCGGCCTCTCTGTAGCCCCAAAGGTCTTCACCAAATGTGTGGCAGTGGCTCACCTAAGGACAATGAAAGTAAGAGTGTTCCCATACCTGGACTGGCTTCTCGCTGCATCCTGCAGACACACCCTGCTAACCCACCTCCACGAGACTCTCTCTCTTTTACAGGCTCTAGGCTTCATTATCAACTACAACAAGTCGCAGCTGGTACCTACTCAACGGCTCCAATTCATCAGGGCTATGCTGGACACCCTACAGTTGAGAGCCTACCTCCCTGTAGACAGGTTTCACGACATCGTATCCACCGTTTCCGCCCTGTCAGCCCGAACCACCAGACCTGTCTGCTACTTTCTCTGCCTTCAAGGGCTCATGGCTACAACTACAGCTGTGACACCTTATGCCCGCCTACACCTCCAATCCCTACAGCAGTGGCTCACACAGGTCTACACCCCAACCCGTCACCACCTCACCATGAGAATAACCATCCCCCTAGAGGTCCTCTCAGACCTCCTTTGGTGGACCGACCCATCTCACCTCCTGATCAGCATGCCCTTCGATCTGCCTCGGGTAGAGATGTCCATCACTACTGATGGGGAGCCCACACGGCCCACACAAGGGTTCATGGCCTCTGGTCTCGGGAGGAGAGTCTCCTGCGTATAAATTTGCTCGACCTCAGGGCCATTCGTTGGGCACTCAAAGCTCTAGTCAACCACATCGCAGGTCGGAATGTCTTAATCCTCAGACAACACCACAGCGATGTGGTACATCAACAAACAAGGCGGTGCAAGAGCCACTCGCCTCTTCCCTCGAGGCTTAGACCATTTGGCCATGGTGCATCGAGCGCAATATTCACCTGCAAGCCATACATCTTGCAGGCCAAGACAACATCCTCACAGATCAGATCAGCCACAGAGGCTCCAACCGACACGAGTGGACTCTCAAAGACGATGTGTTGAACGACATCTTTGGCACATGGGGCACTCCTGCAATAGACCTCTTTGCATCATAAGAAAATGCAAAGCTTCAAAAATTCTGCAGTAGAGCGGGTTGATCTCAGACACCTTCGCCATCTCCTGGAGTGGGCCCTTTCTACATGCATTCCCTCCTGCCCCTCGTGCTCTGCTGTACCAGAATCTCCACAAAGCTCAGGTAGATCGCGCCCACATGATCCTCATAGCCCCATCCTGGCCCCGTCAACCGTGGTTTCAAATGCTGCAGAATCTTGCAGTGGACTCTGCTCCCACTGCTACCCGACCTCTCTCGCCAACAGGGCACGGTCCTCCACCATGACCTATGGGTGCTCCATCTCTCTGCTTGGTTAATCCAACCTTAATGCAGGACGCCCCCCGGAAGCTGCAGAAGTCCTACTCAACTCCCGCCAACGCTCTACGCATGCCTGCTATGCCGCAAAGTGGTCTCGCTTCTTGGCTTGGTGCACATCTCTTCCTTGCCCCCTAAATTCCCCCTCCATGCTCCATGTATTCAGATACTTGCTATATCTGCACGGCACTGGACTCCTTATCTCTCTCAGGGTCTTTCCTCTCGCCTACAACCAGAAGGAGTTGACACCCGCTTCTCTCTCCCACTCACGAGAACCTTCTGGAGAGGCTTGATTAACTCCTTCCTGCCAACTTCACAGCCAGTCGCGCAGTGGGACTTTAATCTAGTCCTAACTAAGCTCATGGAACCTCCCTTTGAGCTATGGCCACCTGCTCCCTAGAGAATCTCTCAAGATGGCTTTCTTACTCACCATCACCTCTACTAGAGTTTCTGAACTCTCCGTAGTTCAAGCGTCTCCCCCCTACATTCGTTTCCACAGTGATAAGGTGGACCTCAGGACAGACCCTTCGTTCGTCCCTAAGGTTTTCTCCCTTTCACTGAAATCAGACCATCTCCTTACCTGTCTTCTTTCCAAAACCACGTTCTTCACGAGCAGAGCAGATGCTTCATACACTCAGCGTCAAGCGAGCTCTCTCCTACATCAATCGTACTCGATCCATCAGAGCATCTGATGCTTTGTTCATCTCATATGGTGGCCAATGCATTGGGGTTCGTCTTACGTCACAAAGACTGTCCAAGTGGATCCTCCTTTGCATCCAGAGGTGCTATGAACGGGTAGGGAAGCCTCCCCCCTCTCACCTTCGAGCTCACTCCACTAGAGCAGTTGCCGCCTCTTTAGCCAATCTTCGTGGGGTGCCTATTCTGGACATTTGTAAGGTTGCTACTTAGTCCTCTATGCACCCCTTCACCAAACACTATTCCTTGGACCTGGCAGCCAGATTGGACTCGAACGTGGTTAGAGCAGTTTTACAGTCTCTTTGACAGACCTCCTCGTCACCCTCCTCCTTGAGGTAGGTCACTTTACTGCTACTCTCTCCCAATAGTGAGAATCGCGGAGATCCTCGAGGAAGAAATCGAGGTTACTTACCAGTAACTCTGTTCCTCGAGAGAGCTCCGCATATTCTCACGTCCCGCCCAGCCTTCCCCTCTGCCTCGGAGGTACCTTGGTTTGGTCTTCCCGGGACGGGATTGGAAGGAACTGAGGCGGTGAGGGCTCTGCCCCCTTTTATGCACTCCCGCACGATCTGGGGCCCGTGCTTTTCTCGGGAGGGGAGGGGTGGAGGAGGGACAGAGCCCTCATCATGTTCCAGAACTTTCCAGGACATCTTCTGCCTGGAAACTGCTGACAAGAGCTTTTCCGGTACCTGCAGAGCAGGAAGTGACTCCCCAATAGTGAGAATACGCAGAGCTCTCTCGAAGAACAGAGTTACTGGTAAGTAACCTCTATTTTGTGGTGTTTTTAAAAAAAAAAAAAAAAAAAAAAAAACTAGACTAAAAAGTGTACATCTAAAAATTCTTTTAGACATCAAACATCTTTAAAGTACTTGTCATGCTCTTATTTCTAGTAACTGATACACCTGTTGAATTTTTCTCCTGTCTCCATGATTAGCTGATCTCATCAATTCCAACAAGCCGTTTGAAATTCCTTAAGGAAGCTGGTCATGGAACACAGAAGGACGAGATTCCTGAAGAAGAGTTGGCAGAAGATGTTGAAGAAATTGATCATGCTGAAAGAGAACTGCGTCGTGGTCAGATATTGTGGTTTAGGGGCCTAAACAGGATACAAACTCAGGTATGGTCTTGGAAAAGGTAGGAGGAGAAAATGGGTGCTGAGGGATTCAAATCGTCCCCTCCCCCTATGCCCACCCAATAGGGTGTTGGTTGTAAAACTGTGTGGCTGAGATTTTCTCATTATGGGGGCATGGATGGCTCTCTAATCCCTCAAGCTCCTTCTTTACTTTCTTCATCTCTAAATGCATCTCTTGCTTGTTTACCTGCTCTATAAAAAGTGCCTTTTTTTACTTTTTATGTGTTATAGATGGGATGGTCCTTTCTCTTGTGTTCTCTCTCTCTTGCTGAGCAAGCTGTCACAATCTCTGATTCCTTGCAGATGGATGTATTGAATGCTTTCCAGAGTGGAAGTGCCATTCAGGGGGCTCTAAGGCGGCAACCTTCCATCGCCAGCCAGCACCATGATGTAACAAATATTTCTACCCCTACACATGTAGTGTTTTCCTCTTCTACTGCTTCTACTACTGTGGGGTGTGAGTGTGTGTTCCTAAGTGCATGAAATTAACATTTCCTAATTCACACACCTAACGTTTCTCATTTTCTCCTCAGTGTTCAAATTCATCGTTCAGGCTTTTCATAAAGCTTTTTCTCACAAAGTTGGGAGTCCTCGAGACTTTTTTTTTCTTAGAGGGCTACAAAACAGGTGGAACAGTTGCAACATAAGACTTAAATATGAAAGCTGTGAGCCTGCACATACAGTGCCTTCATTCATTCATGTACAGAGGGATTTTTTAAAAACCAACACCTAGAAATAAGCAAACTGTTGTAAACTTTCGAGTATATGCCTCTCATTGTGACTACTTTGGCGGGGGGAGATTGTACTCCATAGCTCCGAAGCATATAACACAAAAACCAGTCCAACAAAAGTAGATGGTGTTTTCCAGTGCTGTTACTGACTTGCCACATTCAAATGTAAGCTAGCACTATTCTGGCAAATGACATAGATTTAATTGTAGAGAAGTTGAACATAGGAAATTACACTAACAGAAATACCACATTGTTTAATTTGAGCTGAACCCTTATTGCTATTGGTCTGGTTGTTAAAACTTGATGGTAAAAACTTTCATTTGAACTTTGGGCCTTGGTGCCATGCTTGTTTCAAATACCTTTCTACTATTTAAAAAAATGCTATCTTGCAGAAGTGTTCAGCCATTTTAATTAAGAAGATTGAAGGCCTTGGTAAAGATTCTAAGATTCGTCTTTGAATTATAAAGCTCTATTCTTTTAAATCTGGTATAACTTTCTTTCTAGGTTCTTTGGCCAGCTGTACACAAACTTCAGTGAATTTTTCTCAACTTCATCCTCTTGAGTAACATTTTGAATTCTTACATTCCTCTGTTTAAGCCTAGAAGTTCAACAATTCATCCTAAAACATGCAAAGATTTTGAGATTGAACATGCATAGCTGTGGGTTTTATATACGTTTAAAAATACTAGACTATTTATTCAGAGAAGTGTCCATCCTGATTTGATAATGCAAACTTTAACTTTCAAACAGGTTTTCCTTTACGAACATGCTGACTGACAAATCCAATTGCAAACTACCTTTTTTAATTTTATTTTTAGAGAGGCATGGTGAGAAATGCTTCATGCCTTTGGAATTTTCAGAGTTCTACCTTAGCAAAGCAGTTAGAATTTTTTATTTAAAGCGTTCAAGAATTGCTAACCAAAAAGTTTCTTCTTCACTCTTCCACGATTACTGTATAAATCTGGACATGTCACTTTCTGAGAATACGCCCCTAACTTGCAACATTCCTGTGAGAGGGGTTTCCCAGGTAAACAGCTGTTGAGAGTGTGAAATCAAGTGCTACATAAATATAGTTGCTTATTTCCAATCAGGTGTTTAGTCAGTAAATAAGTCTTTATTGGCACTGGCTTTCGCCGTAGCCAGACACAACATTTCAAACACATAATATAAAATATATGTATACAAACATAATTTACAACAACAATGCCATCGACATACACCATATTAACTCAGACATAATCTCCAATTAAAATTCAAAAATCACTCCTGTTTGTCAGCCATAATTCATCCTACTTGTCAATATTAAGTCTAGTAATTCGAGGAAATTCAAAATTCATCACCAACTATATCCTTTGGCCCCTCAAGATTAAGCCTGTGTCTAATCATTTTACGTCATTTTTCTATTAGGAGCAAAAATGTTGCCATTGATGATATCTCTGTTTCTTTTGTCAAATTTGCCAGGGCGGGCAATCATCGTTTTCGAATGATCCAAACAACTTTCTCGACTTTACCCTCTACAATGGGTTCCAGCCAAACTTCTCTCAAATGTACATAGTATGGGCATGAAAAAATTAGATGCTCAACTGTTTCCACCACCTGTTGTGAACAAGAACATTTACGCTCTCCATAAGGGGTCCTGTTGTATCGGCCCTCTATCACAGCTGTCTGTGTCAAATTAAAACGGAAGAGCGTATAGGGTCCTCTCAAACGGGGATTCTTCAAGACATCCAAGTAAGGCTCCCTTCTACCTAGGACCTTACCATCACCCAATCCAGGGGCCACTTTCCATTCCCTAAGGACTGCCCAGTCCTCCTGGCTAGCTATATCTCTAGATCTTTGTTCTATTTGGATCTTCGTCCTGACCAGTGTTTGCCCCAACAAATATTGAAACGAAAAGCCCAACGTATTCAACAAGGTTGCTGCATATCATAGCCAAGGGTAGGACCTAGCTCCCTTGTACATTAACTCCTCCTTCAGACGAAGAGTTTGTAAGGCTTCCAGCGAGCTAACATATATCTTCCCCCAATACCTCAACAACGATACACTCGCCTGGTGTTCCACCGAGGGAACATCTAGCTCTGCCCTAAACACCGCACTGGGCACACTACTCCCCACTTTTAGGACTCTCCTAAGGAAATAGTTTTGTACTCTCTAATATCAAAAGATCTGGGTATACTGCACACTCTATTCCAATATCAGCATTGGTATTACCTTTACTCTAAACACCTCCAAGATCATAGACACTGGCAGTCCGTACGAGAGTGTATAGGCCTTTAAAATAGCCTTAGATGTAATCAATGCCAGCCTAGCTCTATTGCTTAGGTGCTGATTCCAAGTGCTCCTAGAGGTGATTGAGATGCCTAAATACGTACATTTACTCACCACCTCTATTGACATCTACGAAACATGCCAAGCTAACTTCCTATTGGGCTTCCCCCCCCTACGATCATGATCTTAGGGTTTTTTTTCATTTATCTCCAACCCATTCAGCGTCGAATATTTCACTAATCGAGTAATTGCGGCCGTCAGCCCCTTCTCAGTCTGGGCAAAGACTGCCATATCATCCGCATGCTGTAATGCGTGCAGCTGGTGGTTCAGAATTTTGGGAGGATTTAAGTTATGTTCCCTAAGGGTGCCAAACAAATCGGCCATGTATAAATTAAATGAGAGGGGCTAGCGGACAACCCTGGCGGACTCCTCTCTGGATTGCAAATGAACCGCTAGCAGCCTTCTGTGATCTACCTTTCACCCTAGCTTCATTTTGTCCATTAATTGCTATCAAAATATTAAGCAAGGTGGAATCTATGCCATAGGCCTTACGTTTTTCCCAAACCTTTGCCACGGAACTGAATTGAACGCCTTCGTATAATCCACGAAGGCGATAAAAAGTTTCCCTGATCTAATCTTCACATATTTGGCAATTAAATGGAGCATAATAAATGTACAGTCCAGGGTCAAACTCTTAGCCCTAAACCCATATTGTTCTTTTGGCAGCAAATCTTTTTCCTCAGCCCATGCCCTAAGCTGTTGACTAACCATGGATGAAAATAATTTACCCACTACCGGCAATAAACTTATCGGTCTGTAGGAAGCAGGATCTCACCGATCCCCCTGTTTGAAGATGGGCATGATCCAGCTCCTACCCCACGATATTGGGACCCTATCACTCCTTACAATGGCCCCAAACAGAATCCCAAGAGTCCGGGCCCACCACTGAGGTGCTGCCTTCAGCACCTCCGCTGTAATACAGTCTGGCCCGGGAGCTTTACCATCTTTAAGAGCCATAATATGATCTTCAGTGTCTCCTCTATGGAACACCATCTCTCCCTGTACCATCTGTATCTCTATACTGGAACCCTCCTTAGCACTATCCTCTCGTACTGCAAATAATCCCCCAAAAAACTGTTCCCAGCCCTTGCTAGATACCATAGCCGGGCCCACCTCTCTAGACTTTTTTTATAATGCTATTCAAAATTTGCCATAACTTCCTACTGTCTCCCCAAGTTGAAAATATCAACAATTCAGCCCACCATTTGTTATAATACTGAGACCTTTTTAGCTGTATTAACCGTTTATACTCATTCTTTAAGGCTTGAAAATATTGCAACTCCAGAGCTGAATACGGTCTAACTCTTGCCTTTAACAAAACAGCCTTCAGTCCTCTACATTCCTCATCAAACCAATCAGTTTTTGGCTTACCCCGATCTCTCTTGGGTATCAAGGCAACCTTAGCTTTTATGTAATCCACTGCTCCCTCATATTGGGCTATAATCTGCTCCGGATCCCCCTCCTCACTCATCTGTTCCCCCAACTTACCCAAAAAGCCTGAATGACAAAGCTCCTGCATCCAACATCCAACTTAGATTGATCCCACCTTTTGTTAGTTAATTCCATCTCAGAGGCAACATTTAGATAATCCTCCATCCTTACCTGTACCTCCAGAATTCTGTGATCGCTTTCAGGGCGAACCCCTAAGTGAAAATCCATTATTTCAGTCCACCCAACAAACTTAACCAAAACATAATCTATTATACTGCTTCCTGCTTGGGTTTCACAGGTATAACCACCCACTGCGTCTCCTGGGAAACTCCCATTTAATGGGACAAACCCTACAGCACGAAGCAAGGTCAGCAGCTTATGTCCTGCCTCATTGAGAGTCCCATCCTGAGATTGCCTATCAAAAAGGCATAAGGGCAGTATGGACAAACCTCCTTCTCCACAGCTATCTGTAACCGATGTTTTACCCATTCTTGAGTGCCAATCTCCCAACATTATTATTCCTGCCTGTGGATACTTATCCTCCAATTTACTAATCTGACTCTCCATACTAGACCAAATATCACTGTTATAATAGGGTGAGGTTAGGGGGGGAATATAAATATTTTCAAGAACAAATTGCTTCTTATTGTGTAACTGTAATAGAGCTATCTGACATTCTGGCCTTTTAGTTTCCAGGATCTCTACTGACCATTGTTGGAGTCTGCTATAAAGAGTGCTAATCCTCCAGAGGCCTGCCCCTTTTTCCCAAACTTTTCTCCACAGTGCAGTTTTACCTGAAACTTCCCCACTCTCTCCAAATCCCTATATCCTTTTGCCACAATCCAGGTCTCCTGAATCCCTATGACATCAAATTGATTGATATACTCTGTCCATTCCCTATCGACCATCTTGAAGATAAGTCCCGCAATGTTTCAGGAAGCCAGTTTAAAGCATTTATCCGAGTCTTGCTGTACCCTACCCTTTCCCTTCTCTCTACTTCCCCCCACACAATCTCCTCTCGAGGCAGTCCAGATATTTCTTGTCAATCTGCTTCCTGTATCAACTCAGCCTGTAAATGATCTTTAATCACAGCTGCCACATTACTCTCTAATGATTGGGTATTCCTTCCCTCTCCCAGGGGGGGAACTACCCCCTCATGTTCCATTGTAATTTCCTTACCTACCACTAACACAATGTTCGGCTGAGGAGTTCCAAGCTCATCTGCCTCCAAAAGGCGGGCTGCTGTTCACCATTTAGAGGTTCTGGCAGCATCAATGTGTTTGTCAATCTTGGAGCCTCATGGACCAATTCCGGCAAACTAATGTTTTTCCGGAAAAAGTCCAATTTTGGGATTATACTGTCTTGCTCCATAACTGAAAATTTATATAGCGCAGTTTGAGCTGCCTGCAAATCATTTCCCTTCCTGTTGAACAGGAAGGATCCCAGTTCTTCCACTAACAACTGTTGGGGATCATGAAAACTGTAATATCTCCCCACCAATCATCTCTCCTGGAGAATGCAGCAGTTCTATAGAACAGGAACCCTGCACCGCGACCTCCATTTCATCCTCCTTCTCCAATTGGGGTAGAGCAGAGTTGTCCTGCAATTCTGCATTTTCCCCTTTATTTTGCTGGTTTAACTCTATTAGTTCTCCCACCTCAAATGTCTTCTGTCTCACCAAGGTATTCATCCCCCCCTCCCTCTTGGATGGCTGCCTCACAGTTTGTGCTGTGTCTCCTATATACTTTTTTCCAAAACTACCTGGGTCCACTCTAACTGGTAAATTGCCCTGTACCTCACTCTCCTCCTGATTGGTTTCCTGGTCCTCTAAGGATCCCCTTCCACCTCTCAAGGAAGCCGAGCCTGATGTTATTTCTGATACCTTCTTAGTCATTTGTTTTTGCATGATCTTATTCCTTATTTGAGGATTAATTGTGCCTCTATCTATTGAAATCCCTCTGACTAATAAATCATCACGTGCCTCAAATATGGACTGCACCCTATCAGGAGAGAAAAACTTAATTAATACCATAAAAGCCCATCCTGGGAATCCATATACATAATTTCTTTAAACTCCTGTATTGAAACCTTATTCCTTAGTAAATGGGACAAATGGAGTGCTATCAAAGCCTCTTTGTTCCAATTGGGTGTAATTCCCTTCGGGTTATACCGAACTCTAAAAACAACCGAATTTGGGATTACTTTCCCTAGTCTTAATTCTTCCCGAGGGGTCCAGTGAGCATTCTCATATGCCCTACCCCAGATATCATCCCCCCGGGTTACCTTCCTCCCAACCATCTCCTTCCCTGGCTCCTTTGATCTTGAATCCGGAGGAGAACACCCCAACTTAGGCATTATTACCCCCAATTGTACACAAGCCTTGTTTAAAGAACCATTAATTTCCATAAGACTATTAAATAAGACTGCAACCATCCTGGCTATAAGGAGAGTCTGAGTTTTTAAGTACTCCTGCGAAAATGCGGCATCCTCCAACAAGTCACCATCAGAGGGGTCCTGGGGCTGGAATTTCAATTCTCTATCATATTGATCCAACCCCTTGTCCGCATAAAGCGGCGAGAACCTATTATGGGTTGGAATACCTGCCTCCAGCAATCCTGAAGATATTTTCCTTCTCCTGGTGACCCATATTGGGTCATCACTTGCCCCTAATTCGGGCCTGGGGCGTTTCCGATCTAATTCCCCATTCCCAGCCATGAGTCCTGACAGACTACTTCAGTCTAGCAATTGATGCTACGAATCTTGCTGGGGACTTTGGTACTAGGCTCCTGCTCCTAGTCGTGCCGAAGGGAGCGCAAAAGGGCGCGCTCTTGTGTGCTTGGCCCTTCGGCGTGCGGCCTCGGCGCTCGCCTCCAGCGCTGCTGAAGGCGGCTCACAGTTTATATCGGGCTTGTCATGCAGGCTCCTCCCCAAGCTCCCAGCTATCAATTAGCTGCCGTTCCCTGCTTCACCAGCTCTCCTATCTCAACGCCGTCCCCACCACCGGTGTTTATTCCTCAGCCTGACGACTCTTGAAAGAAATTTGGGGCTACACTGTTTTATGCACAACCTGTTCAAAGCAGCAGTGGAAGGTATTAATCTGCAGAACTGTCTTGAGTAGTGCTTCCTGCGTCTTTGTGCAATTACCAGGGGTGAGTGTGGAAGATGGCTCTCAGCAGTCAAACTATGCATCTGCCTAGTTGTGATACCACCCTACCTCTTCCTTTGCAGCTGCATTCACACAGACCTTTTTAATTTCTTACATGAGATTGTAATCTTGCTTTTTAATGTTCCCTTGTTCTCTCCCCTACTTAAGTTTCCCCCTATTGCTTTGGCTGTCACGTATCTTATAATAATACAGGACTTTGCACTGAATCAACGGTGCAGTCTGACAGCTTAGTAAGCCCTTCACACACTACCCAAAAAGCACATGATGGCACAATTGTTAACCCCAGATGTTTTAATCTTTTGCACTGCATATTGCAACCTCTAACCCTTTTAACACACTTTAAAAAAAAAAAAAAAAAAAAGGCAAAGAGATTTTTCCTAACTTAGTCTTGCGTGAATACAGCCTACAACAAAAGCTTATTGGACGGTAGATTGATACTATCCATGAGCACAGGGGCTGAACCTTGTAAGCATTCTTTATGTAGTAGTCAAAATGTTGTGGAGCCAGGTGGAGTACTTGTCCTATACAGCGTGGTCTTGGGCTACAATTTAAGGTGTGTTTAAATGAAATGCTACCATGCATGGCCACCCAGGAGTCACTCATCCAACCACCCATCTGAAGAGGGGAGCAGGGGGCGCGTTCCGGTGAGCCACGCAGTACCCACTCGCAGAGCACTGCTGAGAAATCTGAAATGCTCCATGCGGGGCAAGCCAAAAAGGTGGGTGGCAATTGGCAGCCACGCAGCCCCTATCTGTATGAATGGCAGCAGCCAGCCACACCAGCAGACTGGTCCTCTGCTTACAGACACTGTAAGCAGGGAACGCTGCCTTTGCAGGTTGCAGGAATAGACCGTGAGCACTATGAAGCCTGGGTTTCCCAGCACTCATACCAGGACATGTCTACTTCAAAGGCCAGCCTGGTGTGCTTCCCTCCCCCACAGCCCATAGCAGGAGGAGTATGAGGTGGCTGCCACAGTAGCCATGCAGCGCCCATTAAAATCGCTCTCCGCACTCCACCTGAGCAGCTGCTCTGCAGCAGTGCCACTCAGTGGCCACCGACCGCTCCCCAATGTGGAGAGATGCCATACATGATTTTAAAGTTACTGTTTTGTCTACTAATCTTAACAAGAGCTTTGTTTCCAATGTTAGTATTGTTCTTAACACATACCACGAAGGCTGGATTTTAGGTCTCTAATCAGTGTGAAATTATGTACCTTACGTTAGTATGTATGTATTTATTTATTTATTTATTTATTTATTTTGTTTATATGCCGCCTCCTCCTGCACAAGCATCTTGGGGCAGCTAACAGCATTTTGAAACACACAACATTTTAAAATTCAACATAACCCCACATTAAAATAACCCAACCCACCCAGTATCTAGACAAGGAGATAAGTTCCTAATGTTTGGGCCATTCCATGAGTTTCGTGGATCTCTTCCCATTTGAAATGTACATTTAAATAATCCCTCTAGCAACTATATCAATTACATCAAAAAGTAATAACTAGGGAAACAAGTTTTTTGTATTTTGAAAATGTGACTTAACTGGAAAATGGAGGAGGTGGGGCAGCACGGTGCGCTGGTGTGTGACCAGCGAATCTTCCCTGAAATTACTGGTTGCCTTTCTGCCACAATTTGAAAACTTCTGATCTAGACCTAAGTGGCATGCTGAATTTTTTTCAGGATTGATAACTTGTATTACTGTTCCTTCATTTAATTTTAAAATGTAATATTCTTCATCTTGTAGGTTCCTCTTTCACTTCACTCAACGTGGACAATGAAGCTGATCAATCAAAATTCATTTGCTTATTCTCCTGCTTTAGTATTTTTGTAAACAATTTAATTTTTGTCTGACCTCATGGAATTTTCTATTTTGAGTTTTCTTGCTTTACTTGGAAACTGTCTGAATATAAGATAGGAGACGTGTAAGATCATGAACGTTGTGGAGAAAATGAAGCAGGATTGGTTACTTACCCTTTCTCACGATGGAGGAACAAGGGGACACATAAGTAAATTAACAGGCTTCAAACAAACCAAATGAGTTATCTTCCCACCCACCCCCCATACAATTCCTGGCTGACCTAAGAAACACTGTGGGGTGGAGCCAGAGGCCAGTAGTAGAACTGTGTCTGTAAAAAGGTTAGATAGGACCATCAGTGGTTATTAGCCAAGGTGTTTGGAAGATGCAGCCTTATTCATGGTGACCTCTGGGCATCTTTAGACGAACAGGTCGCTGTAGTGCGACCCATTCACACAATATTTCAGTACCTCACAGTCAAGGTACTTAATTCACGGTCTGCAAACAACACGCAACCGCCTTCTACGCACATGATCCCGGACTTCTGTCTTGTCTAATCCCACCTTGTGGGATTTTGAAATATTGCACGAGCGGGTTGTGCCACGGCGACCCGCTCATCTAAAAGCGGCCACTGTCTGCTAGATCCTGGAATAATGGAGGTGGATCACTAAGTGCTGCATGGTGTTTCTTGTATGTTTATAGCTGCTGATTTTCAGTGGAGCTCTCGACTAATGCAAATTCATTAGAACTGAAGTAGTAATGTTGAAAATCTTTAACTTGTTCTGTGTTTTGACCATCAGACGGAAGTTCTTGAATGTAAAATATAGAGAAGGGCACAAAACTGAATTGTTAGGCATTGTTAACTATTCACCATAACCTGGAAATGATAGCACTGATACTTGTGATTTCTAGTCTTAATAGAAGGTACCTGGCTGTGCAAGTTTGCTACAAGATATTAGAATGAAGCTACCAATTCCTTAGAATGTAACTACAACCTACTTCGTTTGGTCTTTATTCGGTGGAAAAGTGGAAACCAAAAAGCTAATGCAGCCCCATTTAGGGTGCAAATAAAGCCCAGACCTGAGGATTATACTGAAGTCTAAAATTCTTAATACTATGGAAATTGATAATGACCTACTCCGTCGTTATAAAGGACTTTTTCTCTAACAGTGTGGAAGCGCTTCGGGAAATACTACCTTATTTTCTTAGAATGGTACCTTGGTAAAATGCTCTCTCTCCCTGCACAGTTTAACTGTTTTTTGTTTTTTTTTCCCTCAATGGAGCAGGCAGCAGGATACAAAACTGATTGATGGCTTCTGCCTGGGGGAGGGAGGAAGGCAGGCATACCCCACTACAATGACCCACACCCTATCCTGCCTTTTAGATAGTTAAGATGATACAGGGCTCTTCTCGGAGGAGAGCCAGCTTTGGCCTTTAGGACTTTTCGTATATTTGTTGCTGGCCTCTCCTATGCCTTGGTTCTCCTCCTTTCCTCTCCATGAGGAAGATTGAAGTAAGAGCTTTACAGCAGGAGTGTTGTGGTGGGAGGTGGGGAGGAGGCTTTGCCCATGCACTTCCCTTCTCCTAGACCCATGTAGACATAGGAGCAGAAGCTCTTGGCAGGTGCCCAACCCATCTGCTGCACCGACCCTGTGGTCTGTGAAGGATGTGGACAGGATGGGTTCCTTACTCCAGGCCTATTTAGTGGTTTCGGAGAATTGGCCCTGCAGTGGCAGCAGTGCCACTAGCTAGAGCAGCACCTAGTCCAATGTCATGGTAGCTGCTGCCATGCTGGGCCAGCAATGGCAGCACCAGAGGCAGCACGTTTACCTTCCTCACGCTGGCCGTAGCAGAGCACAACACCCATCTCCCTATGAAGAATCCTGGGGCTGAGCTCCTTGCCACGATTTCAGTGATGGTCTAGCTCCTAGGGCAGGAGGCACAAATCACACACTAGCTAGAGAGTACTGGAAAGATGCAGAGAGCACATTTCCCAACACCAGAGGTGAACAGAGGGAGAATTGCTTGACTCCCAAAGAATCTAGACCATGGGAGGAGGCCCAGTCCTTTCCCCAAGTGAGGCTGGAAGTGCTGCTCCTCTCCCCAGCTAAACTCTCCTTTCATCTGTTTCTCTCCTCCCAGGAAGGGGGGGGAGGGGGGACTCAGAGGAGTCAGTGGAGTCCTTGCTATGAGTCCAATGTCCAAAAGACCAGGCAAAAGACTTCGAAAGGACACCTGTGTCAGCAGGGGCAGAGGTGTAGGGCTTCTCTCTGGGGCATCGACCTTCTCCAGTGCCTGCCTTCAAGCTGAATGGGAGAAGAGGTTTAGTTTCTATGGGGTTCTCAGATGTTGGGCACTTCCATGCCACCTCTAGCAACCCAAAAAGGCCATTTGCACCTCCCCTATGTTTAGGTGCAGGGGGATTGCACACCTGGCAAAGACCATGAACCTCCCAACAGATGAGCAGAGCTATTGAAAGGGTTGTTAAGGTAAAAAAAAATAGATTTTGCTCTTCGAAAACGTTGAGACCTGGTAACTGGTTCTGTACGGCACAGCAGGCCCTTCAGCTTTGCTTGGGATTTATTTGATTGGGCTGACAATTTGGCATCTATTTCTGGTTTAGGGCTGGTGCCACCAAGTATGCCCTCCAAATGTGGTAGCCAAACACTCTGTGTTTACTCTTGAAAGCAGATCTGCAGACAAGACCATCCTAGTAGGAGCATCTTCTCAGTGAGCTTAACTTTAAGCGCATCAGTAGTTCTATATTAAACACGTTTAACTGCTTTTGAACTAGATTTGAATGCATGTGGTGATGAACTGGCTATCAGCAGCGGTTTCTATAAACGGGTGGCCAGGCGGCCGCAACCCCCCCCCCCCCCCTCCCTCCGGGCTGCTCAGAAGCCTCAGCTAAGTCCCCCGTTCGCACAGTGACTCAGTGTCACTGTACACGTACCGCGTGCGATCAGCCCCGGTGGTCCCAGCACTTCTCGGCCACTTTCTCTCCATTAGAGTGCAGGCGCATGCACAGAGCATCTTCTGCGCGCTGTGTGCTTCATGCACATGCGCCCGATATGGACTCCGTCTCCTGTAACTGACTAGTGATGTCCATTACAGGCCACGCACCACTGCCGCTTGCTTCCCCTGGCTCGGCTCTTTCCTCATTCCTGATCTACGCCCCCTCCTTGGCTCTGCTCTGCCCCTCCCCGTCGCCTCTCATTCCTGATACACACACCCCTCCTCCTTGGCTCTGCTCTGTGCTGCCTCCTCCTCCCTAATCACCAATTTTAGGGGGGAGGCGGGGCTGTGACTGTGTGTGTTGCCATGTTTGTTTACTGTTTTACTGGTATGGAGGAGGAGCGAGATGGACGGGAGGGAGAGGGCGGCACTGGTAATGAGAGAGAGCGCATGCTTCGGGTGCTGCCCCGCTGTTGCATGGCTCTTTCTTAAGGCAAGGAGGAGGGGCTTTGCAAAGCTAAACCTGAGTTCCATGAGTGGAACTCAGCCAAAATAGGCAGCAACTGGGCGCTTTGAAATATTGCCAGTCATGACTAGGGGAAGGTTAGGTAGGCTGTGATGGGGGGAGGAGTTTCAGGGGAGGAGCCTGCCTCAGCATAGCCAGCCAATCACTGGCCACTAGCGATTGCAGGAGGAGCTGCCCAGGCTGACCACAAACTACTCATTGCTGCAGCCTGCTACTAGTGGTGTTGGGGAACTGTTGACCTGGACAACTTGAGCTGAGACAGCTACTACAGCACTGCTGCTTAGAAAACCGGTAAGATTGAATTCCCTTCCCAGACCCCTTTGCCAAATTACCATGTAGACCTTTTGCTTGCCCCTGGCCATATGCTACTGCTGTATCAAATGGCCTCAGGCTCTGCTGATTTGCCTCCCTAATTGCCTGCTGCTTTCTGGTTTTTGGGTGCTGCTAGGGGAACCTTGGTGGGGGGCTTGTCATGTGCAATGGATGGTTTCTCTGCTTGAGTTTGCTTGGCTTTTTCTGGGAAGGTTGTGTGTGGGTGTCTTTGGTTGTGGTTTAGGTTGTGTTTGGGGGAGGGTGTGGCGGTTTGGTTAATGCTCTGTGTTTGGTTAATAAACCCTTGCCTTGAGTCCAAGACTTGTATTCAGTGTGGTGGGTGTTTTTTTTCTTGATTGTGTATTATTATTAATAAACATTTATATAGTGACAGCCCAGCAGTTTACATGGCTGGTGCTTTACAGTTGTTGGGAGACAGGTCCCTGGCCTGGTGGGCTTACAATCGAAGGACAAGGATGAGGGAAGCACAGGGAGAGACACACCCATTCCAGTTTTCTTACACATGGGGAACCGAGATTGTAAACATTCATATTAACTTGAAAGTTGACTAGGCTCCACCTACCGTTGGCTAGACTCCGCTTATTGTTGAGGTGGCTTCTGGCCCCACCCTGTGCCCTTATCAGCCTTGGAACCTACCAGCTGCCACTGCTAACTATATTATACCACGGGAGGTGTTGACTATCATGCCTAGACATGGTTTGGAGTAGGGTGGGGTGGGGAAGGAGAGGAGGTTGAATTTCTGTTCTACATGTTCTACTGACCTTGTTTGGCCATGCTAAGTATTCTATTTTTTCTGGGCGAGATGTGGATAATGCCCAATTCTATTAAAGTGCTCTCGTACTTTGTTAAAATATTCCTCCCCCACTTACGAATATGTTGAGCTTCTGATGTTCTCTAAATTACATGTCAAAGTGATTTCTTATCAAATTAAAAATGAATGCTTTCATTTTACAAACCTCAGCACATGTTTCCAGAAAAGAGATTCTATACTTTTGTATAAGCAATCAATTTCTCGTACTACTTGTACATGGATTCTCTTGTATGTCTTCCTGTCATGATAGACTTCTATATATAATGTGACCCAAATGTTAACTATTATAAATTTAGCCTTAGTGTGAAGGCTTTCTTAGTGAAATGGACCACAATTCAAATTTGTCTTCAGAAACTTCAGAATCCTCTCATTGGGTGTATTTACACACACATTTCTTCTGGATGTTTGCTGTTACATCTTGAACTTTGTGTGTCTAAATCACTCACCCAGATCTTAAACATCCAGATCTTTGAACTTCTGCGTGAAATTTCTCCCAGAACTTTTGTGTGTAAAAGGTTTTCCTGGTAAACTGCTTTGCTCCAGGCAGCTGTGGTCACTTGGTTTCCNTGTCACATCTACAGCTGCGGCTACCTTAAGCTCCCTCAGGGCAGTGTTTGTGTGAAGAGTGCATCCAGGAACTGCGTCAGGGCTGTGTGTGTGTGTGTGTGTGTGTGTGTGTGTGTGTGTGTGTGTGTGTGAGAAATGCATCCGGAACTGTAACGTGTGTGTAAAAATGGCCGATGTGTTGGCCTATTGTCTGTGGGGGCTTTTGTTGTTGTTGGGGTCGTCTTTTGTGTTGCTTTTTGTATCAAATCATTTCAAATGAGTCACTTTCACCTTTAAAAAATATTTGGAGATGGGAGAAGGGCATTGTAACATTATGCACAAAATGTATATCTATATTCTGCCATTTTGTACTTTATCTCAGTTTAACAAATCAGAGGTGATACCACTTATGATAATGGTATATACTCGAAAATTTACAGCTGTTGTAGAGGTATCTTTTTTGCATGACTATTTTGCTAAATGTCCAACCATTGTGATACTCAGCTTACACTTGCTTGGCTTTTTCATAGTCCATGACTTCCTAATTCCTCGCATGAGAAATAGTAACCCTGTCTGCTTTTTTTTTTCTCCCTTTTTTTTAATAAAGTATTTCTCCCTGTGTGTCCAAAAAAAAAACCTTAGTGAAAATTAGCTCAATTTCGTTTAAAGAGGAAAAGAAATTTAGATAAGACTTTAGTGTTGTTGGATTATTTTTTTAAAAAAACAACAACCTATGTGAAGTAATGCAATAGTTCTAGCACTATGATTTTGTAGAAATTTCAATCTTTTACAGTATGCTCACACAATTTTTGTTCCTACTGTGGACTGGCAGTGCTCTACTGAAATGCTCTTCATTTTTTACAGTTTATTGCAAGTTCCACTGCATTACATACAAATTCGATTCACTCATGTCTAGCTGTTTGTGGATTCAAACTCATAAGAACCATATTCACTACCAGGACATCTACAGCACACTAACATTTTTTTGTGCTTTTTTCATGTTCACAGATCCGAGTGGTGAATGCATTTCGTAGTTCCTTATATGAAGGGTTAGCAAAACCTGAGTCACGAAGTTCAATTCACAATTTTATGACGCATCCTGAGTTTAGAATAGAAGATTCTGAGCCTCATATTCCCCTTATTGATGATACTGATGCCGAAGATGATGCTCCAACAAAACGCAATTCTACTCCTCCACCTTCTCCCAACAAAAATAACAATGCGGTTGACAGTGGAATTCATCTTACAACAGACCTGAACAAGTCTGCTACCTCTTCATCCCCAGGGAGCCCACTACATAGTTTGGAAACATCACTCTTATTGTAAGCTGAATGTTAATGCACTAGCTGCATTGAAAGAAACAAATTGAAACTGGGTCTTTTCACTCATTGTGGTGGACAAGATGGTATTCTTGTCTTGGGACTTCAACAGAAGACACACTTGTACGAATGTAGATTTATTTTTTTAAAAAAAAGCTTTCTGCCAGACTTGAGGGTGCTTTTTGGGGGTGGGGGAAGAAATAATGAACTCTGACAGATAAACAGTAACTCGGCATAAGTGACCTGCGGATCATCAGTTGTACTTAAGAATGATCCTGAACAGTGTGTTAGCAGAGCTTTAGTTTATCTTGTTCCTTCGGAAGGAGAGGGCTGGGAAGGGCAAGGAAGCACTGGATCATTGAATTGATACTTTAATTTCTGCTGTTGGCTGTTAATAATTTGGATTATTTATGTTTATAAATGATACAGATCTGTTTACAAGGTTTGTAGATACTTTTTTGTTCCTGTTCATAGATGGGAAGCTTCCTTATAAATGATGCAGAGAGAAAAAAAAAATAGTCCTTCAAATACTGCTGTATTTTCAGGAAAAGGGTGTTTCTATTGAAACTGTACTAAATTTTTGCCTGCAATTTACCTTGTTAAATATTGTAGATAAATTGCTAATACTAATAGCCAAATAGATAACACTAATGCTTTGTAAAAACATGAGCAATGGTGTTCTAATGAAGTTATGGCCTCTGTCCTAATTAGTTTCTTAAATACATTTACTACGTAATGGTTTTGAAACAACTGCTTAATTTTTGAAAATTGAGAAACTTGCTGAATAACTTTTGTTCAGAGTTTAGTAGAGGATTGTTTAATGCAGGGCATCAATATGCGATGGAACTTGCTTGAAATACTTTTGTTATCTCAGGCAAAATGGATTAAATCAAAATACATCAGAACTCCTAGTCCTTTTTGTTTTTGTCTAAACATGGTAGCTTAGTGCTGTCTTGGTGAACTGTGAGTGGAACTGTGGTTTTTTTTTCTTTAGTATTCTTCATTCAGCATGAGGGCTGTTGGCATTTTGAAAGGTTATTAGTAGGTAGCAAACTTGCTTTCTTTTTATTTTTGAAACTTGTTTGTAAACACCTCTACCCTTTTATTTAATAAATGCACAGCTATCGTTTTTTACAGGCTTTTCTCAGCTCCTTTACTGGAAATGATACTGAAAGCTAATCTGCTGTATATTACTGGTGGAAAAAATAACTTCAAGATGGTAACAGCCCATATAATACCTACTCTTGTAAGTCTGATATTGGTGGCTGCTGTACACACTGGAAGCAAAGAAACTCCAAAAATCTTCATGATGAATCTTGGGCCAAATGGATACTTCTGGTGACTAATCCTGGCTGAAATCTTATCTCAGGGTGGAAATACTTGGTGTCAGTACTAAATAATGCATTATCTTTCATTTGTACATGTATATTTTTATACCCTTCAGTGTCCAAACAAACAAATTAGCTGAGATGAGGTCAGCTAAGCAACTCTATGAATCTTATCCTTAGCTAAGCAATAGATCGGGGCACCAAAAAATTGACTTGCTAGTGACTGGCTGCACAATGGCCACATTATTATGTCTTGGATAGCTGGGTGGTTCTAAACACTCCCCTGTCTGTACTGACTCATTACTCATTGGCTTTTCTTGACACTATCTAACCCTTTCTCCTCTGCTGGTCTCTTAGGTTTGTTTTTTAGTCAATGGAACCTAACCAGGAGTGAAAGTACTGGAGAGAGTCACTAGGACACATAAGTAGTTCAAATTGAAGACCTAGCCGAGTGGGAAAGAGGAACTGCATCTCTAAAGGTAGTCGCTTGCTTACTGAGCAATGGCAAAAGACACCACCAGGGTTTAAACTTTGTACCTGTTCTAGTTTAATTTTTTTAACTGGAGGTACATCAGAACCACACAAGGAGAGCATGTCTTAGCTGCAAACATAGCCACTCTGTCCTGTTGGTAGGGAAGTGTTAAGACTTTTGAGGGAATCAGGTCAGTAATGGGAGGAGAGATGGAAAGAATATAAAGAATGCAAAGGGCATAACTAATTGAATTAGGAAGGCATTGAAATAGGCAAAGGGTGGATGGCTGCTGCTCTGATGGATGTGGAATTTTCTTCTGGAGATCTTGGGATACAATGAAAAAACTCGTTTGAGATTATCGTTTAGTGGGCAATACTACTTACCTTAGGGTTTCAAGCACCGTATCCTACTGTCAGCCACTCCCTCTAAAATTTAAAAAGCTTTTTCTATTATACTTCAGTCCATAGATAAAGGAGAGAGTTTGCTGTTTTCTTTACGGGCACAGGATATTTGTACTTTTATATGGCAGTTTCTTCCAGAGCTTCCTTAGAGCATCAGATATAATTGGAGGGGAAATGTAAGTTAGGAACTAGGTACAGTGTTGACCGCAAGAGTCTGAGTCTACCTAGCTCCAGTTAACTTCCATAGATGAGGGGCAACTTCAAATGCAAAGGAACCATTTGAGTTTTTCTTAAAACTATCCTGCCACGTTAGAATGAATGTTTAATAGTACATGCTAATTTTTACCTTGATATTTGAAAATTACAGTTTTCCTTCTGTTCTAATGGTTGTTATGATTCAGTTCTAGCTTAAAAAAAAACAAACTACTGTGAATTCTAAACTTCAAACCTTTGGAGGAAAACCAAAATATGTAGACTTTGTACACAAATGATCCCTTCTGATCCTGTTGACCTGCAGTACATTGAGTCTTTTAAAATAGCAAGTGTAAGTGAAACCTAAAATCAGGAATACTTGTTAAAAAGGGGAAATGCTTTTTCTTCATTGCTGTGAAATCAACAAATCATAACATCATGTTACCAAGTTTATAAAACAATGGTTATCACTTTTAACTGCTGAGCCCTTCATTACTCTTCTGGTTGTAAGGTTTACTTGTCTTGCTCAATGTAACTGAAATAAATAAATGTGCTGTTCATCTGTCTCTGAATGGGGACTGAAATTTTTGAAGGTCAAAAATACGGTATTTAAGATTTTTAAATGCATAATTTATGCTACATAATTGTCTTGCTCTTGAAATCCCAACTTGTTTCAAAATTAAGTTTTTATATGCTCTAAGTTGTATACTGTACAGAACATGCAATAGCATTTTTCATAGTTGTGTATAATTGACATTTTAGCAAGAGATTCTGTATTTTGTTTACAGAATGGTTCCTAGCTGTATTAAATATTGTAAATACATGATAGCATGCAAAGAACAATCTACATAAATACAAACTGCTGTACATAGGCTAAAAATTAGTCTACATAGAACAAAAATGGTAGAAACTGCTACAAATGAGACTTGATGACTTCTATATGCCATGAAGAACTTTCTTCTAAGGTAAAATCTACATTTGGCCTACGTACAACTTTTGCAGCTATGGGTTTCTTACACATAGGGTAAGATCTTTAGCAAGTGTAGGTCTATGTTGGAAGCCTTTGTGTTGAAGCAGCGCTATTGCTAAGAGGTGATAATCTGTTGAACACCTTCTGTAAAGGAGCTTGCAGCAGTGAAACTGTTCTACCTAAAAATATCCCATCCTGAAATACAGCCATCCTCATTGGTATAAAAATTGTGTTCAGATTAAACCTGCAAACAGGAATAGGATCCCAAGATAAGCAATAGAAACAGTGACTCAAATAAGGGGAAGAGGGTGTGGAGCACTGGCAAAGAAACTACATCACACTCCTAATTCGATATTGCATTAACTTAAAAAGCAAGTAGGCAGAAAAGAGGAGAGTGTTCATATTTAAGTCCAAAGTGCACAATACCAATAGTGCAGTAGAAAGCATTGTCTGAAACTTGACAATGATGCTGAATGGCTATTAAGCTTTACAATTATCTAAAGTACCCAATTCATGGCAGTAGGTTAGAATGTACTAGGGCGCTCCCCATTCTTTTGCAGCCTTCAGAAGATTGGTCCATAATTTGAAGTTATTCTAATGAGAACATTTTTATATGCTAAGTTCTACAGAATCTAGGACCACTGACCAAGTGCTTATTCCGAGACTTTCATGAGGCTGAACCTTTCAATTCAGTAACTGCTTTCTTATGGAGCAGCTACTTGTTGGTTTATAAAACGTTGCTTTGAGTGGTGAATTGATCCCGCTTACTATCTAGACAAACCCGTATACTAGGTTTAGATGAATAAGTCTGAGCAGTAAGGCGGCTACTTGTCTTATTTTCCTCAGTGTCTACTTCAGGGCAATTGAGGAACCCTCCCCCCCAATATTGTCACCTGTTTTTTCCTGTTCAAAGAAAAAACAGAACCCCATCCTTTCCCCATTTTCTCCTAGCCCATAAAGCTTTCTACAAGACTAATTGAGATGAAAGCAGTTCATAGATTGCTTAAGCCAAGTGGCCCTTTCCTTCCTCTCAAGGTATTCTAATGACTTGGGCTGCCTTTGGGTGGAAGGAGATTGCTTGAACAATACTTGCAGTGAGAATGTGCTTCATCAGGGTCGGCAAACTTGCAGTGGAATTGTTGTTGAAATTTTCCACAGCAGCTAAGATGTGCCCGTGGGAGAGGTGTCACCGAGGCATAAAAAATTGTCAACCGTTTTCTAGCTTTTCTGTCCTAGCACCATTGTGATTTGTGAGAGCATAGACCAAGAGAACTACCTTCCCAATGGAAACTGAAGTCTCCAGAGTTGTTGTTTTTGTTTGTTAATAAATAATCCAGCAGCTCTAGGTGTCTTACAAACAATACAATCATATAAATATAAGTATACAAAAATACAATAATAAAAGCAATAGTAGAAAACCAATAAAAACCCATTCTGGTGCACAAAAAAGCCCACTCACCCCAAACCTCTCCCCATCACCAAAAGCCTGGCAGAAGAGCCATGCCTTACATTGGCGCTGGAAGGTGAGAAGATTTGGGCTGAGACAGACACCCACCAGGAGCAGGTTCCACAACACAGGTGCAGCTGCCGAGAATGCCTGCATGTTGGTTCCCACCAATCTGTAGCAGGGAACCTTCAGGAGAGCGCCCCTACGACTGCAGGGGGGCCGCTCGGAGATGCAGAAAGTGAGGCGGTCCCTCAGATAGGCCAGGCCCAGGCTGTTTAGAGCTTTATAGGTTAAAACCAGCACCTTAAATCGGGCCCAGAACACAATAGGCAGTCAGTGCAGAGCCCGGAGCACCAGATAAATGTGCTCACGGCAGCCCATCCCTGTAAGCAGGTGGGCTGTGGCATTCTGCACCAGCTGCAGCTTCCAGACCATCACCATGGGCAGTCCCCCATAGAGGACATTACAGTAGTCCAGCCATGAGGTGACAAATGCATGGATGACGGTGGCAAGATTGGAGTCCCAGACATATGAGCGGTGCCGTCGCACCGGATGCATTTGGTGAAAAGCACTTGGTGAAAAGCACTCCTGGCCACAGCAGACACCTGGACATCCATGTGCAGCTGTGGATTCAGGAGCACCCCAAGGCTCAACGCAAGATGACAACTCTGGATGGACCCCAACAATGAAGGGAGAATCCAGATCACTGATCCCGCCAACGAGCAACTTGTTGGCGGGTATTTTTTGTATGATTCTGTGGTAAGGGACCGGGGAAGAGGAGAGGCAGCTGTACAGGAAGAAGGGATGATCAGTACTTTGGAGTGTGGGGCCTTCAGCAACGAGGCAGCGAGAGCAGGCAGTAAGCCACTTGTTTTTTGTTTCCATACCCATGTCTGTACTTGTCTACAACACACATGCAGTAGTAGTGGTTAGCACAGACTGCAAGATAAAAATTCTGCATTTACTTAAAATATAAATCCTTCATCCAGCAAAGAGGAGAATAAGGGTGCTTGTCCACGTTATCTGAGCGGGGGAAACTTAGTTTTGTAAACTCAGGGTTGGAAACAAATATGTAGCTCTGAATGTGGGCACAGAGTTAAAAGCATCAGCAGCGACTCACGTTTCTAATCGTGGATGACGTGGCTCAAAATCCAGCCTCGTCATCCGTGATTGAAAACAATGTGAGATGTGGCTGATGACACTCTGAACCCTGTTCAGAGCTACATGTTTGTTTCCCTGCTGCGAGTTTACAAAAAGTAAGTTTTCCCCCGCTCAAGTAACGTCGGCAAGCACCCTAAGGCACTTGCTGTTTTGTTTCCAATTCAGTGTTTCTAATCTTTATTGTTGGCCCTTTAACTCCCTTAACTTATCCATTACTGGATACTAAGGCATCCTTTTAAAAAAAATAATAATAATAATTAAAAAAAAAATACTTGCAGGCATACGAAATATTTGGGGGGTATTTGCAATAGTTAAAGCAGTTAAACAGTTTACTGTATTGCACAAAAAAGTGGCTGCTAGATGTGGCCAGGTGTTCAGATCAATGGTTCATTTTTGGAATATCCCCCCGTTCTGTATCTTTCCATTGCAGTATACCTGTGGCATTGTTTTATTTTTTTTTTTTTAAAATCCACACACACACACTTTACTATATTGACTTTCCTTGTGTCTGCGTTTGGACCCAGTTTGACACTTGTTTCTTTTCATGTCACTAATCTATTGTTCACAAGCATTGAAACATATTTGCAATGCAAGCCAAATGGTTCTGTTCCTTACCAAGGTTAGGTGACTACTGGGTAAGTAACTGTGTAAGTCATCTTACACTAGCCAATGAACTCACTTTGTGACTTGCCCACGGTCACCATTTCTCAGCCTGCTTCCCCCTCTGTAAAATGGGAATATGCGTGTGTTCTTTACCCATGTCCATCTTAGATTGTAAGCCTACTAGGCAGGGACCGGTCTCCATTAATAATAATTTTAAAGTGCCATGTACAATGCTGGTGCTATATAAATGCTTAATAATAATAGAGACTTTAAGCTTAGGGCCACCTTGCAGCACTGAAGGTGGAGCCCTTCATGTTTATGTAAGATGGGTAATGCATTTCCAAATACAAATAGAAAGGTTCTGGCAGTTCTTGTATAGCAACACTTAGATCCAAGATGTGTAACTGACTCTTCTTGGACAATGTATTGATTTAAAGCTCCTGAGCAAAATGATGCTAGATGGTGAGCTTTGATCAACTGGGCTAGATAAGGCCAGCCTAAGATATTCTATGCCTAGGATTACAGATACATTGCCCAACAGTCTTTCCTGTGAGAAGAATGGAAAACTTCTGAAGAGCTAAAATCTGTATGAGAATACCTCAGTTACTATTATATCGAAGGAAGTGTGTTCATTGCATTTTTCTCCATTGCTGCCAAGAAGGGCAGTGCAGTGAACACAGATCCCTGACTATCAAGTCCACTAAATTGTATTTGGCCAAAGTACATCTTTTAAGACTTGTCGGGTTTGTTTGGCAGACTTCAAACGATGGAAAGTCCACTACTTCTCTTGGCAGTCTGTGGATGAATTCTCTTTTAACCTTGCCTTTAATGAGCTAAAATAATAGCTTTTCCTTCCCCCTCTTGTTCATCCTCCCATGTTCCTAGACCTTGAGGATTCTTGTGGCTTTTCTTTGCACCTCTTCAAAATTTTGGAGCAGAACTTCCATAATAGGTCAGACCAGTGGTTCATCTGGCTTGGTATCTTCTCTCCGGCAGCAGATTCTTCAACAGAGGCATACAAAATACGTTTGTTTATACAGTGACCATTCCTAGTGGTTCACTCTCCGACAAACTGGTTGGAAGTGAAGCTGCTGATCGTCAGAGCCTAACAGTTATTGAAACTTTCTTGAACCTGTTTATACTATTAGCTTTTGAAACAGCCCGTGGTAGTGAGCATCACAGATTATTTATACATTGTGCAACAAGGTTCTTTATATTTTTTTAATTCCTGCTCTACTTTTTCTGCTTTGGTCATGATTTTATAAACCTCTTGCATTCCCCCTCCCCCAATCTTTTTTCTAAGCTAGAGATCCCTAGTCTTAACTCGCATGTGGGAACCATACCGTACTTTTAGATCATCTTTTTAATTTGCTCTGTACCCTTTTCATCTTTTTTTTTTTATTTTTTTTTTATTTTTTTTTAGGGAGGGTGACCAGAACGGGGCACAGTATTCATGGTGTAGGTGTACCAGTCAATATGCCTATATAATGGTGTTGTTTCCATTTTATTTCTTTCCTGAAGTGGTCATCACACTAAGCTAATGTTTCCACTGAAATATCCACAGTGACTCCAAAGTCTTTCCTGAGTATTAAGACCCCAACAGTGTGTGTGCAAAGTTTTTTAGGATTATTTTTACCAATGTGCATTATTTTGCATATATCACTGAATCTTATCTCTTCTGTCTTTCCCGCCCCCCCCCCCCAAACTTTCAAATCCCTCAGTTGTGGGACTCTTACGTAACTATTAGCAATTTGATTTTGGACTTAATTACCTTGAATAATGATGCATCTCCAGATTGTCACCTCACTGGAAATGCGTTTTCCAATTAACTAATCTTAAATAGCCCCAGTTCCAGTACAGATACTGGAGAGACCCTTCACATTCTCCACTGTAAAAACTGGTAATGTCTACCTTTTTCCCCGCACCTCAGCTAGTTACAGATCCATGAATGGACACTCACTCTTATCCCATGAGCTATTTTTCCTGAGGCTTTAATGAGGAACTTGTCAAAGGCTTTATGAAAATCCTAGCATGTAGTATCAACTGGGGTTGCCCATATCCACATCCTCATAGACATCAAAGAATTCTAGTCCCTCGAGTCATGACTGCCCTCTGTAAAATCAATGTTGGCTGTTCCTCAGATGTTGTGTTTATGCCTAATAATTTTACCCTATGTTAGAGGCAGGCAAAGTTTCCTAATTCTGAGAGCTACATCAGTTTACCACAATAGAGCCAAAGATCCACACGTGGTTCAAGAGCCACAGTCTGCCCACTTCTGGCCTATGCTGTGCTGTTTAGGCTAGTGAGTCTGTGGACTGCAGGGTCACTTTTGTACTCTTTATTAAGATCAGCGTTGCATCAGCCAAATTCCAGTCGTTTGGTACAAAACCTGATTTTTTTTACAATGGATTACACAGCTTGCAGTAATAGCTACTCTAGTTGTGCAATTCCTTCAGAACTCTTGAGCGAATACCATTCTGGTCCTGCAGACTCAATGGCTTTATCTGAGTGCTCTTTCTAACGCCTTGATGATCTAATGATCAAAGTGACGAATAATGTGGATTACAGCAGTGGGGACACTGCAAACAGAGGAAACATTACTTCACAGCCCTGCTTCAGGGATGGCTTTAGACTTTATTGCCACATCATCTGACTGCGAGTTTGTGTTCAGTTGCTTGTTCACACTTAATTTTTTGAGTTGCAGTTTCCTACATTATTACAGCGGAGGAGACTAGGGTCTACAAACTCTGTGCCTGGTCTTACACTTGTCTATTAAAACATTTTTCAATGGGACTAGTTAGCTTGTTATCCAGATTGATTTATATAACTGCCTCGTTATTTTCCATGCCACCAATTTTTGTGGTGTCTGCATAGTTTATCAGCAAGACCCTACTACAAGCACCCTATTTGAACCCCTTATTTGTTAAGTTTCCTTGATCCATTTTATGTGTATTAGATTGTACAATACTATCTTTTCTTAGAAATCTGTAAGGCATGACATTTTTGTAAGTATGCTACATCAACATTCACATTTTATCAACCAAACATTTTGATACCATTTAATCCAGGTTTATTGGACAAGACCTTGTTGACTATTACGGTTTGTCATTTTAAAAAAATTTTTTGATTGAGGCTTCCTTTCCAATGTTACATGGGTGGGTGGGAACTTGCGTAATAGCAATCACACCTCTATAATTGCAGGGACTAGTGCCTGTGAGAAGACACTAATCCCCTTTTATCATGCAAGAACACATGCCCTTGTAAAGGCTACATTTGGGGACCAGGTAATGCCCCAGTGTTTTTGTGTGATAAAAGGGAATTAGTGCATTCTCACAGGCACTAATCCCTGTAATTAGAGTTGCGATTGTGCAAGCTCCTCCTCTCCCATGTAATGTCAGAAAAAAGCCTGAGTCCTGTATTTAGCTTTTCCTATATTTTGTCTGGGACTGACCCAATGCTCCAAACCAGCCTGTAAATTCTTGGGTCATCTCACTTGACCTTTTTTTTAAAAAAATCGCATAGCTTATGCTATCTTCAAACCTTCTGGCATCTCTCCAGTGTTCTAACAATAGTTTAAAAACTAAACATCGGTGATCTCCTCTGCCAGCTCTTTAAAACTCTTGGCTTTGTTACTCAAGTTTTGATAACTTCTAAAAATGCTCTTTTAAATGAGGGGTGCTCAAAGTACAGGTTACACATGGCCCACAAGGTGATGGCCTGCAGGCAGCCCACCCACAGGTAATTGCTTGTAGCCTCCATAGAGCTGTTGTCATAACTCAAGGATCAGCAGTTGTAAGGGAGAGCAGCTAATAGCTTAATTTGGTTGACAACCAATTGAAGCTTTATCCTGACAAGACTGAAATGATGATAGTTGACTGGTTTTGTGTCTGAGCAAATGCAGGACAGATTCCAGCCTCCTCCACCTGCCCAGGCTATAGACTTCTGATTTACTACATGCCTGAGGAAGGGTCCTATTGGTCCAAATGCTTGCATATGCTTACCAACAGATGTTGGCTCTATAAAAGATGTCATTTAAACTACTTCATTTTAATCTCTTACATCTGAGACCAACAACGCCCTTACACACTTTTTCCAAGTATAGAACAGAAATGTTTGCTGAACACTTTTACTTTCTCTGCTTATATTAACTTTGCCAACTGCTGCTTCTAATGGGCCTATACAGTGGAGAAGGTTTCTGCACTTAAAAACTGTTTATAGCCTTAACAGCCATGGCCTCTATTATTTTCTACTCCTTGGTTCTAATTTTGTATTGATTTCTGCTCTCTGCTTCCTAGGCAATAAGGGATTTTAAAAGAAAGTTCAGTACTAATGCATTTCAGCTAACCTGGTTTTGGAGACCATGAAGCTCAAGGGAGAAAAGCAGCATTCACACTACTAATTACATCTGGCTGGCATAGTCTACAAAACTTCTTCAGAATTGCCAGACAGCCTACTGCCTTGGGGCTTAATACTTTAACCTGCCCAGATCATCATCACATGCTGCTCATTGTTGTTTGAAGGTATCCCTAAAGAAGCAAGTTGAATAGTGCTTACAATTTTTAGCACCAAAGAAGCATTTTTGTGGAACGAATGTATGCTCAACAAATCTAAGGCATGGTAACGAATAAATACATATTCATTCCAAAATTCAGTCAAAAGTGGTGCAAGAACCATCTTTGGTCAAGGTTGGTCTCCTTTTCAGTCTTTTGCAGGACAAGGGTTGGTCGGGATATGTGCCTCCCCACTCAGCAATTAAGATTGGCAGCCTCTGTCCATGGGAGGAGTATATCCCAGCATGTGACTGCCAATTCTGTCCTGCCTTGCAACAAGATAGGAGGCAGATGTTAGGGCTCCTTCTGAAGCAGTGTGCTCCGTATAGGCCTTACCTGTTCTCTTGGCCCTTTTCCCTTCCATGCCTTCTTTCTGGTCCCGCTCCTCTCTCCCTTCCTTCTTTAATGGGGAGGGGGTCAGGTTGAGCTGTCAGCAGGGAATCGGGTTACCCCCCCCCCTCCATGTTCCTCCCCTTGGATCTATAGGGCCTTTCCCTAGGGAAGAGCAACTGCACCTGGAGCCACTCTATTCACTGCCCAGGGCAAACAGGGAGTTGAGCTGTGGTGGAGGGTGCATCAGCGCAGGGAGTGCTTTTCCCTGCTGCTAGCCCCTCCTCCTCTGACATGATGTCTGGAGGCAGGAAACTGGTGCTGAGATGTGGGCTTCCCACCCGTTCAGGGAGATGCATGCAGCCTAGAGCAACCTCTGCAGGGAAGCAAACCCTCCATGGGTGGCCTGCAGCTACCAGGCAACGTACTCGGCAACCTCCCAGCTAATGAGCTGCTGTACGGGGTGAATCTGCCTGGCCAGGGCATGTGCAGGCCCACAATCCAGCCCCCATCCTTGGAGGACATGCCTGGGGTGGCTGGGTAAACAAGTGGTGACTAGCCCCTACTTACTTGGCAGGCTGGGGGTGTGTGCTAGAGGACCCAGCCGGGGGGGTGGGGTGGAGGTGTTCCAGAGGGGTTAGAGGACTCAGGGAAGGGATTACACACACACCCTCTTCCCCCCCTCCCCCCGGCCTTTGGGGAGCATGGGGAAAGCTACTTACACTCCAAGTAGAAGACCGAGGAGGTGGGAGAGCTCACTTTCATCTCACTCACACTTCTCTGGTTCATTCTGTTCTTCTACCCCTTCCTCTTGAGAGTTAGGTCCTTCCTCCTCCTCCTCAGGGGGGAAAAGGGGGTAAGAGGGCAAGTAAGAAATGTTGGAGAAAGCCTTCTACGTGTTTTCCGCCCCTTCAGCCCCAGTGAGAGATGATGGGGGAATTAGCAGGGTCTGAACCAGTGGGGGAAAGACTGAGAACTTTGGATGCTTTTATAAGGACAGCACCCACAGCTCTGCTCTACCTCAGACCCAGGTGGCCCTTCTGTCTAAAGTAAGGGTGGGGAACCTCACCCCTGGGAGCCAAATGTGGCCTGCGACAAGTTTTTGTGATCCCTTTCCAGAGTCTGGAAAGTTTTTGTGACCTCCAATCACTAAAAAAAAACTGAGCTCAAGGGAAGGGAGTAGAGATGGTCATGCAAACAAGGACAGGGGACAGTTCCATTGCACAGATCCATGCTTTGGGCCCTCCTTTCCTTGAGTGCATCCCTTAAGCACCCCCACACTGTCTGCGCAGCCCTCGCAGCTTGTGCAAACTTTCAAAGTGGCCCCCGGAAGGGAAAATGTTCCCCACCCCTGGTCTAAAGGTAGGCTGCTAGATGTGCAGCCGGAGCAGGTGCTTCCTGCTCTGCTCCAGCCCTGCTTGTGGTGCTCCAGAACATCCCAGAGCACCACCAGTGGAGCTAAAGGACAGTTTCAAAAAGCTGGCCCTTGCAGCTGCCTATTTGGCAGATGCCACCTTGAACGTAGTGCAACTGAATGCCAGAGCTATGACTACCAATGTAGTAGCCCAACACTCGGTTTGGCTCTGCCATGGAAGCTGGATTTGCCATCCAAAGCAGTGTTGATGGGAGAGCACTTCTGGGGTACAAAGCCATTCAGGGAGGCCTTGGTTAATGCCTTAACCATGGAGCCAGAAAAGAACCCTCAAACAGGGAAAGTGTCGAAGCTCTGTTCCCTCACGTTCCTACTCCACTATACTGCATAGAGGCAACTTCAGATGTGAACAGTGACCTACCAGACCCAAATGGCAGTGTTGGCAGCAAGCTGAAAATCAGCCTGCCCCCAGGAGACCCCAGCCTGAAACATGGACATTCTAAGCTATCAGCATGATGGCTCCTGGCCTCCCCTGATCCCCTCAGTCGTGATTTGGGAGAGGCTCCAACTTTTTTTCAGAGCAGTGACCAATAATCTCTTGAGCCGCCTGGGTGAGAGAGACATTCTCTCGGGGCCCAAATTCACCGCCGCCACCCCCAGGGATCATTTCCTACCCTTAACAGTGGCAAAAGACCATGGCAGTAGTCAAACATCTCCTGCACATAGGGGCCATAGAAAGTACCAGCGTATCAGGGGTGTTCCGGCATACACTCCCTTTTCTTCACGAAGAATGGAGATGCCTGTGCAATCCTCAATCTCAAAACGCTCAAGAGGGTATGGTACTAGAAGTTCTGGATGGAAACGCATCACAAGTGCTTTGTCCTGGAGAATTTCTGTCCTCCATAGATCTCTGGGAAGGCTACCTGCATATGCCCATCAGGACTTCCCATCAGAAGTTTCTGCATTTTTCCTTGCAGACCAGTTGTTTTGGGCATTCCCCTTCGGCCTTCCATCATCTCCTGCACAGAGTTTTCATAAAGATATTTGTGGTCCTGGTGACACATCTGAGGGAGCAGGGGATCCATGTTTATTCCTACTTGGTCAATCTCTTGGTGAGGTCCCCATGTCGAGACCTGAAACTATCAATGGACTGCCTAGAGAGTCATGAGTTCCTTGTCAACCGAGACAAGAGCTGCCTTATCCCAGCGACCTCCATTGTCCACCTGGGAGTCCAACTTGACATGATTCAGGACCAAGTGTTCCTGTCTGTTGAGAGGCAGGAGTAGCTTCAGAACTCCCTGTAGTGATTTTATCGTGAGAACCACTCCAATCTGAGTTTCCTTGCTCAGCAGTTTGGTGTCTTGGCTCGATTGGTAGCCTGAGAGAGGTTGCTGTACCTTTATCAATAGGAGAGAGAGCACACAGGTACCCTGGCAATTCAGATTCCGACACTCCTCTAGGACTAGTCGAGGTGGTGGTTCTGGCCAGAGTTCTTCACCTCAGGGATGCCCCTGAGAGAGCCTCAGTGCTTGGTTCTCGGCACATATGCAAGCAATTGGAGTTGGGAGGTGCACTGCCAGTACGGGTCGGCTCAGGGCAGGTGATCACTGAGCGAGGCTGTGGCATATCAACAGGCTAGAGTTGAGAGTAATCAATTTGGCCCTGCTTCAGTTTTCACAATGGCTGAAGAAGAGCCATGTCCTTGTTCACACAGCATGACCCTTACAGAATGCTCTTACAGAACCCTTCTAAAGCCATCAGGAAAGTTCTCTGTCGAACTCCCTGCAGCAGGAAGCTTCTCTTCTGTTTGAGTGGACAGAGATCAGTCAATCAAGGTGGGCCACATTGCAGGCTCACTCAACACACAAGCAGACTGGCTCAGTTGTCAGGAGTGGAGAATGGTCCCTCATGCAGGTGACATTCCATCTAATTCAGGACCTGTTTGGCAATCCGATAATGACCTGTTTGTCACTTGCACCAAGAGACCCAGCAGCGGCAGGGGTGGACGTGCTGTCCACAATCTGGCTGAGGAGAATCCACTGTTTTTTTCCCATTCCTGACTGTTCCTCAAGTCCTTCAATGGATTAGAGCAGGAGGCATTGATCCTGATAGCACCGTACTGGCCACTACGTACTTGGTTCTTGGTAGGGCTGAAACTTGATCTCTATTTTCTCAATTCTTGCCAAGAATAGGACTTCTCAATGAGAATAGAGATAAAAATGAGAATCGAGTCTTTTTTTTTTTTTCCCTATTAAAAAAACAACATAAAAAACCCAAACACCTTGCATGTGCAAAATGGCCACTGGGGCTGTTCTGTGCATGCTGTGCTTTTTCCAAATGGTGCCAATGATGCCCACACCATCTTGGAAAAGGGCCACACATGCCCAGAATGTCTTCAGCAGCCATCTTGTGCATGCACAGAGAATTTTTAGTGACACTTTCACAAGATGCTTGAAACCTTTAGCAGGATCATCCCAAGATCTTGCTAGGGTTTCTCGATTCTCACGAGAATCAAATGGATTCTCATTTCACGACATTCTGGGACCCTCTAATACTGCCTCCATGGGAGAACTTACTATCTCAGAGTCCAGTGCTGCATCCAGATGTTCGAAAACCATCGCTAGAGGCTTGGGTGCCAAAAGGGAGCAGCTGGAAACTTCTAGGTAACTTGATGTCATCCAGAAGGAATTCGATTAATAGGATTTATGGGGTGACCCATAATTTGTCCAGTGATGTGCAGATAATGGTGCTTCTGCCACACAAGCAGGGATCCAAGTGCTCCTTTTCCTACAGGTGGAACTGGACCTTGGTCTGAAAGCAAATATTCTGAAGTGTCTGACATCTACTCTGTCCAGCATCTCCAACTGTTCAGGCCAACCGCCATTGTCAGCACACCGACACCTCAGAAGATTTCTTTGGGCAGCAGACCTGTTTGGCCCTCCGGTTCAGCATCACTTCCACACATGGAGACTTAATGCGGTTGTCGCAGCTTTAACCAGGCTTCCTTTTGAACCCCTGAGCCAAGCTTTGCTACTTTTTTTTTTTCTATCACTGAAGATTCTTTTTGGTGGTGGTTGCCTTGGCTCCCAGGGTGCTTGAGCCAGGGGCTTTTTCTACAAACCCAGATTTATGTATCTTTTACGAAGTTAAGTCCTCAGATGAGACCCTTCCTTTTGTCCTGAGGCTAATACTCCTTTCCACGGGGAGCAGGAGTTAGTGCTACCATCCTTTTGCCTCCACTCACAACACTGTAGGGAATAGGTATGGCATACCCTAGATGTGAGACAGGTGGTCAGAATATACCTAGATAGATCTCGTTCCTTTAAGATCTGTTTTGTGTCCTTTGGCCACGAGTGAAAAACTAGGAGGGTGTGTAAATTTACCCTGGCCAGATGGGTGAAAGGTTGTATTGTGGAAGCGTATAAGGCAGCAGGAATCCCTGCACTTCAGGCATCCTGGCCTGCTCACTTAGTGGGGAGCATACAGCCTTCTTATTATTTATTTTATTTATTTACAGCCATAGGCCAAAAGAAAATACAACTTTATTGGGTAGGGCCTGTATGGAAAAGCTCTGCAGAGCAACCATTTGGTCGTTGGTGCATACCTTTGCACTTCGCTATAGGTGGTAGGTTGTACTCCGTGGCTTCTGCTGAGTTGGTTTTTGACTGCAGGGTACTACAGAGAGTATTGGACACGTAGATGCCGAGGGTGTTTTTGGTGGGAGGAGGTTTTTCCAGGCTGGTTGGAATCCGCCCTCCCTGGAATGGCACTGCTTGGGAACATCCCATCAGTCAGACCATCTATTCTGCGAAAGAGGGAGAATGGGAAATTTCTTACTGGGTGAACTTTACTTCTCTTCTTTTGGAGGACAGATGGGACAGTCTGCATCCCTCCCATTTTGGATTCCACCTGGGTATTGGGGGTGGCGGGAGGGAAGGTGAGGTTGGAGATCTAGTGTAGGGTTCTCGCAACCTTCCTTTCTGGACTTCATCTGTCCTGAACCCTTAGTTTTATTCTGATTCTGGAAGTTTTGTTTCTTTTTGATGTTTTAAACTTATGTCCATTTATATATCCAAGTTGCAAGGTTAACTTTGGTAGTCTCATCCAAAAGCAGAAGCTGTCAACCTTAATTGATTCTGCCTATCCTGAGTGAGGAGGGACGTATCCCATCAGTCAAACTGTCTGTCCTTTTTAAAACTACCTTGAAAATGAGACATTTCTTACTTAGAGTCCTTCAAAAGAAGAGAAGAAAAATTCACTATTAACTTAACAGCCACTACTTTGCCAAGGCCTGCACCTATGTTGGCATACTGCTGAACAGACAAAAAAAATCAAAAACTTTAACCCAGCTTGAAATTGGGCATCACCAGTTTACCATGCGTTGGATATGTTGACCTGAGCCACATTCTAATTCCAAAGCATCCTGTAGAAGTTTTTAACAGGGCTGAACAGCTCTCTGACATGGATGTTATAGTTGTAGTCCTCCTGCATCCAAGCCAGGGGATCTGACTAGATGACCCCTTCCAACTCTGATTCTTTGGATGTAATGTTTAGCTTTCGTACCAAACTCCTAGTCTTCACAGTTTCAGCCATAACACTAAAGGGAAGAGATCCTAATCCTATGTTGATTCCATTCTGCAGCCTGCATGCTGAAAACATGCATTTTCTCTCCAAATATGCAAATACAACTCCTATTTCCATTTTGTGAAGTTTTGGGGAATGTTACAAGTATTTTCATCTAACTTTCTTCTGTTGGGCCTTTTCAAGTTTGGAGGAGGGAGAAACAGCTGCTATCATTGCTTGAATCCACCCCAAGCTGCCTGAGGCAGGAGGGGTGGGGTATTAAATGTGAAATAAACAAATAGAAATAGAAGGAATGTTACGTGATGCACGGCTGCTCCTGCCTAGGAAGAATTAGTAGAAGTACGGAACAATGGCAATTACCAAAGTTTCTTCATTGCATGAGCACAGGTGAATGGTCTATTTCCAACAGAAACAACTTTTGCTGCGATTGCTCGATTCAGCACTAGTTAGCAGCACACAAAAACTGGAAGTACTCAACCTTGAGCTCTTTCCCATATGTCTAGCCTCCTTTCCCTTCAGAGAGGTCCTGGAGAATTTTATTGTGGCTGGATAGCCATTGCTGACTTGCTTCCATCTTGTTTTGGGTAGTGGGGGTGCTCGAGGGAATATCAGGAGAGAAGCAGACATAGCAGAGGCCACAAGTGGAAGAGAGCTTCCTGGGGTAAGGCTGGAAGACTGTGTTCCACCGACACAAAGAAATCAGTAGCAGACTGAGCAGTCTATGCTCAGTAGGGATGGGACAGAGGGCATGGTTTTATTTTGTTTTTTGTTTTTCTTGGTTTTTTTATTCAGATTTTTCACTTTCAGCTCTAAATTTGGTTCTTTTTTTGTTTGTTTCGTTCTTTCCCATTTGAAGTCAATGGTAAATCTGTTCCCTTTGACCTCATTGGTAAAGCTTCCCATTTACTTCAAGGGAACGGGAATCAGGCTGCAAGGGAACCAAGGTGAACAGGATCTATGACCAACCCATCCCTAGCCCCCACCACCCCATCTCCTGTGACTCGGGGTCCAACCTCCCTCACTCCCATTTCCCAGGGCCCACTATCAGCCTCTGGGCATGAGGGTGAGAATCCATGTTCCTAACACCCCACCCTGGGGGCCAGTCTTCTCCCCCATCCCTGAGGGCCCTGGTGGCTGACGTACTTACCAGTTTTGGAGGATGGGGTTGAGGAATCTTTGGTGTGCCACTGCTGTGGGAGGCTTCCTGGTGCGGTGCACTGCCTTGTTCAGCAGCACACGTGCAAAATGGCTGATGGGGCTGTTTTGCACATGGGCAAAATGACAGCTTCCCTTAACCAAAATGGCAGCAATGTCATTTTGGCCACTGCCATTTTGGTTAAGGGCAGCCTGGGCACATGCACAAAATGTGTTAAAACTGAATGAGGAGGAGGGGGTCTAGTTTTTCTCCTCTTCCTCTCTGTTCTTTCATTATGCTTGACTTTTTCTGGTTTTCTGTGGTTGGAGTTTTTGGGGGTTTTTTTAAACAGTTATGGTTACGAGAGTTCTTTCTAGACTTGGCAGCCTTGTACTGGGTGTACATGGTGGGTGGGGCATGCCTCTGCTATGTGCAGAGGTTGTGGATCCTGCCTTCTATTATGTGAGGTGCAAGGATAACCCAGACAGGCCATCGGAAGTGACTAGAATGAAAATTCACAGGCAAGACAAAACTGCCTTTTCCTCAACCATGAGATAGAGTGGTTGCATAGGACTAAGTGAATCCTACTTGTCACAGAATTAGAAACACTGGAAGAGAAAATTATTTATAAAGGGAAATGGGGGTGTAAAAACACCCACAAACCACCTTTTAGACAGACATGGTCTAACATCTCCATCTAGGTCCAGCTGACAAAGAAGCTCAGCTTGACTTCTTGATCATGTTTTTGTCTACACACCTTTTATAATCAAAGGACATAAGTACCACATACTGGGTCAGATCCATGGTCTATTGAGCCTAGCTTCCGGTCTCTGACAGTGACCGGAAGTACAGGTCATGGAGTGTGACCCGTCCCCTAACCAACCACTCCCAACTACCAGTAGCCAGGGGTCTAAGCCCCAAGTAGTAAGTATTTATGACTCCATCCTCTAAGAATTTATCTAGTTTTTGTTTGGAGCTAGTTATGTTGCTGGCTTTCACAGCCGTCTTTGGTAACAAGGTTCACAACTGTATTGTCCACTGAGTGAAAAAGTACTTTTTTGTGTTAAATCTGCTGCCATTTAACTTCACAGTGTGTCCCCTTGTTCTTTTATTGTGTGAGAGAGCAAACATGTCTGTTTACTTCTCCCACACCATTCATAATGTTTATAAACTATCATATCACCCCTTAATCACGTCTTCTCCAAGCTAAACAGCCCTAACCTGTTGAGCCTATTCTCGTATGGAATTTGATCCATCCCTTGTATCATTCTTGTTGCCCTTCTCTGACCTTTTCCCAATTATATCTTGTCTGGAATCTATATCTTTTCTAAGATGGAGCAACCAGAACTGCATACAATATGCAAGGTGAGGTTGTACCAAAGATTTATACAGCAGCATTGCTACAATACAGGATTACTACACCACATATACAGAACTGGTGTGGTGTAGTGGATAAGGCTGGACCTGGACGACCAGGGTTTGAATCTCACCCTAGCCAAGGAACTCATTGGGTGGCCTTGGGCAAGTCGCACCTCTCAGCTTCCATTCCCCATCTGTAAAATGAGAATGTGTATGTCCTTTCCTGTGTGTTTCCTGCATCCTTGTCCATCTTGGATTGTAAGCCCACTGGGCAGGGACCGGTCTCCCAAAATCTGTGACTATAAAGTGCTGTGTATGCCTAGTAGCGCTATAGAAATAAGCAGTAGCATATTTTCCCCTTTTTATTCATTTTGCAGTAATGCCACACAATAATACTGCACCATGAGCTGATGTCTTCAGCGAACTATCCACAGTGACTCCCAAGATCCTTCTCCTGAGTGGTTACACCCAGATCAGAACCTAGCATCATTCATCATTTATTTATTCAGCGTGACCTTGGTCATTGCTTGGCCGAGGCCATACAATAAACTAATACAACAACATATAAGGGAAAACCTTGACAAGGCAGGGTCATAACAAACAGTGACCATGTCCAGTAATATAACAGAATCACATAACTAAAAACCAAAACATCCAATAGATACAGGTGATCAATACTAAAGGAATAAAACAAGTTTTGAAGAAAATACAAATACAATTGAATATGTAACTGAATTACACACTACCAGAAATAAATCAATAATTAAGGAACTCGTGCCGCAAGTTCATAGCTTGAATAAGAAAGTTCATGATATTAACAGTGTCCTCTTGAACATAAGAACCTAGCATTGTATATGTAAAGCGATAATGATTCTTATGTGCATCACCTTGTATGTATCAAAATTGAACTTCATTTGCAAATGTATTGATTGCCCGTTCACCTAGTCGTGTGAGATCCCTTTGTAGTTCCTCATAATCTGCCTGCGTCTTAACTATCTTGAATAACTTGCTGTCATCTGCAAATTCAGCCACCTTGTTTTCCTCTCTCCAGCTTGAAAAATTACCATTTATCCCTACCTTTTGTTTCCTATCTTGTAACCAGCTACCAATCCATGACACGACTCTTCCTCTTATCTCATGACTACTTACGATTGCTCAGGAGTCTCTGGTGAGGGACTTTGTCAAAAGCTTTTTGATAATCCAAATATATCAACCAGATCACCCCATCCACATGCTTATTAATGATCTCATAAAATTCAAATAGCTTAGAATTATGTTCTAAACATTTGAGAAGTTAAAGTGGAAATACATTCCAAACTATATGCAGGGGACCATGTTCACTGTTTTTTCACCATTACCATAATTGGAGGTGAAGTTCTGCCGTAGCCCAGATCTCCTCGCTTTCCACCAGCAATGTAAAACTTGGTTATTCCACCAGGTGGGTGTGGGGAGGGTAGATGTTTAGTCAGACTGGATTGTGGTGGTGCTGTTTTTATTATGGATTATTTATTGTTGGTTTTAGTCAATATTCTGCATCCTGAGTCACCATTGGCGTGAGGGGTGGGTTATAAATGTAATGGAAAAAAATAGGGAAAATGCAGTGAACATGGGTCACTGGCTATATGAAAATGGGCTATTTTTGAAAAATATTCAGTAGTTACTATAACCAAAATCGACACTAGATGGCACATATAATCAAACACTGGGAGACCAATATAAATTTGACTAGATGCCTGACTATTTTAACACATGCACATGGCCACAGATCATAATATCTACCATGAATAAAGTTAGTGTTGGGTTCTCCCAGATGATACTAGTCCAAGAGGAGCAGAGCAAGAAAGGGAGTTACTAGAGAATGATGTAGTGAAGTACAAGGTGAAAAGCACTTGGCTTTTGTAGTTGTAGACAAAAATTGGTTATGCATAGTACTACTTCATCTGTTCTGATTTGCTCTAAGCTTTGCTTTTAGTTAGACCATTGGAGTTGTATATTGATTTCACTTAGTCCTTTATCTAGAATTGGCAGTCAGACTTGAATGCTTTCTGACTTTGGCACTGACTCCCCATGTAGCTTTAAACCGATCACTTCAATTTTTAAGCTTTACTTTCTGTTCTACTTGGGTCCACTGTACTGAGTGACTTTCATATATTAAAATTTTCTAAATCTCTAAGATTGCCATATTCTTCAGAGTGCTCTTTTAATCCACAGGAAATAACGCTGTTTAAGTGCCAAGTACATTTAAATACCATCATGACAAAAGTACGCATCCACCTCCTCAGCAGAGCCTGTTGGAGAGTAGAGCTTCAGTGCCTCAATTTCTAATCCCAGGAAATTCTACTGCAGCACCAACAGGACCTAATCTACTCTCCAGCCTCGGGCATATTGGATCCTGTTGACATCCAAGGATTCCCAACAGCAGCCAATAACTCTGATCTCACCCATGTGCTCTGCCTTCCTCACCATGCCTCCTTCACTCTTCCTCTTGGTCCTTTATATTTTGTCTTCAGCTGACCACTTCGCTCCTGAATCATTTTCCTTCCTGCAAAATCCTCCTCCTCCTTCGGACAGTCCAGCTCAACTCCCATCTTTTTATTAGAAAAAAAAACAAAAGTCAAATTTGACTGGAAGAAAAATTACTAAATTAAGGACTGAATACTTGATGATGTGCACATCTTAAGGTTATCTGCTGACTGTGCTCTTTTTTCCTTCCTTCCCCAATTTGTGTTAATGAATTTTAATCTTATTTTACATATTAGATTGCCTTTGGAGGAGGAAATGACTTTTCTTTTCTGATCTATTTTTTAATATTTGGCATTTTCCCAAGGAACTGATGGAAACTTCTCTCACCACACGCCAGCAACCTTCAATTCAATTTAACTTAATTATGCGTGGCCAAAGGCCATTGCAACAAATTTTAGCCAGCAACTTTCTGATCAGCTCTAATGCATGTTCATTTTCAAAACAAAGTCTAAATGAAGTTGTATAATCTAGTAAACAGTTATTACTCTAGCACAGTTTTCTCTCAGCTTAGGTACTGCACTACTGATCTGTTAAACAATGACAGCTTGTTATAAAGCAAACGGATATAGCAATAATAATTTGAAAGGTATCTGAAAGACCACCTTTCCCCCTATGTACCATGTCTTGAAGTTGGCCAGAGGTGTCCTCTTGCAAGTGNGGGGGGGGGGGGGGGGGGGGGAAGCGCTCTCAGTTGCTGCCCCACAATTATGGAATTCCCTCTTGGAGATCTGTCTGAACCTACTTGCCTTCTGGAGGCAGGCAGAAATAGAGGGGCTTGGGGAGGAGGATTGGTGCGTGGCAGGTGAGGATAAAGGGTGGGATGATGTGGGTTTTAAGGGATTTTAAATGTATTTGTATTTTATATTTCTTATGTAACAAGCCGCCCTGAGTCCTTGAGGAAGATGGGATAAAAATAAAATTACAATAAGTAAATCGGTCTCCTTAGCTGTGTAAGAGTCCATGGTTCAGAAGTATCCTTGTACTTCGGTGTTCCAGCCTGACTTCTGTATACTATTTCTTTCTTAAGTCTATCATGGGTCAGGGAGTTTGGTTTATGAAGGTGTAGGCTTCCAAAAGCAAATATTTCTAATATTTGAATGAATTAACTTGTATTTTTCAGAACTCATTTTTCCCTCAATCTTCCTCACCTTATGCCTTTTATTTTTGCCTTATTCTGCTTGATCTACTGTAATCTGTCCTACTTTGAGTACATACAAATGAGGCAATCTTCTAACTTGATGTCCATTTTAACATTTGTATTTCTCATTATTGCATTTTACAAAATAAAACCATAATAAACCAGTTTACCTAGTCAACACCATTTGTTTTGCCTTCTTCTAGAAAAAGAAAGTTATTCTAATATTTTGCTCGTTTGTGCCCAAATTCAGCAATGATCAAACTGCTCCATTCATTTATGGTGAAAAACTGCAGTTTCTGGTTGCCTTTTCCATTTTTTTCCAAAGTAGTTATTTCAATGAGAATTGCATTATTGTTGAACAATGCATAAAGTGCTTTTGTTCTTTTATTGTATTGTAGTTATTGCTGCTATTCATAGATTTAGACTTCTGTACCTTCTAATGGATGTAGCAAGTTCTTAAATTTAGAATTGTGTGTGGGTGTACAATGATGTAATCCTGTCACTGCTATAAAACACGGTAATAGGATTATCCATTGAAAATTCCATTACTCAGACCAATCCCATTAACAGAAAATAATCAGAGCGGTAGCAAATGCTCAGATTCAGTGCACCTGCAACATAAAGGCTTCAAATCCTAGCCTGGCATTTGGTAGCATTAGTAGTTTTACAGCCTGCTGCATCTTTCAATTCCATTGTGTGAAATGGCTACTGAACTGTTTGCTTACGCAGTAGCAAAGCATAAGGATGAGAGGCACTGAAAAAGGATTCTCAAAAGATTTACAAGGTGTCCAACAAGAATAATCAGATCTGAATGGCATCCATTTTTTTTAATCCTACAAATGAAGTCCTTAAATGTGGGTGGTTGTTGGGGCGGTTTGTTTGTTTTTTGGGTTTTTTTTTTTTACAGAAACTGACAAACTTGCCACCCACTCTGACATGGCATTTCATGCTGTTTAAGTATATTAAGACTTTTTTTCCTTGTGTGTACTCAAGGTACCTGAAGTCAATTGTTTTCCCCCAAGCAAAAACATTTATATGGGGTGGGAAGCAGGGATGAGAGGACATCAAGATATCTATCAGGTGCAACAATAGCTTGCTTCCTATGTTGTTGTTGTTGTTGTTATTATTTATAAGCATTTGTATAGCACCAGCTGTGTACCTGGCGCTTTACAGGACAATAAGATAGATGCGGTCCCTGCCTACGGCTTACAATCTAATAGACACTGAGCGGGCAGACAAGGAGAGGGGACATAGGGAGAGACAAGGCATAAATAACATTCAAGCGGATGCGAAGTCTCAGGTGCATGTGCTTGGCTTGTTTGCAGTAAGGCAGGAGTCTGCGGGGAGGGCAGACAGTAAATATTGAGAGGAAAGTTCTAACGCATCCGGAAAGGCGGCGAGGAAGAGGTGGTTTTTGAGGAGGAATTTGAAGGTGCAGAGGGAGGGGGCAAGGTGGATGTGGGCAGGGAGGAAGTTCCAGGCATGGGGTGCAGTAAGGGAGAAGGGATGAAGGTAGTTAAGGGAGCAAGGGAGACCAGGGAGAGTGAGGAAGGGGACAGAGGAGGAGCGGAGAGTGCATGCAGGAGTGTGTAAGGAAATTAGGGCTGCGAGGTAAGGGGGAGTCAGGTTGTGAAGGGTTTTGTAAGTGAATACCGGGTGTTTGTGAAGGATCCATTTGGGAAGGGGGAGACAGTGAAGTGAGGAGAGGCTGCACGTGGTCGAAGTGACAGGCTGAGTGGATGACCCTAGCAGCTGAGTTTTGGATGGAGATAAGGGGGGACAGGTGAGAGCGGGGGAGGTCAGCAAGGAGGAGGTTGCAGTAGTCAAGGCGAGAGATAACAGTGGCGTGAACAAGGGTTTTGGCTGAGGAGGCAGAGAGAGAGGGGCGAATCCGAGCAATGTTATGGAGGGCAAGCGACAGGACTTGGCAACAGAGTTGATGTAAGGTTTAAAGGAAAGGTGAGTGTCAAAGATGAAGCCCAAGCTACGGGCTTTGGGAACGGGATGGATGGTGACCCCATCGATAAGGATGGACAGGGAAGAGGGAGAGGAATGGTAGGGAGGAAAGATAAGGAGTTCAGTCTTAGCCATGTTAAGCTTGAGCTGATGTTAGAACATCCAGGCAGAGATAAGAGACACAGTTGATGAGGCGAGCTTGGACGGAAGGGGTGAGAGAGGGGGTGGAGAGAGAGAGAGTTGAGTGTCATCAGCATAGAGGTGGTATTGGAAGCCGTGGAAGGCAATGAGTTTGCCAAGGGACAGGGTGTAGATAGAGGAGAGGGCCCAGGACAGAGCCTTGTGGAACCCCAACCAAGAAGGGGAGGGGGGAGGAGTTGAAATTGGGAAGACACACCTTAAAGGAGCAGTCAGAGACATAGGAGGAGAACCAGTCAAGAACAGAGCCGCAGAAGCCTAGGGAGCGAAGAGAGTCCAGTAGGAGTGAGTGGTCGACAGTGTCAAAGGCAGCAAGGAGGACAAGAATGGAGTAAAGGTGCTTAGATTTAGCAACAAGTAGATCATTGGTGATCTTGGCAAGGGCAGTTTCAGTGTAGTGAAGGGGGTGGAAGGAAGATTGGAGAGGGTCCAGGGAGGAGTTGGCAGAGAGGAGATCCAGGCAGCAGGAGTAGACAACACGTTCCAGAAACTTAGAGGTGAAGGGTAGGAGA
>QEPC01003844.1:3016654-3052832 GCA_003113815.1 Sphenodon punctatus | reverse complement strand
AAAAAAAATTTAAATCCAAGCTGGGCAGGGTGGGTGGGGGGTGCCCCCCCTTCCACCTGCACAGCCGGGGAAGGGGGAGGTATTGGGTTTTGTCCCCATTGATTTCAATGGGGACAGTTCCCCATTGAAATCAATGGAATAAATCCGGTACCGGTAAACCGGTTTTTTGTTAACCGGTAACCGTTTTTTTGCCAGATGTCCCACCCCTACTAACATGGCACTCGCTCTCCTTGATGAATACTCAAATTCACATTTTAAAATTTAAGCTTAAACAAGCAAACTAATAAAAGCAAATTAAGAAAGTCAAACTTCTGCTGAAAGTAGCTCAACTGGAGTAGGTGTTAGAAGTCAAACTAACAAACTTTATAACTTACTTGCTCTTTAAACAAATGAATCTCTATTTCCCGTGTATAATGTGCATCTTAGTTACATTCATCTGAATGAACTTTGTTTGAATCTCTGTTAGTAATACATAAGATTATTATAACTGAAACGTGTAAAATAATGAAATGCATTATTAAGAGCATAGAGTTCCCTCTTGTGAACTCTGTGAAACTTGCAAATGGGGTGAGAAATTTGAATTCACAGCTGTGAATGTGAAATACATGTCCAATACAAGCATTGCTTTGAATATTTCAATTCCTAATAAAGGTTGTGACCAAGAAGCAAAATTACTGACTGATAAAGGGTTTTCCAATGATGATGCATGCATTTCAAGTAGCTGAACCTGCTTTGTAGCAGAAAGGGCCTCTGCCTCAATTTGTTAGAAATTTAAACTGGCTGTGTCTGCAATAAGATTGACTGTCATTTACCACTTATGACTTTTCTCAATTACTTACAACTTTGCCAAACATCCTTTTCTGAGCTTCAAATCTCGTTTAAGTTAAAACTTTCTAAAATGTTTTAGCAAAAATTAAGCCACACTTGAGATTGGTGTAGAAACCATATTTGCCCATAATTTTTTTTTTTTAAATAGCGATGTCTCATTCAGAAGCTCCAGTGTTCCTGCTCCTTTTGACCACGGACTTGAAATTTGTTGAGCTGGGAGCACAGCACACAGAAGATGCTGTTTGTCACTGTGAAATCTCACTGCAATTCTGCCTCTTGCAGTCCAGATGTACATTCAGCAGACTTAAGAAAGTTAGAAGCATTACTTTCTGTAGGCTCTAGCACCACTCACTGGGCTTTGTAGGGATACTGCAAGGATTTGTTTCCCTGTATTTGGTGATCCTGGTTAGCAGGGGAGCTGTTCTCAGGAGATTGGATGTCTGGTTATCTCGGCACTTCTCCTAGAAGTACCCTGGCAGAGTGAAAGAGGAGATGATGGTTGCCTGATATATAGAGAACGAAGGAGCAGGTAAGCTAGTGGGAATGGTTTGGGGGGTGGGGGGAATAAACAGTGTTACATATATTTAAGAAAAACAACTAAGTCCAGACAAAAATGAAACAATTAAAAACACAATATTACCTTAACTGAAAATGGAAAGTCAAAAGTTTGTCTTACTTTCAGAGCTCTACTGCATCACTTACAGGTGCAACTTCTGGTTCCTCTTTTTTAATTCATCCACTACAGAGGAGCTTTGTATATTGCTGGTCAAATAGCTATTTCAGGGTGTTGTAGCAGCACTGACATTGTGACTGACAATTGAGCTTGGGAAAGCCCTGCAGACAGTCCTGCATTCTAATCTTTATTGTGATCAGTCACTTCTTTGTGAGCCTACCTGGTGTGATCCCCCTGATGTAATTTTCGGCTCATGGCAGTTCACCACCACCACCACCACCTTCCCAATCTCCTGTGCAAGCAACCTAGGGGTGTAATCAGTCTCTTTAAGCTTGCTTTTTAAAAATGATTTTATATAGTGCCAGCACAATGTGCCTGGCACTGAATTATCATGAACAGACAAATTTCTTCCCTAAGAGGGTTACAATTGAGGATGGACAAGGGTTACAATCGAGGATGGACTAGGAGTGACAGCTACATTTATGAAGTTGAGAAGTTATGGGTGCAAGTTCTTTAACTTAGTTACAGAGTGAAAGAAGTGTCCCTGAAGGACATCAGCAGAAGAAGCATCTGTGAGCTGTCTTCAGAGGTGAGGAGCTAGGAGAAGCCTGAGGGGAAGAGGTAGGTTTCAGGAGAGATTTGAAAGTCAGGCGGAAGCAGGGATTATTTTTTCAGGGAGGAAGTTCCAGGTACCACCCAGGATAGTGCAGTGTAGTCTCTATTTAAAAGGGGAGAAATGGCTTATGAGATAGGTATACTCAGAACTGGAAATGACACATCTTCTACTTAAACATTATACATGATCAGTGCTCTAGGATAGCATTTGAATTTAGGTATATATTTGCTAAAATACAGTAGCTCGTAATAGCCCACCAGTCACCTGCTCATTAGTACAGTGGCAGCCAGATGTTCGCCCAGGCAGCTGTTACAGGGCATGTTGTCCAGAGAAGGTCAGCAACATAGCCCAGACTAAGTCTCACCCAACTGCGCTAATCCGACTGGGCTAACCTACACCTTCTCTCTCTCTCGTGGGGAGGCAGGCAGTCCGTGCTGGGATTTGCGCCTCCATCTCAGGAATGAGGCAGGATCAGATCTGTGATTGGCCGGCAGTACCTAGGGGGAGGAGCAACCCTAGCCCTGCTAGCCCAGATCTGTTCCTGCCTCTGTAGGAGAAACAGCAGGGCGCTTTCTCTTCAGGAGAAAGCCAGGTGACCTTTTTTTAAAAAAAAAAAAAAAAAAAGAAAAAGGGAAGAAACTAGAAAGCTAGTCTAGGAGCGTAGGCCCAGAGGAGCACGACGTTCACCCCAGATCCCAACCCCCTTTTCAGGGAGGGCAGCGCTGCGATGTCCTGCATGAAAAGAACAAGCGGGGCAGACCACCCCAAGGGTTCCTCGCTGCCTCCTGCTAAGAGGGGGCGATGGGATGAGGGAGCCCGCTGCTCTGTCCCAAGGGCCTCGGAACCCACCCGCGGCACCTCAGCGGTGCGCGTGGGCACTCCAGAGCCGCAGATGTTGGGTGGAAGCCCGAGAGCTACCCGCCTGTCACCAGCAGAAGCCAGGAGGGTGAGGGAGACCCCAAGACCTCTGTGGAGACTCCACGAGGCCCCCCGCTGGTGGCACAGGTTCCTAGGGTGGAGCGGGCCTCCCCACAGTCAGGCCGTCAGGCCTAGGAGCGCGGGAGGAACCCTTGAGACCGGGGCGTCCCCCAAAATTTCCCACGCCCACTGAAGCGGGACAGGACTCTCACGGAGAGGCAGCCCGTGGAAGAGCATCAGACCCGACAGCAGGCCAGGCCCAAACAGCAGGAGGCCACCATCCCGGCATAGCTCCCAGGGGGCCCCTACTCCTAGCCTTCCTAACCCTCGTGGGCGCAGTCCATAAAGATGTTCGTCCAGCCAGAGTTCCCACCAGCACCACTCCGGGGGGTGCAGTGAGTCCCGTTCCCCTGGCTCTGTTGAGAGGCATAGTAGCTTGACTACGGGGAAGGAGGAGCATACCCACTCCAGGCGCAGACCCCACAGCCTGTCCTCGCCTGGCCCGGGCCCCTCTCCAGGCAGTGGACACCACAGACGGAGTTCCTAGGCTGGCACCCCCCGTGTGGAAAACAGCAGGGTGAGGAGACAGGGAAGAGGAGGACGTTCCCCCTGCAGTGTTGCAATGGATAGGGAAGCAGCTGGTCTCTAGGGGGATAGAGGAAGTGGCTCACCTTCTAGGGGGAACGCCGTTGGCCTCTGCGTCAGGGTGCGAATCCTTGGGGGGCGGCCGAGGGGGAGCTTCCCCGTGGTCCCAGAGGTCTATCTTCCCCGACCCAGCATTGGTCAGCAAGGGGGGAGCATCTTTGACCCCTCCCTCACGTCCCACAGAGACAGAAGAGGGAGAACTAGTCAATGAGCCCCAAGATCCAGTGTCAAATGTGGTGGCATGTATTTTTCAACCAGACATGTTCCAAAAATTGGTGGCCAGCGTAGCATCCAAGATCGGCCTATTCCTCCCAGCACCTCCGCCACCAGCCCCCACTGAGACAAATCTAGCGGAGGATGCCTCCCTCATGTTGCCCCCAGAAGAGAGGGATGCCTCCAGACTCCCCCTACCGTTGCTCTACATGAAGATTCTTCAGGGCAAGTGGGTGCAGCTAATGAAGGCAAAAGGTACCCATTCGGTTGCAAGGCACTTTTATACTCTCCCAGAGGATCAAGCAGCCCCCTTCGTCCTCCCTAAGGTGGAGGCAGGAGCAGCTGACCTTTCCTAGACCTCGGTTCTTCCTGCGGACGGGGGGGAACCCCAAAAGATCCACTAGACAGAAAAATAGAAACCTTCCTACAGAGAGACTTCGAGGCCGCAGCTATGACTTGCAGCGCTGCCCCTCCTGGATCTACCTTCACCTGCACAATGGTCCTATGGGTCAAGGATCTGTGCCTGCGTGCTACCTCACCTGAACTGAAAGAGGGCTTGAGAAGGCTGGCCTCTGCGGCAGCCTTTACCACAGATGCAGCTCTGGATTCAGTGCAGTTTTTGGCGTGCTCCATGGCAACAGCGTAGCGACATGAAGAGCGGTGTGGCTTCAACCCTGGAAGGCAGACCTGCATTCCAAAATGGTGCTCACATCGGCACTCCTCGCTGAGGGGAAGCTGTTCGGAGAACCGATGGATAAGGTCATGACAGACGAGCCTGAGAAGAAGGGTCTGCCAGTGAACCCAGGGAGGAAGGAGCCCCGTAGGAGGCAGCCTTTTCACCAACCCTTTTGACAGCATCCCCCCCCCTCCAGGAGGGGAGGTTTTTCATTGTTTAGGCCCAGAGGGGGCAGGGGGAGTCAGGGGCAGGGAGTTTCAGGAACCACAACATCAGGGCCGGACAAACAAACCTGCCACCCCTTCCTCCTGACTTGGTTCAGATCCCACCCTCTCCGTCGTTCCTTGGGGGCTGCCTACAAGCATTTGTCCAACAGTGAGACAGAACGACATCTGATCACTGGGTCAGGGAAACCATCAGGGAGGGCTATGCTCTTGAGCTGGATTCCTGGCCAAGAAACCTATTCAGGCAAGTGCCTACACCCAGACTCCTTGACAAGAGGGCTCAGACCCAGGAAGCCATCGATCATCTCCTGACTGAGCATAGGGGCAATAGAAGAGGTTCCTTTGCTGGAACAGTTTTCCAGCATGTATTCCGTTGTCTTCACCGTCCCGAAGAAGAGTGGAGACACAAGGGCGTTTCTGGATCTCCAGTTCGTCAACAAACACTTGAAAAGTGCAGGAAGTTCAGAATGGAGACTGGCCTCAATCATACAAGTGATCCACCCGCTAGACCTCTTAGCCTCTATAGATCTAAAGGAGGCCTACCTGCACGTTCCCATAAGGAGATCCCACAGGAGGTTCCTGAGGTTTGCTTACAAAGGCAAACATTACCAATACTGAGCCCTTCCCTTCGGCCTGGCGTCCTCCCCCAGAGTGTTCACCAAGCTGCTGGTGGTACTTGTGGTGGACCTGAGGAAGAAGGGAATACATGTGTTCCCATACCTTGACGATATTCTGGTCAGGGCTCCAACAAGAGCCAGCTGCGAGCAAGCAGTCAGGGAGACGGTGAACAGCCTACACAGCCACGGGTTCATGGTAAACTGGGGAAAGAGTTCATTGGAGCCAGAACAACGTCTCCTCCACCTGGGAGTTCTCCTAGACATGGTGCAAGATGGACTCTTTCTTTCCAACGAGAGAGAACAGAAAATTCGACTGAAGATCTCCTGTCTCAAGGACAGCAGCTCGGCACCAATCCTGTCCTTGGCAAGAGTGTTGGGTCTCATGGTATCCTGCATGGAGACAGTGGGATAGGCTCGCTTCCACCTGCACCCTGATGCCGTGGCAGGAACTCATTGCCGCGAAATCCACCAAGGTGATCCACCTCCCACCCGACCTTCTTGCTTCACTAAGCTGGTGGCTCGACCCTCGCAGACTTGCAGTAGGTCTCCCCATCCAGGAGCCCTCCAGGGTAATCGTGACAATGGACACCAGCCTGAGGGGGTGGGGAACTCACTGTGGTTCCCAGATGGTTCAGGGAACTTGGTCAAGCGTGGAGCAGGGATCACAAATCAATCTCCTAGAGCTGACAGCAATCCGACTGGCACTCCAGCAGTTAAGCCACCAAGTGAGGGGACGGCACATTCTGGTGTGTACGGACAGCATGACTGCAATGGCCTTTGTCAACAGACAAGGAGGGACTTCGTCACATCGTCTGATGGCTGAAGCGACTCGCCTGATGTCCTGGGTGGAAGCCAATGTGCACTCCTTAATAGCTCTACATGTCAAAGGAGAGGAAAACATTCAGATGGACTGGCTCAGCCGTCAGACGATCGACCCAGGAGAGCGGGCAATGCACCAAAGTGTTTTCTTTCAGATAACACAGAGGTGGGGCAAACCAAGCTTCGACCTGTTCACCTCCTCGCAACAACATCAGCCACTTCTTCTCCAGACATCAAGACAGCCAAACAGAGGGAACAGATGCCCTATCCCTCCTGTGGCCAAGTCAGCTGCTATAAGTCTTTCCACCGACACATCTGATCCCTCGGGTTCTATGGAAGATTAAGTGTCTGGGGGTGCAAGTCATCTTGGTGGCCCCATACTGGATCGCAGGCCATGGTTCTCGTCCATCAGAGAGATGCAAATGAGGCAAGAGCTCAGACTTTCTCAGAGAGAGGATCTCTTGTCGCAGGGGCCCATTCGCCACCACAACCTCGCAAAGCTAAATCTAACTGCCTGGAGGTTGAGTGGAACCGACTAAGTGTGTTCGGCTATGACGACAAGGTGGTGCAGACCCTACTAGCGGCTCAACGACCATCCACTAATCGGATATATGATACTACCTGGAGAGCGATTCAGGGCTGGGCGTCAGCCCATCTGGTTCCCCCCTTAGCAGCCGGGATCCCAGAAATCTTAGCTTTCCTGCAGGCAGGCTTAGGCAAGGGTCTGTCAACAAACACCCTCAGGCGACAGGTGTCGGTGCTGTCAGCGGTCCTAGTGGTACCAGCTCACGAGGTGCTAGGGGCCCACCCCCTTGTCCAGCAATTCCTGAAGGCAGCTGCTTCCCTGAACCCAGCAACCAGACACAGGTTCCCTTCATGGAGACTCAACGTGGTGCTCGAGGCACTACTGGGGTCTCCGTTTGAGCCACTGCAGCAAGTTTCCTTGAAGATCCTGCCTTTTAAGGTAGCCTTTCTGGTAGCGATTACTTCAGCAAAAAGGGTCTTGGAATTGGGAGCCCTGTCGGCAGACCCGGAGCTGTGCCGATTCGACAGTGACAAGGTGTCCCTCCGTTTCCATCCATCCTTCGCTCCGAAAGTGAACACCTCTTTCCATGACAACCAGGACCTAGAACTGCCTTCCTTTTGCCCTAAATCCCAGCATAGCAGGGAAGTGGGTTGGCATAGGCTAGACGTCCGCAGGGCCCTCAATCTACCTTGACAGAGTCAAGGATTTTAGGGTAGATTCTGCTCTTTTCATAGCTTTCCACCAGAACCAAAAAGGGAGAGAAGTGTCCTCGACCACCCTCGCTAGGTGACTGGGAGGGTGCATTGCTCTCGCGTATAAGGCAAAGGGTTTTCAAGTCCCTTCAGGCATTACTGCTCACTCCCTTTGCAGTGCTGCCACTAACGTGGCCCTCTTTCAGGGGGCCTCGTTGGATGAGATCTGCAAGGCGGCCTGCTGGTCTTCCTTACATACAATTACAAGACACTATAGAATCAATACCTGGGCCTCGGCCTAGGCAGCCTTTGGGCGCCGAGTGTTGCAGAGGGTCTTGGCATGAGACCCAGGATTCACCTGTGGGGGTTGGCATCCATGTTCCCTCCCGTTTGGGGGGACACTGTTTGGGTATAGCCCAGCATGGACTGCCTGCCTCCACAGAAGAGAGAGAGAGAGAGAGAGAGAGAGAGAGAGAGAAATTTGGTGACTTACCTTGTAAATTTTCCTTCTCTCATGGGGAGGCAGGCAGTCTGGCCCACCCCCATGAATGCTCGGTCTCATCCCTCCTTAGGTTAACAGCTTATTCAGTTAGGAGGGGGGGTTTCTTTAGTTTGTAGTGTTTTCTTCCCCTTCAGTTTCAGAAGGGTTGTTACCCTTACGAGAGAAGAAGGAAAATTCACAAGGTAAGTCACCAAATTTTCCTTTGTCTATTAGGCCTTGTCCAAACTGACTGTGAGGCAAGGTCTGAGGATTGAGCCTGGAGGAGCGTGCTCACCTGGTCTCCCGAACAGCTGATTGGTGGGGGGGGAGGAGAACTGGAGGAACATGCACACCTGGCCTGCCAAATAGTTTGGTGCGTGCATCTGGACTGGGAAAGCTGTGCCCCCCCCTTCCCCCCCCATCAGCTTGTTTGGCTGTGCACTTAAGCTGGGTGAGGCATGCTTCTCCGGGCCCTGTCCTCTCCCAGATCAGCTATTTGAGAGTACTTCTATGGGGCTCCAGATCAGCTGTTTGGCAGCTCCAAGGGGCTCTATCCTGCTGGGCAGCAGGGGTCCATGAGTCCTGACCCATGTGGATGGTTCCTCAGTCAACCCATGGCATGGATGGACTTGTGACAGCAAACCCCCTGCTTGGATTCCCTGGGGGGAGAGGGGGGAGGGTTGCTCATTTGAACTAGTTTTGAAGTGTCTCCGAACTGCCCTGAGAAGTGATGGCTGCAGTGGCCCTCCTTTGGGTGCCCAGAAGATCCATCTTGCCCAGGTCTTACTTTTTTTCCCTTTCTCTCACACATAGTCCTGATGCATAATCTTTTGGATGTTCTTGAGGGGTCAGTTACCATTGCCATTAAAATGTATAATTTAGTATAGTAAATGGTATTTGTTATCACAGAAAACTCATTCTGCGCATCAAAAGAATGTTGTTACTGTAAATATACTCTGAATTATTGTTGTCATTTAAATTATTCCAAAGGAATATGTGATAAACGTCTATTGTAGATGTTTTATGGTGTGCAGTTAGGCTTGCCTATCGTCTATTTTATATGCCATCTCATAAACTAAGAGGCAGATTGTGTGCATGATCTACACTAGACTTTACAAAATGGGGGTTCCCATAATTAGAGGCACAACTACTGTTTGAGGTCAGGTTTTACTGCTCCCCAACCTCCATAGGGAGGGTGGGGGGGGACCCACACCAAACTGGAAAGCCCCTTCCTATGCTGCGAGCCTCTGCCCTAGGGGATGCACTACAAGGATACTTAGGTGTCATCTCTCCTGCTTCCTTTACAGAGCATGAGAAACCAGCAGCATGATGGATTGAGTATCACATTCTTCATTCCCCAGATATCTGCACTAGGAAGTTGAGAGAACACTATTCAACGTTCTTTAATTCTCTATAGAACTTAAAAGATAACCTTCCTGTGTATCTTTCTGTATTTCTAGGCGTTTTTGCATATCCGTTTAGAGCTGTCAAACTTTGATCCTGGGCTCTTACTGTCTCCCTTCTCTTTCCCTCATTCAATTTTCTCAACTTCACTAGTGGACTGATAGTCCAATATGGCAATGACCTGACTGCATGTTGAGCTACAGCAAAAATAAAATGCTGATCGTGAGCAGCATGTTGCAGGATCACCCTCTTTGATTAGCAAAAGCTAAGAGAATACACAGTCTTCCATCATCTGTACAGTAGCATGTATGGGAATCTGAAGTTAAAGGACTAAGCCTTCCACCCCAAACTCAAGGGGAAAATGTCCCCTCCACCTTCTGACTTTTACATCCACGATCTTTACCCTTCTTTCAGATCACCTTAGTGCTATAGCTAATGTCCAACCAGCCATGCTGGGATTCATTTCTAGAGAAATGTATGTATAGAAAATTAGTCTCCGGAGGGCAAATGATAATGCAAAGAAAGATTTCTGTAATCAAAAGTGAAGAGAAATACAATCTGTGCTGTTCGAATTCTCTATGCTTAAGCTCGGTGGTCACATACTTTGGTGCTTATGTAGGCACACCTTGCATTTTAAGAGTAATTCACGAAGCCAAAATCTGATAAAAATTGGCTTGTAGACATATATGGAATATGCTACCCAGTCCCATTCTCTCTGTCTGCAAGGTGCCAAGTCAGAAGTGACCAGTTATGTCCCTACTTACTCAGCAGTAGGCAAGATCCAGATGATTGACAACCACTGCTAGAGGAAGGGGCATACTCCGCTCCCCCGTTCATTTCTGTCTTGAGAGAGAGCAAGCAGGATGTGTGGTCCTTTGCTCCCTTAGGGAGCTGGTTTAGGCTATAGGTTTTTATTTCCACTTCCTAGTTTGTTCTTGGGGGGGGCAGCTATCCCCTCCCTCCTCAGGAAGGCAAGACTCTGAGCTTTGTGGCAGGGGAGGGTCAGGGGGGTGTTCCTCCTCCTCCATCTTAGTGTCCCACCCTGGTCTGGGGGGAATATTGCCTACTGGGGTCTTCTCCCTCTTCCATCACTGGCATGAAAGGAAGATTGGACGGGGTGGCAGTGGCAGCAGCAACAGTGCACAGCCATGGTTGGGCTATTTTTTCTCTGAGGTGGGCCCATACCTTCAGGTATCCTAGCTGTTCAGGGATGCCCTGATTTCACAGCTCTTTTGTTATCTGTCCTGCAGTCACAGAAAGCTGCTGCAGTGTCCCAGATTAGAAAGAGAAGGGTGAGGGAGAGCAATTTGTAAACCACCAGTTTGAGGCTCCAGCAAAGTGTCAAGAAGGTTTCTCCAGACAGGCTCAAAGCAGCTAAGGGATTCTTTATTGTTCTCTCCTCAATTACTCATCTCCTTACAGTCTTTGAAATTATTTAAAACACACAACACAACTCTGTTTAGGGTCATCAGTGCAAAGTTATAATTTTCAGGCAGCAGGAGCTGCCTGAAACATATAAATGCACAGCCACTCTCCATTACAAATAGGGGACTGCTGAAGCCCTGATTTTTGAGGAAACCGCTTGAGCTATGTTGCTGAAAATTTATCCATGACTATAGGTTGTGAGGACCATCATATACACAGAGTGTGAAGAAGATCCATTAGGAAAATAAAATTTTATGACTGTTTAAACGTTAATTGGTTGTGGTCAAAACACACAGCGTCTTCACAATTTTTAATCATCAATATCTCCTCCCCCTGGATGAGTTGAGCCCCCAAACTTCACAGGCTTGCAGCATGAGATCAATAACAACCGCTTCTGAAATATGATAGTAATTGGTGCTGCCAAAACCGAGTTGTTGTTGAATAAAAAATCAGTTCTGCAGGCTCTCACATGCACACTTGGGCTCCTCTCTCCTGTCAGAGGTGGGGAAGGGCTGCGTCGGCGTCCCCCTGCAAGCTCCATTGGCTGCTGCTGGGCCCCCTGGCAGTGGCCCGGCTGCTCCTACTAGTACCTCCTCGACCCGCCCCCCCTCCAACCCCAACTTAACTTCATACAATGAAGTTAAGAATGTGAGTAAAGACAACATTATATAATTTGTTGTACAGAATGAAGTTCTGTAAAAACAGACTTAATGCACTCTGAAAAAATTGTTCCTTGTTGAATTATGATAAATTACAATTTAATAATGGAAAAATGTGAAAGCTTAGTTGATAAAAATGAATAAGTATGTATGGTAAGGAATTAAGTACATATATAACATGTATGTTGATGAGGATAAAATATTAAATATTGCTCAAATTCTGTAATAACTTCTATGTTTTTGGCATTTATATTTTGTAGACATGTATGGAGTGGAATGTTTTTTTAATTGTAATTGTACTGAATTTGGGGTGTGTGTTTGTATTTTAAGAAAACTCTTGTGCATTTAAGGTTTTTAAACTGTTATTTCTATTAATCTCTTTTGAAAAAAATTAACAGGTCAAGGCTTCAGCCCTGGACCTTGTCAGGGGCTGATGTTATTGTTTTGAAAAGGAACTTAAGAAATCACATTTCAGACCAGCTTCTCTGTTAGACTCATCTGTCAGAGAATCTACACAGGAGGAAACCTGGGTAGAGTGGGAGAAAAACTTTACTGGCAAAGGAGGGCTGTGTAAACTGAAACTCACTTGATATGGGGTATGGAGGCCAAGCAGTTAAGGGAAGTGCAACAGAGCTTGCACATAGGGTACTTTCAGGTATGACGTTAATCACCCTTTAACCACCTTTGGTGGTTATTTATGCATGTTGCAGGGCTGCATAGGGCACCAATACAGCCCTGCAACATGCATAAATAACCACCAAGGGTGGTTAGCATCATGTCTGAAAGTACCCATAATCAGCAGGACAAGGGTTTGTCCGGTTTATGAAAGAGGTTATTTATTTTTCTTCAGTCCAGCCTCATAGTTAAGCAATGGACAACTTTGAATTTGCATGCATATATATATATATATATATATATATATATATATAAATATAATGCAAATTATGTCCTGCATTTTGAGAGTCGCTGTCCCTCATTTCAGAGTTCAGGGGTTGAGAGGTATGGGTGGGTCTACTTCATACTAGCCAGCCTTTCCTCCTCCTGTGCTCCATGGGGTTGGAAATGGCTCTAGAGATGTGAAAACTTGGTGGTCAGATGAAACAATGCTCCCCAGCCAAGAGGCTACTTCTCAGGTTGAGAACCTGCTCCAGGGTGAAGACACAGTAGAGCAGACTCCGAAATAGGGATGTGCATTTTGTTTTTGTTACTACAATAACAAAAATAAAATATGGATTTTTCATTATTGAATAACCAAAACAAAAGAGCATAATGAAAAAATGAAAAAGTTTAGTTTTGTTATTGGGAATTAATAGGAAAAACCTGAAAAACACATTTTTTAGTTTACATCTAATTTTGGTGAGTCTTGGCAGTATTGTACTCCCAATAAAGGGAATTCTGTGTGCCAAATTTCAGAGAGATTGGATAAAGGGATACAATGCTATAAGCAGTTGAAGTTCTTTATTTTACAAAAATCTGCATACACATTCCTGTCTGTATCGTCTTTATCGCAAATCTGATTTGAATGAAACTTGGCAGGGTTATATCTCTCCCTAATATTACTACCTCTGCCAGCTTTCAGACATATTGGATAAAAGGGTTTTATGTTATAAGTAATTTACTGACAAATGCATTACTGGGTGTCACATTCTCTCCCCCCCCCCCCCCCCCCCCCACACACTTTACATGAAATTTAGAAAGATTATATATCAGACAGGCATGGCAGGGGCGAGGGAGGCTGTAGAAGGATGGGGAGAAGGCCAACAGACTGACACACATTCGCTGGCCCATTACTCCATGCTTCCACCTTTACAGGAGGAAGAATCGGTGGTAGTTTCAAGGCAGGCATAGATGGTAGATATAAGTTGCTGTTCTCTGGGGCTGCTTTTTGTCCATGGTTAGTTTATTTGAAGCCTCCCAGAATGCACAGGACAGGATGGGTGGGGTAAATATTTCTTAAATAAATAAATAAATCTGGCTTTGGTCAGAACATTTTCTCACTTTTCTGACTGTGCATGCGTGGGCGCTAGAGCTCACTGCAAGAGTTCAGCTAGCTACATCAATCCAATCCCCATGCACCTGGGGTGCTTCTCAACATTCTCCTGCCCCCTCCTGGGGTGTTCTCTGCAAGTTGACAGACACCCCCAAGGTGACAACCCAGATTGTAACCTGTACCAGACAGCAGAGATGAGAGAGCTATCCTCTGGCCAATTGGCTTGATATTTTAAAGATACCCTGGCTGGAACAGAGATGCGATTGTCTCTCTTACTGCATGCTTCCAGCTTTCCAGGACCAATCTTAGGTGGCTCTGAGGTGGGCATAGAAGGGACATAACTGGGACTTCAGACATCAAGGCAGAAGGAAGCATCCCAGCAGTCGGGAGACCTGGTTCACACATCCAGGCTCGTCCACTGTCATAATCACATCCTGCAGCACTGTGACAGAGGACATAAGAGAATCCCTTATTGGCTCTTTCCTAAACAGATGCTTCCAACTTCCCAGTAACAAGTGAGGGAGAAGGGTTGGGGTGGCCACAGCAGAGAATGATATATGGGTGCCATTTCTGCTGGCCAGTTCGCATCACAAGCACATCTTCTACCACAGTGATGAACATAAGAAAATCCCTGGCATAGGCTCATACTCTTCAGATCATGTGAAGGCTTATAACTTTGGGTCCCTGTATCAGATCTTTCTTATATTTGGCAGAGATGATCCTGAAGATCCAAGATATTTTCCTGCCAATTTTCATGTAAACAGACTGGAATACAAAGTTGTTACAGCCACAAATGCATTTACAAGTAAATAACATAACACTGGGACCCTTTATGCAATATCTACAAAATCTGGCAGAGATGCATCCACTTCCCTCCTGCCAACAACGTATGTCCCCATGGTATAAGGAGGCATGGTGACAAATGAAGCAGGAAGTGCGGCGGTTAGAGTGGCGGTGGCTAATATCTCTTGGGGAGCAGTATAATCTTGCCAAGCTTCATCTAAATCAGAACACCATGTTGTTACATCCAGGAATGTATACCCAGAATTTTGTAAAATAACAAATTTCAACTGATTATAAAATTGGATCCTTTTATCTAATCTTTCTGAAATGTGGCTCACATAATTCCCTCTATTGTGGATACAACCCTTCCATTTATCATCTAAATCAGATAAGAAATTTTAAAAAGCTACAGCCACAAAAGTGTTTTCTATTGAAACCAATGGAAATTAAAAACAAAAGTGAAAATGAAAACCAAACCAAGAATAACAAAATATAATGAAAACAAATGTCATTTTAATAACAAAAACAAAATGAATAATGAAAATGAAAGAGTTACTGTGCACATCCGTATTAGAAAGCCCGGGTGCAGCAGCGGAGGGTGAATGTGTCCAACGTGGGCAGTCCAACCTCTTCAGACCAGACTTCCCTGGTCCTGCAGCTGTTTTGGTGTGACCGGGGAGGCAGATTGACTTACACCCCCACCTCCTGGAATGGCCTTAACCTCAGGGTGCTAATACCCCAGCCAGCAATATGAAGGATAAGACGGGGTGTCTGAGCTTGCTCGTTAGAGAGCACTCAGTGCCACTAGTGGTCACAGCCACTCCCTTAGGGCCCACAAACCCAAGCCTTAAAAGTCTCCCTTGGGCTCTTCAGGCCCAAACCCAATAGCCTCGTGACTTACTGGAATACTCTGTTGACCAAGGCCATTGACCGTATGGCACCGAGGCGTCCACTTCCCTCCTACCAACAATGCAGGCCCCCATGGTATAAGGAGGAGCTTCAGTGAATGAAGCAGGCAGGGCGGTGGTTAGGGTGGCGGTGGCGCCATTCACGCACTGAAGCTGACAGTTGTGACATAGAAGTTGGTTACGTTCCTATGCCGTGGCAATGCAGGCAGCAAAAAAGAGGTTTTTTGCTGCCGTCATTGCATCTGCAAAGTTGTGCCCAGATGAGCTTTTCCGAGTGGTATGGGGGCTGGTCAGTCCAGCCTCCATCCACCTGGTTCCGGAGTCATCTGCTCACTGTGATTTGTTTGCTGACTTTTTTGCAGATAAAATCACCCAGATTCACAGCAGGTTTGATGCTGCAGTTATGGCAGCACATGAGCCAGAGGTAATGAGTGTGAGTGTGTCTCACCTGCTGATGTGGGTGATGCTCTTGGGTCTGTCCATGCCACCCATTGTGAACTGGACCCATGCCCTTCCTGGCTGGTTAAGGTCAGTCAGGAGATGTTGGCGCCACTGCTGCTGCTGGTGGGGGTGGTTAATGCCTCCCTTCAGGAGGGCAGGGTGCCGAGTTGTTTGAAGGAGGCGGTGGTTCAGCCCCTGCTCAAGAAACCATCTCTTGACATTGACACCCTAGCCAATTATTGACCAATCTCTAACCTTCCCTTTTTAGGGAAGGTTATTGAGAGGGTGGTGGTGCAGCAACTCCAGGAGCATTTGGATAGCATTGTTTTCTTAGATCCCTCACAGGCTGGCTTTTGTCCGGGTTATGGCACTGCGACTGTGCTTGTGGCCTTGGTTGATGACCTCTCCCGAGCATTAGACCAGGGTCATTCGACCCTGTTGGTGGTATTAGATCTGTCGGCTGCATTTGATACTGTTGATCACAAGCTGTTGGTAGCTTGCCTGAGGGCCCGGACCAGGGTGGGCGGTAACGTTCTTGAGTGGTGCCACTCTTTCCTGGATGGAAGAACTCAGCGTGTGGTCTTGGGTGATTTTTCATCATCTCCTCAGGATCTCACATGTGGGGTCCCGCAGGGATCGATATTGTCCTCGCTCCTATTCAACATATATATGCAGCTGTTGGGGGAGGTCGTTAGGGGGTATGGTGTGAGATGTCGTCAATATGCTGATGACACCCAACTATACCTCTCTTTTTCATCGGACTCAGGCCCACAGTCTCATTGCTTACCCGGTGCTTGTCAGCTGTGGGGGATTGGATGCGGGCGAGTCGACTGAAACTGAATCCTGACAAGATGGAGGTGATGGTTGTGGGTAAAGCAGGGTGTGGGAGGGTCCATCCCCCCCCTTTGGTGTCTCATGTCCACAGTCTGGGGGTGCTCCTGGACCCACACCTTCACCTGGATGCCCTGGTGATGGCTGTGGCAAAAGGAGCATTTCGCCAATTGCATCTGGTGCATTGGCTGAAGCCGTATGTCTCAGATGTGATCTTGCCACAATCATCCATGCTTTTATTACCTCGGGGCTAGATTACTGCAATGTACTCAACGTGGGGCTACCCTTGGTGATGGCCCGGAGGTTGCAGCTAGGGCAGAATGCGGCAGCCTGTCTCCTGACTGGGATGGGATGATGCAAGCACATAATACCTATGCTCTGTTCTCTGCACTGACTGCCAGTGATGTACCGGGCCCAAGGTGTTGATGCTTACCTTTTAAAGCCCTAAACGGCCTTGGCCTGACATACCTCAGAGACTGTCTCAACCCCCGGGTTCTGGATTAGCCCCTGCAGTCATCGGGGAGTGCCCTCTTGCCAGTCCCCCAAGTATCTCGGGTGTCAACCATGCAGAGGGCATTCTCAGTGGCCACACCATGGCTGTATAATGTCCTCCCATCAGAGGTCCGTCTCTCTGCAGACCTCCCCTCTTTTTGTAGACAATGTAAGACCTGGCTGTTCCACCTGGCCTTTGGGGAGGGGGAAGGGGAGGGTGGGGAGGGTTGTTAGATGGGGTATTATTGCTGCTTTTATGTATTATTGTTTTAAATTGTTTTTAGATGTTTTATGTGGTGGTGTACGCTGTGGCAAAATGCCCTTGCCCTGACAAAGACCCCCCTCTGACCCCCCCTTCACTGAAACTGTGAACCGGGCTCAGCCAAAGCCCAGGCCTCAACAAGCACATGTTCAGGACTTCCTCATTCCTGAAATTCCTAAGGGGGAGGGGGGGACTCTACACCTAAGACAGGTGACGTGGGATGATCGAATCATAGAAGGAGAGGGGTTGCTGTACTGCAGCCAGCTGACCCACCTGGACAAATCAGAACGAAGGTCAAGGATGCCTTAAAAGGACCAGCATAGGCATTTTGACTCTCTCTCTGGACTCACTGACTGAGATCTCTAGCAGACGCTGCTAGGCTGGTGACCTCCCTGCCTGGAGGGACTCATGGACTACATGGCTTAACAGTAACTCTGGCCTTTGCCAGAAGAAGAACTTGGACCCCATAGGAAAACCATCCCCTATGGAGACCTGATCAGAACCTGTGTGAGTACCTTGCTAGCTACCTCAGCTACAGTTATAGGAAGACACTTTCCAAACGGGTTACTATGTCCACAGGACTGACTCTGATTGCTCAAAGGGTTATCACCCCCTAGTTCTATGCTTTTATTCCTTTTTATATGTATCCGTAAAGTCTAAGTTTTCTTTTTACCCTACTGGGTGTGTGTGTGTTATTGCCTGACCATTAAATGCCTCCTTTGGGCCGGGTGGCCAAGCCTCGCTACTAAGGCAAGGAAAGAGGGGAAAATCTACCTATTTAACTAGAAGCCAGCAGCTTTGGAACCAAGAGAAGTCTTCCTAGGGTGACTCTGGGGTTTGGCCTCCAACGCAGGGAGGGAACCCTGGGAAAAGAGTGCCAGGAACAAGGAGAGCTCTTGGGAAGCTGTGGGGTTTATACCTTGTGGGGTTCACATGTCTTGAGTGGTGTGAACGCCCTCTGAATTACACTCAAGTGGTGGCAGCGGAATACTAAGGGTTTTGGGGGGTTTGCCAGCTGTGAGAACCCCTGGTCAGAGATTTGGAGAAACACAGTGAGGTGGGTGTCTCAGCTGTATAGCACCCCCTACTGGCGTTTCACCACATACACCGCCCCAAGCTGCCTGTGGCAGGAGGGGGTGGCATAAAAACTGAATGAATAAATAAACAAACAATAAACTGTCATGTATTTCTTATTATAAGCATATGTTTTTGACCATCTGTGCCCAATGTAGTGACAGCCAATGTATTGAACTTGTGTTTCACTGTATTAATTTGTATCCAATGTATTGATTTTTAGAATCAGTCTCTATATGAATTCCTTGTGCCTTGGTTCAGGCTGAGGCTTTATCAGCGTGTGTTCCAATGAACTTTTAAAAAACTCCTCAGTGAACTTTTCATCGTATTCTAGGAAACGGATATAATTGCCAAGTTAGATGCAAGACCAAGGACCTTATCTGTCTATATGTCTAAATGACTAATGATACCAGGCACAACTATTTCCAAAGTGCAAGTTAGAAGTTTTAGCTTTTTCTAGCAGGCACAGCTGCTTCAACTAATTGGTTAAGAAACCTTGAAGCTGTGGTCAGTTTCCTCTGTAATCTGACATTAATTTTGAAGGGAACCTGAAGTTCTTTGTTCAAGTTTTCTTTAAGTAACTAAGCAATTAATTTTGAAGAGAACCAATTGGAGTTCTGTGTATTTCCATACTAACTGACATCATCAGCGTCTCAGACTGCCAATTTGCTTTAAGGGAGAGACACTCTTTGCTTCTTTAGAATGAGGTCCCTGGATTGACACTGGGATCTTTTTTCTCATCATAATGGCAGAGGGGGCATAGAACTGGTAATATGAAGTTACCTTCTTTTTGATATATTTGAGCCAATGAATTAAGCATATATTAAGCTTCAGGGCTGTCGTCTTAAAAAATAAAAATGTTGTTTAGATCATGTAACTTTGACTAAGTACTAATATCATTCTATGTAAGCTACTGATACTTTCGATTTGAATTTAAGTAAACTATCTTTGTTTTTATAATATTCTTGGTCTCATGTTCTCATTTATAAATAAAATACTGTCTTTACAATACTTGCTTTGCTAGCCAGGTTTTAAAGCAAAGTGTAAACTCAGTTTCTACAATTTGGAAAAGAGTAGCCCTAATCTGATTAGACCATGTCTGGTTAGTAGGCTCGGGACTACCGGAATTTCCAGTATCCGATAATGCCGGTACTGGGCGTACCGGCATTATCGGATTCAACCCGGTAATCCAGTCTGGTTACTGGATTCCAGGTACCGGATTTTTTTTTTTACATTGTGGCCATTTAAATGAATGGCCGCAATGTAAAAAAACCCCACAAAAAACCTCCCCGAGTCCAGGCTGTGCAGGTGGAAGGGGGGGACACCACCCATCCACCCTGCCCAGCCTGGATTTAAAAAAAAAAATTCCCCTCTGTTGCCGGCAAGTTCAACCCGGAAGTTCCCCGGAAGGCCTACAGCGTCTGAAGCCGGCAGCCACAGCCGGCGCTGAGGCCTCTGGGCCGCCGCTGCCACCCGGAGCTGAACTGAAGGTACTGGATTCTGGGAACTTGTAGTAGGGTGATCCCTGGGTGTGTGTGTGTGTTAAACCCCCCCCCCCCCGGGATCAGGTCTAATACTTACCGGCTGCTGCTGGGACGCCACAGCTGCTGGTGCTGGGGGGGAGCCTCTGGGTTGAACTTGCCGGCAACTGAGGGGAATTTTTCTTTTTAAATCCAGGGTGGGTGGGGGGTGTCCCCCCTTCCACCCGCACAGCCTGGGAGGGGGAGGGGGGAGGAATTTTTTTTATTCCATTGATTTCAATGGGGACACAGTGCCCCATTGAAATCAATGGAATAAATCCGGTACCGGTATACCGGATTTAATCTGGGAATCTGGTTTTTTGGAAACTGGAATCCGGTAAATCCGGTATCCGGTAATTGCCCTGGGGTCCCACCTCTACTGGTTAGAACACATAGCACTCTTTCCTTTTGTGAAAACTGAGACAACAACGTGACAATTGGCACCCAACTAGTGGGGCATGAAACATAAGAATATAATTAAGTGCACATGGGTGTTCACCAGACCGTCAGCTACTTTTATCCTCTTGATAAACTCAAGTTTGTTGAGCTCAACTAAAGAAAAGGAATTTGTGTGCATTTTTATCATGGCTATCCAATTGAATCAAGTACCTTATGCACTATGGGTTGCTAGCTTGCAAAATGTGACCATCAGAGATGGAGAAAACTATTGCATGCAAATTAGAAATGGAGAATGGGGAGTAGGCTATAGATTTTTGATTGTCTTTTTTGAAACAAATGATGCAGGTGTAATAACTACTATGAGACAAAGAGATGTAGCTTTTGATCCATTGACAATGCCTGTGTTACCAATCAATAGGCAAGATTTGAACCTGATGTCAGGGAGAATTTTTGAAATGACTAGGAGCATAAGGAGACATGGTCCCATTTCTGTGAGCAATGCTGATTATTTTTCTGGAACTGGGTTTAATTACACTCCAGCCACTACTGAGGAATTGCAGAATTTAACTCTAGCCCAATGGGAACAAGAATACACTCTCTTAAGAAGAGAATATTTAAATCTGAGAGAATATGCAAGGGATCTTCCTGGGAGACAACCTAATGTGCCAGGAATATGCCCAGCTGAAATCCTTGGTTTAAACATAACTAATGTATGGGCTGTAACTGGGCCCACTCCAAAAGATGTTAAAGAAATTCCAATATGGCTTGAATCTCATTTGTCTGCTTTGGAAGCTGTCACTCTTATGGTAACTCCATTCCAGAAGATGAGGCTAGTTAACTCCTTAGTTCCAGCGTCTGCATCTCTAACAGAGCAAGAAAGCAATGATTGGGAAAGTGTATTGGCTAATTTATATGTAAAAACTCATGTGTAAGTGGCAGTAGCAGATTTAAATGCAATTCTGGAAAAAGTAACTCAAGAGCAAGGCATTGGGGTTGGAATGAAATTCTTCCCTAATCATGATTTAATCTGGGGAATCCTTAAAGACTTTTGTAAAGGTGATGTTCTAAAAGCAGCGCTCCAGTCCAAGTTGGATTTGTTGGTTACTGAGCAGGAAAAAATAAGGTCATTCCCAAAAATTGTCCAGGACATTTATAAGACCTTAGGCAGAAATTACTTAGGGGATAATCCAAATAGAAAAAATTCTGAGCACAATAATTCTAAATCTAAGAAATCTCCTTCAAAAATTAATCCTAAAAATAAATCTGTTCCTCAGAATTCTCAACAAAATTATAGAGGAAGAGGAGGGAAGACCCAAAGCTCAATAGAAAGCAATTTCAAGCTCAAAAAAGCCAGGACTCTGAAAATCCATAAGGTGCAGCTGCATATGATCTGAGGAAAGGATCACAATTTCCCTATAGAGACTTTGACAAATCAAAGCAAGATTTTAATTCCAGAGGTGGATACAAGGGGAACAAGCGAGGTTTTAACAAGAAAGGGAACTTTCAGCCCCCTGGAGACTCTGATCAACAACAAACATTCTCACAGAAAACTTCAGAAACTCCCTCTGTGACACAGGATGGCAGAAAGCAAGCAAACTCAGGTGAGTGTTGAGTTCCCTATGGTTTTTGTAGAAATAGCAAATAAGACTCTCTGCCTTAATAGACACAGGAGCTAATCAATCTTGTATTCAATCTAAATGTTTGCCACATGTATAGACAACTAAAGCTCAATGTATTCTGAAATCTTATTTTTTAGGAGAGAGATTTGTACCTTTTGTAAAATTACCTGTTCAGATAGCAGGACAATGTTTGGAAATTGAATTTGCAATATGTGATTTTACAAAACATGATGTTGTCATAGCTCATGAAAGAGTTAAGGATTTTTTCCCAATAGGTTCAGTGAATTTTATTCAAAACCAAGACAACAGTGGTGAGCAGATTAAAGAGCAACTCGCATTAGCTGATTGTGCTAAAAATGAGAAATATTGAGAGATATTCTATACTCTCTGAAACCATATTTTCAGCAATTTGATAATCAAATTGGCCATAGGAGAATACAGCGTCATGATTTGTCAGTTAAAACTCAGCCAAAACCTCAAAAGCAATATTCTATCAATAAAGCTGCAACTGATGATATTTAAAAGGTAATTAATGATTTAATTGCACAAGGAGCACTAATTAAACAGTATAGCACCATGAATACTCCAGTATACCCAGTGCCTAAACCTAATGGGAAATGGTGTATGGTGTTAGACTACCATGCTCTAAATAGAGTGTCACCATCTTTCACTGTGCAGAATTTGCATATGTCTGGCATGCTAGGAAATTTGGAAAGACACAAATATAAAACTACATTGGATTTATCCAATGGCTTTTGGGTCCATCCAATAAGAAAAGAGGACAGATATTTGACTAGTTTTACCTGGCAAGGGACACAGTACTGTTGGACTCGCCTTCCACAAGTTTATTTAAATAGTCCAGCAAAATTCTCTGCAGATGTAATCCAGCTTTTAAAAGATATTCCTGGTGTAAATTCATTCATGGATGACATTTGCTTTACAAATGAGAATTTAGATCAACACTTGGCTGCATTAAAACAAGTTGTTACTGTCTTGGGAGAGGCAGGATACATTATTAATCTGAAAAAAATTACAAATTTGTAGAAGCAAAGTGAAGTTCCTTGGCTTTTTATTAACTGACTCTGGCAGAGGACTAACTCAGGAATTCAAAGAAAAACTTTTGACGTTGCAACCTCCTAAAACTTTAAAAGAATTAGTCAGTTTTAGGTTTTTTAAATGTTGCTAGAATTTTGGTTCCTGACTATGCCCAGAGAACCAAACCTCTTTATAATCTAATTCCATTAGCAAGTAAAGGAAATTTTTGGACCTTGGGAGCACAACAAGCGCTTGATGAATTAATAGTCTTAATAAATCAAGCCGCTGAGCTTAACACAAGGAATAAAACCAAAACCATAACAGTTTAAAAAAACCTTAAATGCACAAAGGTTTTCTTCAAATTAAAAAATTTAAAAAAATATGGACAATTGCAATTCAAAAAAACTTCAACTCCATACATCGCAACAAAACATAAATGCCAAAAAACATTGAAATTATTTTTGAGCAATATTTAATATTTTACCATCATCAACATACATGTAATATAGGTAATTAATTCCTTACCATACATACTTATATTCATTTTCATCAGTAACTAAACTTTCACATTTTTCCATTATTAAATATGAATTTCTTATCAGAATTCGACAACATACAATTTTTTCACAGTGCATTGTCTGTTTGTACACAACTGCATTGTGTAGAATGAATTGTATAATGTTATGTACACTCACATTGTTAACACTTTATTGTATTAATTGTAATAAATATGTATAAATGTAAAGTACAGACTTAATGCACTGTGAAAAAATTGTATGTTAAATTCTGATAAGAAATTCATATTTAATAATGGGAAAATGTGAAAGTTTAGTTATTGATCAAAATGAATATAAGTATGTATGGTAAGGAATTAATTACATGTATGTTGATGATGTTAAAATATTAATTATTGGTCGAATTTTGAAATAATTTCAATGTTTTTTGGCATTTATGTTTTGTTGCAGTGTATGGAGTTGAAGGTTTTTTGAATTGTAATTGTCCATATTTTTTATTTATTTATTTGAAGAAAACTTTTGTGCATTTAAGGTTTTTTTAAACTGTTAAGTTTTTGTTTTGGTTAATTTTCTGGTTTTGTGCGATGTGTTATATCTGGATATTAATGTAGACATTATGATGAGGGGGTGGGAGGTAGGTGCGGGTGTAGGGAGGTGTCAGATCAGGGCCAGGGGATGTAGCGGGGGGGTGCGGCATTGTGGGGGTGATCCCCCGACCTCACCCCCCGCCAGCCCCGATCTGTCATTCTGAGGGGGAGAGCGCTTTTTATAATAGAGGAGGTCGAGACCATCATGTGGTCTATTTTTTGAATAGGGTGAGTATGCAGAACCCAGTTATGAGAATGTTGGGAGCCATCTTGAAGAACCTTTGTTACAAGGCCACAACCTTCTGATCAGCACATGGGGAAGAGTTGTTTGTAAACAAACAGCTTTATCTCCTTTCCTAGGGGTGGGGTGGTGCACTCGGGGAGGAGAAGCAGGAGAATGACTGCCCCTCTGGGTCTCCTCCTCTTACATCGCTGCCCGAGCTGTGGAGCAACTTTTCAGAGGAGCATCAGCAAAGTCTGTGTGACAGACCTAGCCAGCCAGGTGATAGAAAATTGGGGGAAACAGCAGGCACAGTGCTGGCCGGGCACAGACTGGTGCTGCACCAATCCCGCCCCCCCAATCCGTAATCCGCCCTAGGCAGGTGGCGGCTGCTGCTGCCTTTCCTGGCATTCCAGTTTCTACCCTCTGGGTGCTACTGCACCCTGTAAAGAAAAAGTGCCCTAAGAAAAGATCATGTTCTCCTCTTGCAAAAACCTGGACAGCTATTCTGCAAAGAACCACCTTTCTTTTGAAGGATACATGATTCTGAAAGATACGTGAAAGATACCTGGCTTCTGAAAGATACATGATTGTAAAAAGTAGAATTTAAACCCTACTATTGAAAATCATGTATCTTTCAGAAGCCAGCTCCGTCATACACACTTTACACTCCAGTCGGTTTCATGTCCGTTACACAGTGCCCCGCTTCCTGGCTCTGCTTCTCTGCCCTCTCCAGGAGCCAGGGAAGTGGGGTGCTGCGTAATGAACACGAAACTGACTAGAGTGTAAAGTCTTTGTGATGGAGCTGCCTTCTCATAAAGTGGTGTGATTTAAAAAAGTTGAGTCGCATACCTTTCCGGTCAGCAGCTGCTCAACGGAGCATGTGCGAGGCTGCAGAACTGAGCTGTGTTTCTATTAACGTTAAGCAGTTATAACATTTTATTTTCCTAATGGATCTTTTTCAAACTTTGTGCATATGATGGTTTTCACAACTTATAGCCATGGATAAATTTTCAGCAATATAGCTCAAGTGGTTTCCTCAAAATTGGGGCTTCAGCAGTCCCCTGTTTATAATGGAGAGCTCAAAGGGGGATGAGCTCTCCAACAGGAGAGAGGAGCTCAAGTGCACATGTGTGAACCTGCAGAACTGAATTTTTGATCATAATATCTTGTTTTTGGCTGCATCAATCAGTATCCTATTTCAGAAGCACTTGTTATTGATCTCATACTCGAAACCTGTGAAGTTTGGGGGCTCAGCTTATCTAGGGGGAGGAGATATTGATGATTCAAATACGTAAGGGTGGTGTGCATTTTGACCACAAGCAATTAACATTAAAACAGTCATAACATTTTATTTTCCCCATGGATCTTCTTCAAACTTTGTGCATATGATGGTCCTCACAACTTAGTCATGGTTAAATTTTCAGAAATGTAAGGCCAGCAGTTTCCTTAAAATCGGGACTTCAGCAGTCCCCTGTTTATAATGAACAGTGGTTGTGCATTTAAGTTTCTTCCAGCTCCCGCTGGAAGAAAATACAGCTTCCCTTGAAATTATTGTCAGAGCCTCCTCTCAAGGAGGATTTGCTTCATATTACAATTATGGAGAATCTAAACTTCTGCAATACATAGCCTATGTTTTTTCAAATGCAGAACAAAAGTTTTTGCCTATTGAAAGAGTTTTGTGTATGTGTAATCTTGCAATTTCAAAAGGTAAAGATCTAGCACAGGGCCAAAAGATGATAGTAAAAACTCTTATTTCATGTTTAAGACAGGTCAAAAAGCATTCAGTTCCCAATGCAAAAGCTCTTCACAGCCGCTGGGTACAATGGATGTCCCATTTTGAAAATCCACAAATAGAACTGAATATGTGGAACCAAGCAATGATTTGGAAAATTTACCAGCTTTTTCTCTTGAACCTGTACCTTCTAAAAATCTTACCCCATATAAACCTCTCCATGAATATCAAAAGGTTATTTATACTGATGGATCAGCTATGTCCTGTAAATAGGGCAAGCAGATTTGTAAAGCAGGTTGTGCTGTTGTGATTGGGACATTTAATGATAAAGGGGAATATCATATGTCTAGCAATATTCAAATGCCTTTAGGAAACAACACAGCACAGTATGCTGAATTAATGGCAGTACACAAGGCAATAGGAATCTCTCCTCCTGATGAATCTGTTCTCATTTGCACTGATTCCTTCTATATAACTACAGGGATCAATCAAGAATTGTCAATCTGGCAACCTAATGGTTTTCTGGATAATAAAAAACAACAACATTGAAACATGCCCATAGATGGCAAAAATTAGCAACACTTTTGGATGAAAAGGCATTGATTAATGTAATGTACATGCCAGGCCGTTCCAAATATGGATCTCATGTTGACGGGAATACCCTTGTAGACTTACTGGCAAAGGATGCGATGAAAGCCTCCTCAGTCTGTGTGCTTACCCGATCACAAGTTTAAAAATGCTTGGACGGGGAATTGACTCAATGTATCAACCCAGATTCTGTTAAACCTAAGGGTTATCCTTCTGCCTATGATTATGCCCTAGAAGATGGGAAGTGTGTTGTAACATTCACTAACGGTGTCACAATTGTGGGGGCCCTCTCTTCCTTTAGAGGCTTTCTAATGCCCCCCTAATGCCCACCAGGTCAGCCACAACCCAGTTGCCTGTACTTGCATGGGTTCCCATGTGATCAGAAACCCTCACCCCAATTAGGGAGCATTCAGAGGTCTGCACCCCCAGAAACACCTCCCTTTTCTCTCCCAGCCCAGCCGTAACTCAGAAAACATTCTCTGGCCAACTGTAGCTTTGAAGACTTTGCAGTGGGGTGTCTTGTATGAAAAAGGTTCATCTAGGCTCTCACATAGATAGTGCCCCCTTAATGAACCTCCCAAGGCCGAATAAACACACGAGCACGCTAGGCTTGATTATAAAACATATATTGAGTACATACAAGTACAAGGCTGTTGATCAGATACTGCAAGTCCAGAAATCGAACAAAGTTCACGCATTCTAAGATATACTGAGATTCCCTACTTAGGGGGAGAGCTATCCAAAGGACCCATTAGATGGGAAGGTAGATATTACCCTCGTAATAATGTAACCCTTGTGCCTATGGCGTTGTTGCAAGAAGGGCCAGGTTACCTTTTATAGAGATTTGGTACACTTAAACACTCTGGCTCAAATCCCCACCCAGAAACCTGGAATACTAAATTCTACTGGGAAGCCTGGCATGCATGCCAGCTAGGTTATGAACAAATGAGCTTTATTAAAAGGTAAGAACGAATGAGGTATTAACACAAAGGAGTGTCTGGTGCTAATAAATGCATATGTCCCATCCCCACAGCAAAAGTTCTGTGTTCCTGAACCCCTTAACCCTCTCATGGTTCCTTGGGGAATGTTCAGCCCTCAGAGCCCTGGTTGCATTGTATCTTCCTTAGCCTCAACCTACACCAAGGAGGCCATCCCTCAAGGGCTGCTGCTGCTCTCCATCACTGGTATCCCCGGGCATGCCACATCATTCTTCTTCTCCACTTAGCCCAAGGAGGCCATCCCTCAAAGGATGCTGCTGCTCTCCAGTACTGTCGTCAGAAGACCACCTCCCGATCCAGCAAGTGACTTCAAAAAGGGACTGGAGCAGAGGAGCTTACCAGGTCCAGTCATCCTATGCTAGCTGCTTGCTCTGGTGTCATCCTCAGGAGAACAACTCCTGATCCAGCAAGGGGGCTGGATCAGAGGGGCTTACAAGGTATGGTATTCCCATGCTGGCTGCTCTCTCTGTTGCTGCCCTCCAAGGACCCTGGGAGCCCATCTCCTGATCCAGCAAGTGATACCAAACAAGGGGGCTGGATCAGAGGGGCTTACCAGGTCCAGTCATACCACACGGCTGTTCTCTCTGGCACCATCTTCCAGGGACTCTAGACCCCTCTTTATCCCAACAGGTGATTTCAGCACTGGGATCAGAGAATCTGGTGCTCTCCACTATCAGCACTCCAGGGATCTCCCAATTCTTCCCAGAGAAGAGATGCTCCAGCAACAGTGCCAGAGTATACAGCCCCCCTCCCTCAGCTCATTTTCATCTGTGCAGTAGGCAGGGCAGGCCCAGCAGCTTTCCAGAGTATGGTGACCCCCATTCAAACCAACCCCAATGTCTTGCTAGGACCATTGTTGTTGTTGGGACCATTGTTGCCCCCAGGAACTAAATTCCTAGTGTCCAGGGGCTGAAGACCACCCTCTCATCTCCCATCATGCATGCAAATAATGTACATACATTAAGTACATTGTCTACCTACTCATTGCTATAGCACTACTAAGTGCTACACAGCACTTTAGGCTCATAATCTAAGATGAACAAGGGTGAGGTGAGCACAGGAAGAGACAGACACAAACACACACTCCAATTTTACAGATGGGGAACTGAGGCTGAGAGGTTGTGATTTGTCTAAGGCCACCCAGTGACTTCATGGCTAGGGCTTCCTATGACCAGTTCCAACACCTAATCCATTATGCCACACTAGCTCTCTAGGCAAAGAGGTTGTGACCTTGCCCAAGGCCACCCAGTCAGTTTGTGGCTAAGGCAGGATTTGAACCCTGGCTTCGCAGTTCTAAGTCCAGCACCTTCTCCACTATGCCACACTGGCTCCCCTTTCAATGGGCTATTTAGGTGCACCTGCAAATGATGCATACCGACTGAAACCATTGCTTCCCCTTTCAACTGGCTGTTTTAGGTATGCCTGCAAATGATGTGCACCCATTGAGTACATTGCTTCCTATTTCAATGGGCTGTGTAAAACCCTGGGTTACAATAACTTTGAAGCATCTTCTCTAGCTCTTCAAGACTCAGCCTCAAGCTTCAGCAGAGCAGGTTTTCTATGGTACTCTCCCTTCGAGAAGGCAGAGGCTAAGGAGCTAAAAGACAGTTTCAAGAAGCTGTTCCTTGCAGCCGCCTATGCCTGTGATGTCACCTTTGACATCGTACACCTATACATTTAAGCTATAGTGATGAATGTAGTGGTTCGATGTTCCATCTGGTTTTGAACATGGAGGGTGGGCCTGCCTTCTAATGTCTTTTTTAAATGGGCTGTGGGTACAGGAGGAGGATTGGTGTGCACGCATCAGCATGGGTGGTGTGTGTGTGCGCGTGTGTGTGGGGTGTACACAGGTGCACACCGATTTCCCATGCATCTCCACTCATGGAGCAATTGCTGTTTGGGTCAATTGCTCCATGAGTGGGTGTGCATGCGTGTTTCGCGGGAGCACACACGTACACCCACCTGTCGTGGCATTCATGCAGGTGGCACCCACTCATGCCCATGCAGCAGATCTGTGTGGGCATGAGTGGGCCCATCTTGTGTAAAAAGGGCCTAAGCTTGTCCTGACCGTAGGTTGTTGTCAAGGTGGCATGCTTTTCAGGTAAGCAATGGTCAATGCTCTTACCACAGAGCCAGAGAAGCAGAAATCACTGCCTCTCAATCCCACAAAAGCAGCATCTAGGAATTCCTTTTGTTCCTTGTCCCTGCTTTTGGGGCCAAAGGAGCAACTGGCCATGTAGGGAGGCATAACACCCAGTCAGGTACTGGTTGCAAAAGCAAAAGGGTCCATAGAACCTGTTCAGCTTCAGAAAAAACACACCAAAACCCCACAACCAACCTGCCTCCAATAAGTCACTGTAATGGTCTGCCTGACTGGCAACACCCCCTCCTCTTGGAACCTCTGATTGTGGGGAGGCTACAACGCTTTGCAGACCACTGGGTGACATAATCATTTCACAACAGGGTGAGAGAGACCATTTCTTGGGGGTAATTGATAGTTTGCCTTCTCCCGAAGAATTGTTTTCTGTCCTCCAAGAGATCTGACCAAACATCCACTTACTTTGGGACCTAATACACTGAACATCTAATGGACATAGGGACCATAGAAGTGGTACCTGCATTCCATTGTCTACTCTTTTTTTTTCTTTTTCTTCACAGTATCCAAAAAGAATGGAAATGTCACGATAATCTGTGACCTCAAATCCCTGAATGAACATGGGAAGCACAGGAAGTTCCACATGGTGATGTTCAGAGATCCATCATCAGTGAGCCCCAGCCAAGGGACTTCCTATTGTCCATTGACTTGTGAGAGGCTTACCTGTACATCTCCATTTCTCAGGTCAACCACAGGTTTCTCTGTTTTGCCTTTGGGAGCAACTGCTATTGGCTCCAAGTTCTCCCATTCAGTCTCTCATCACCCAGGATGTTTGCAAAGAGCTTGATTGTTCTGGTGGCATGCCTTTGGGAACAGGATACACATGTACCTCTACCTTGACAACCTTCTTATATGATCCCTTTTGGGTCATTCAGGAGAACAGAACTTACGGCTGACCATGGATTGACTAGAGAACCCCGTTTTCCTGATCAACAAAGAGGAAAGCTGTAGGACCCTGTTTCTTGCACCTGAGAGTGTTGTCAGAGGAAAGACTAATGAAGCTGAGCTGGATTGATCAACTCCAAAGCAAGACCCAGTGGGATCCGATGTTCCTGGCCCAGGTGCTTGGCAGCTTGGATGCAAGGGCTGGACCAGGTTTCATCTGCTTCCACTACGATAGGTCCCTAAACCTTTCCAGCAAGAGACTGCAGCTTCCAAGCATCTGCCAATCACAGTTCCTCAGAAGTTGAAGAAGGGTCTCCAGTGGTGGTCATCTCTGACCCAGGCTTTCGGGCAATCAGCCATAGAGGCTGATTCTGACCACAGATGCCAGCAGCTGGGGCTGGAGAGCCCACTTTGCTCACAAATCAGCTCAGGGTGCATGGACAAGAGGAGATGTCCTGCCACATCAACCCACTGGAACTGAAAGCCATTCACCTAGTTCGGCTTCACTTCATTGCTGAGCTGAAAGGGGGATGTATCCTTGTGCACATAGGCAACAGGATTGTTCAGCAGGGGGAGAGTACATCTAGCCTCCATCAAGGCGGTGCAGTGGTGCACATTCCAAGTTCCCTGAATATCTAAGCAGGCTGACTCAGCCATTAGAAATTAGATATGGGGTATGGTACATACTGGAGACAGCACTCCAGGACCTTGTGAATGCATTTTGGTCTACCAGTGTTGGACCTCTTTCCATAGAATCATAATTGAAGGGTTTCAACATTCCTTTCCAGGATGAATGACCTGGGAGCAGAGGGCCTGGATGCTGTCTTAGGGGTAGCTATGGGGACTTCTTTAAGCATTCTCTTTCTCGCCTCTCATCCCTTAAGGAGTTTTGTGTGATCCTGGTGGCACCACGCTGGCCAAGGAGACCCTGGTCCTCTGATATCATCAACATGACGAGAGGTCCACTACATCTGACTGCGAGTCCGAACCTCCTATCCCAGGGACTGGTTCTTCATCTGGACCTGCAGACATTTCATCTTGCTGTTTGGCTGTTAAAAGGGCTCTATTGTCAGCCTTTGGTTGCTCTGGTAATCTCTTGGATACTTTATCATCTGACAGATCTTTGACCAACAAGGTGTATGATGCAACTTGGGTGAAGTTTGTATACTGGTGCAGGGCAGCCAATATGGAGATATCGGAGGTCCTGCAGTTTCTTCAGGAAGTGGGATTTCAAAATGGGTCTCCGGCTAATACTTTCTTGAGTATTCTCTGCTGTGGAGGTCAACCTTTCTTGTCATCACACCCTCATGTTAGGAGATTCCTCAAGGCAACACAACTCACTTGCCCACTGTTTAGCTGCAGGTTTTCCACCTGGAGGCTGAATGTCCTCAAGGCTTTGATGCACCCACCTTTTGAGCTGATTCTGCAGATGTCAATGCACTTTTTAATGATTAAGATGTTCCTGGTGTCCATGATCTAGTACCATGATCTTGGCTTGCAGAATCTGACAGTTGGACTCCTTCTTGTCTCAGAACTGTTCATTTTTCACAAAGACAAGGTAGTCCTGAGGATAGACCCTCACATTCATACAGAAGGTCAACTCAAGGTTTCATAGGGATCTAGAACTGAATCTGCCTTCTTTTTGTCCCAAACTCCAGCATCCAAGAGAGAAGGTAAGCATAGATTAGGTGTCAAGAGTGCACTAAAAATTTACCTGGATAGGTATAGCTGCTTCAGAATGGATTCTGCCCTGTTTGTAGCCTTCTGAGCTAGGAGAAAGGGTAGGAAGATTTTAAAAAGTACCCTACTAGATCGTTTAGCGCCTGCATATTGAAGGCTTACAAGGCCTTGCAGGTTCCTCCTCCTATGGGAATTGCTATGTATTCCCTTGGGGGCAGTTATGATTTTGGTATTCCTGGGTAGGGTGTCATTGGAGGAAATCTGCAGAGTGACCACCTGACTCTATGCTCATTCCTTAATGTGTCACTACAGGAGAACTCCCTAGAATTCACTGAAGTGGCTTTTTGGCCATTGGGTCCTTCAGAGAGTTCTGACTTAGGGTGAAAACAAATGAGATAGGGGCGAGCTGGATTCCCAGGCTTCCCAGGGGAAGTCCACCACAGCTGCCTCACTTTGGGCTGGTGGGGAGGGCAGTAAGGCAGTTCAAACAAGCAGCTCCGCTCCTCAGGAATCCAGGCCGGGTGGGGGCGGGAATGCCATCACAAGTCCCTCCACACCATGGGTCAGCCGAGGAGCTGTCCACAAGACAGGACTTCCAGACCCCTGCTGCCCTGCAGGATTGCGCCTCCAGGAGAAGCTGCCCACCAAACAGCTGATTGAGGGGCCGGAGAAGTAGACTCGTCCAGACCAACAAACAGCTGATGGGGGAGGGGGGGGAGAGGAACGCATTCCTCCGGGTCCTCTCAATCAGCTGTCTGGCAGGCGGCGTGAGTACACTCCTCTGGGCCCAGTCCTTGGACTTCATCTTGTGGTCAGGCTGGGCAGGGCGTAACAGACGGGAGGGCACACGTTAGCCCAGATTAGCCCGGCTTAGCCTAATCCCGGGCTGAATCACTGGGCTGCATCACTGACCTTCTCTGGATGACGTGTCCAGTATCAGCCGCCCGCCCGCCCGCCCGCTCTGAGGTGGAAGTGGGTAAGCATTTGATGGCCACTGAACTGATGAGCAGGTGACTTGCAGGCTACTGTCTCTCTTTTTTTTCCACTGGTAGGCCAGTTGGGAATTGGACCCATCTGGGGCAAGACTGTTTATTTGTTTTTGTTTTTTGTCTGGTGGGAATACACCCTCTCTTGGAAAGGCACTGTTTGGGGACTTCCCATTAGTTTTGAGTGTCTAACCAATGAAAACACAGAGGAAAATGTCCTTACCTGTGAATTTCCATTCTTCTTTTAAAGCAGGGTGGACAGTCAGTTCCACCCATGTTGGAGTCCACTTCTGAGGAACAAATGGGGTGTATGAGTAGTCAGGGGGCTTCTTTCCTGACTCTCTTTTCTGTCTGTGCCTGCTTTTTCAATCTCTATTGGTTTTCTTTTTCTTTTTTTACAATTTACATTATAATCTTGTTGTTTCTAGTTTTCTTGTTAGCTTTGGGAAGCCATGTCCTGGGAAGCTAATGCAGGTGTATGCCTCGCCCACTAGCAGTGGCTGTCAATCATCTGGATCCTGCCTATTGCTGCATGAGTGGGGACATAACCCGTCAGTTCTGACCATCCACCCTACTTCAAGAGAACAATGGAAATTCACAGGCAAGGAAACTTCCCTATCTGGTCCCACATATAAAAGTCTCAACACTGCTTCCCCAACAAACCACTAAGCAGCAGAGATCCGGGACTGCTATGGATTCTTCTGGCCCATTCCTCCCCTATTTGCTAATTGGCGTGACACCAACACCTCACTGCCTGATCAGCTATAATGGCTATTACGGTGGTGGGCCTGCAGCTTTGGCCTTTCCCCGCCTGTATGCTGGGGGAGGAAAGCAAGTGCTCAGCAAGCACCTACTAACACCTGTTCACCCAGATACAAGTACTGGAGCATAAGGGGGGGACATGGTACAGCCTACATAAGAATCAGAATTGTTTTAGTAGACCAAAGATGCATACTTTGTTGATATAATTGCATCCTATAACTATTTTCAAGATAGTATATTTTTATTTTAAGATAAAATTTACCAGTGTTCTCCATTGCATGTTAATATCTGAACCCTTAGTTAGTAAATGCTGTTTTTATAAATCTACCAAGTACTATATCTTTCCTTTTTCTCCTGGAGAGAAAGATTACCAATTACCTTATTAGTGGAAGCTCACGTGAAGTCTTGTGTGATTGTTGGTTCTACACAAAGAAAACAGAACTACCACAGATTGTGTCAAGAGTGACTGTGCTAATCCTGTAGTTCTAGACCAGGGGTATTTTCAGACGTGACACCCCCACCCATGGCCATGCTTACAAGCGTGGCCACGGGTGGGGGTGTCACGCCTGCTCCCGCCCTGCCAGATGTTTACCACGGGTGGGAACAGAAGTAACCCCGGACCATGGCAGGGCAAACATGGGATGTGCACTGGGCTCCTGGCCAACGCACATCCCATGTTAAGCCCTGCCACGGTCTGGGGTAGGTGTCCCCCCAAATGGTGGTAGAATGGGTCATCATGTCTGATGGCCTGCTCCACCTGGCCTGTGGCTTGAAAACTTTTGGAATGGCCACCCGTCAGGGAGGAGATGGGGCCGTGTTGAGGAGCATGGGGTCAGGGCAGTGTGGACCACATCTGCATATCCCCTGCCCTCTCCCCAGGCACTGGAACATTTGTTCAGCAGCCAGGGAGACCCCTACCCACGGTGAGGTAGTCACGTCTGAAAATACCCCAGGACTAGGGAACTTTTTCCCTCCCAGGGGCCACTTTGAAAATTAGAATAAGCTGTGAGGGCTGCGTAGAATTTGGCAATGGTGGGTGCTTAAGGGGTACACTCAGGAAGAGGAGGAGGTTCAGACTATGAATCTGTGCCATCCATCTTCCCCTAACTATGTTGGAGAGCCAGTGTGGTGTAATGGCTAAGTGCACCATACTTGGAACTGGAGATAGGAGTGGGACCTGGGCTCAAGTCTTGCCTTAGCCCAGAAACTCACTGGGTGACCTTGAGCCAATCACAATGTTCTCTCAGCCTAAGCTACCTCACAGGGTTGTTGTGAGGCTTAAAAGTTGTGTTGTATATAAAGAGTTCCGAGTGCCAGGGGGCAATGCTATATGAAAATGATGATGTGTGCACCCTCATCTCTTCTTCCTTACCCTGAGCTCAGTTATTCAGTGCTTTTGCATGTAGGAACTGGATCCAGTAACTGGCAAGGGTTGGGGTGGACAGAGTAAATAAATAATAAAAACTAACCATGGGCTACATTTGGCCTCCAGGCCTGAGGTTCTCCACCCGTTTTAGACTGAAAAACAGAGTAAGTGCAAAAATGGGCCTCTCATATACAGTTTAGATATCTGCATTTTCTTGTCTACTTCCAGAAGAGTAGCCGTGTTAGTCGATAACTCAAAAAACAGCAAGAAGGTGTCTTGTGGCACCTTAGACTAACAAGAAAATGTCTCCTTTTTGATGCATCATGGCAAAATAAAGAAATTTTCTTTAGTCTTTAAGGTACCACAAGACTCTTTTTGCTGTTTCTTTACTACTGTACTTTACTTGCTAGTGAAAGCAAGGAGAAAGGGCGGGCCAATGGACCACTAATAGCCTATGGAGACTTTCAATTCAGTTCCAACCCATTCTAGTAGCATGTGACTGGCCATAGCCTTGGTAAGATAGACTATTCAGTGTTGTCAATTCTGGTACTTTTAGCATTTAATGCTCTAGAGCTGCCAGCTCCTAACAGTGTTATCAGCTACTGTTTGGGGCTAGACCCCATTCAATTCCAATGCATCTTGTGCTGAGGTTAATGCTCAAGGAGCTTTGCTCATAGAACTGGCAGTTATGCAAATATTAGATGGCAAAAATACACCACACTCTAAAATTCCGTGAAAACCTGAAATCAGATTAAACCCATCTCTTGCTTTTAGAACATTTAAACTCCCAGGATTCCTGCTTTCAGCTCTGATACTCAATGTGCAGCTCTGCTAGGTAAAGTCCCAGATGAACCACGAGCGTTAAACCTGTTTGAATGTGGTTTCCCCAAGTTGGAAAACACGAACCATGTTACAAAGGGGGGGGGGGGGG
>QEPC01003844.1:3003018-3016050 GCA_003113815.1 Sphenodon punctatus | reverse complement strand
ACAGCAAATGTGCAGGAGAAATGTGTGTGTAAGAACACCCATTGACAGCGCGACCAAGACCTTGGTAACCAAGCAACCCCGAGCAGGTTGCCACTGCTCCTTTAAGGGTTAATCGAGCGCCTATCGTAAGGATGTCCCAGCTCGGTTCTAGGGCTCCGGAAAAGGTAACTGGATTCCTGGAACGTCATAGCACTCCCTCCCATGTCCTGACTCCCAAGCCCTCCAGTTCTGGGGAAGACGTGGCTCAGCTGGGAGCGAGCAGCGCCGCTGCTTAGGGATGCTGCGCTCGACGCTCTACTGGTCGCGTCTGGAGCGCGGGGTGTTTGACGGGACCAAGGCGCTACCGGTTGTTCCCGGAGTCTCCAACCGGGAGCCGCTGTTGTGTGCACCCGGGAGAGGGAGGCGGCTGCTGCTGCTGCGATTCCAATGGCGTCGGTGCTGGTATGAGCTGAGAGCCCGAGCCTAGCGGGGCTCCCTAAAAACGGCCCCCTGCCCGGGCTGAGGGGCCCCGCGTTGTTGCCCCAGGCCGGTCTCTGAGCTCAAGTGCCTCCGACTGCGGACCCGGCCCCCGCCACTATCTGTCACCCCGGCCCGGGCTGCTCTGCAGCTGCCGTCAGCCTCGGCCCCTGCGGGATGATGCGGGCGGCGGGAGACAACTGCTGTCTGAGTTTGCTAAGACACGCCCCCCCCCAGCACCGCCTGCCCCGCCGCCACGGGCCGGGGAGCAGCCTCACACTCAGGTGCTGGGTGCTTTGTTTGACAGTTTCGGGCAGGACAGGGTTAGCCACGCTCGGGCCTCGGAGCGCCTTGGGGGTCGGAGGCTTGAACCCCTCGCGTAGGACTGTAGCGACATTCTCTTTATAGCAAATCTGGGTTTAAAGATGCGGGCCCCTTACCTTCCCAAATGCCTTACACGTGCCAGGCGGTGCCTCCCCTGTATAGATACCTTCGACTGCCTTCCACAAACCATTTACTCCGGGGTAACCCCAGCAGGGGGAGCAATGCCCCCGTTCGGGTTTCTCCTCCACGTCTACCCGAACGGGGGCATTGCTCCCCCTTTACGCCCCTGCTGGGGTTATTCCGGAGTAAATGGATGGCAGTCAAAGGTAGCCCTCCTCCCATTTGAGAGACCGTGGTTACGCCACTGAACCCTCCCTCCCCCCGAAGTCGCGCTTGCTAAGGGACTACTCCGGAGTGAGCGTCTTGTGGGTGGGTCCTTTGCGTGATTGCTAGTTGCGGCCCCGCTGCGGTCTTTATTGCTGGAGAGCAGATACAGATCTTAGACGCTCTGGTTTGTTTATTCAGGAGGATCCTCTCTTGATCCGGCACTTTAATGGTCACAGAGCTGCAGTCACTGGCGTTGCTTTCAGCCCAAACGGCAGAGGAGTCGGTAAGTTTGTTTGTTACATCAGAACTCGGTGAAATGTCGATTCAGATGTCAAGCTTTCCCCTCTCCAGAGTCGGAGACTTGGGGGAGGCTGCTTCTGCAGCTGGAGGGTCGTGAGCCTAGGGGAAAGGCTACGCACAGGTCGGTGGCGTTTTCCTACAGGTTGCTGCTGCTTGCCCAGCAGAGGAGTGGCGCAGCGCACACCCAGCCGGTATAGGATCTATCTATTTAGACAACGGGAGTGCGCTGCTCCATGAAGGAGAGCAAAGTTTCTCTTATCTGCAACTGCTGGATCAGTTTCCGTGTGTGACTCCGGGTTTGTGTCCAACCTCTGCTCAGCTGGTGGAGGCGGGACTGGCCCCGGAGTGTGTCTGGCCCACAGGATGGGAGGGGGCAGAGAGCCTCCCTGCCGGGCGGGCCAAGAAGTCTCTGCCCCTTCCTTAAGCGACAACTTTTTGAGCAAACCAGAAGGCAGAGAGAAGGTGCCTGGGGGAGGGGTTTGTCCCGGGGATAGAGAGGAGGAAGTAAGTGAGGGGGAGAGCTGAGGCGGGGAAATCAGCGCGGGAGGCAAGTGGGGGGCTGGCTCCTTGCTTTTTCTGTACTGCTCCCCCCTCCCCCCCGGACTCTATATCCGGGAAAAAGGAAACCTACTGCAAACCCCACCAGAAACCTGAGCCCGGAACTTCTACCCTCCCGCTGCTGAAACTGACCCCAGAGAAGGGGAGAGCACCGCAGTATTTTACAAGTCTCCTGTCTGCCTGAGGCTGCTTTAATTGCTTGCGATGAGGATCCGTCTGGCCAGAAGGGGGGCTTGGGCTGGTAAAGGCTGCCTGTTGCTTGGTCTCTTAATGGTTACCTACTTTGTTGTGGAACTGTCAGTCTCTACTTTCCATACCTCCTCCACTGGGGATGGTTTTACCAAAGGGAGGTGGGAGAGGCACTTCTCTGACAGAGGAGAAAGAGCTGAAGATTTGGCTCGTACAGTTTATGAAAAATCTCCACCTGACTCTTATGCCCCAGGGGAATGGGGAAAGCCCACTCGCTTACAGCTTAATCATGATGAAAAGAAACTGGAAGAAGAACTTATTGAAAAATATGCCATCAATATTTATTTGAGTGACAAAATATCTTTGCATCGTAATATACAAGATAATCGAATGTATGAATGTAAATCCAAAGCTTACAACTATAGAAAGCTTCCCACTACTTCTGTTGTAATTGCTTTCTACAATGAAGCTTGGTCAACACTACTACGAACAATACACAGTGTTTTAGAAACCACTCCTGCGGTACTTCTAAAAGAAATTATATTAGTTGATGACTTGAGTGATAAGGTATATCTAAAGACTGAACTTGAAAAGTACATCAGCAATCTGAAAAGAGTTCGCTTAATCAGAACTAACAAACGAGAAGGATTGGTTCGTGCACGCTTAATTGGAGCTACCTTTGCTACTGGCGATGTCCTCACATTTCTAGACTGTCATTGTGAATGTATCCCTGGTTGGATTGAACCACTTCTAGAGAGGATTGCTGAGAATGAAACTGTGATAATTTGTCCTGTTATTGATACAATTGACTGGAATACATTTGAGTTCTATATGCAGACGGGGGAGCCCATGATTGGGGGATTTGACTGGCGACTGACATTCCAGTGGCACTCTGTGCCTGAACATGAGCGACAGAGACGAAAATCAAAAACAAATCCAATTAGGTCCCCAACTATGGCTGGCGGACTGTTTGCTGTGAGTAAGAAGTACTTTGAGTATCTTGGCACATACGACATGGGGATGGATGTCTGGGGAGGAGAGAACCTAGAACTTTCATTTAGGGTATGGCAGTGCGGAGGCATGTTGGAGATCCATCCTTGCTCTCACGTAGGGCATGTATTTCCAAAAAGGGCTCCATATGCTAGGCCAAACTTTCTTCAAAACACTGCACGTGCTGCTGAGGTGTGGATGGATGAGTATAAAGAACACTTTTACAACAGAAATCCTCCCGCAAGGAAAGAAAACTATGGAGATCTTTCAGAGAGAAAACTCCTAAGAGAGCGTTTGAAGTGCAAGAGTTTTGATTGGTATTTGAAAAATATATTCCCTAATTTACATGTACCAGAGGATCGTCCCGACTGGCATGGGGCTATTCGCAGTATGGGGATATCATCCGAATGTCTAGACTACAATTCACCTGAACATAATCCTACTGGGGCCCACCTGTCGCTCTTTGGATGTCATGGTCAAGGAGGCAATCAGTTCTTTGAGTACACATCAAACAAAGAAATCCGATTTAATTCTGTGACTGAACTATGCGCAGAAGTTCCTTTACAGAAGGATTTCATTGGCATGAAGAACTGTCCAAAAGATGGATCCCCTATTCCAGAAAACATTATATGGCATTTTAAAGAAGATGGGACTATTTATCATCCTCATTCAGGAAAGTGTCTTCGTGCTTATCGTACTGCAGAGGGTCGGGCTGATGTGCAAATGTGGACTTGTAATGTTGCAGATAAAAATCAAATTTGGAAGTTTGAGAAATAGAATGGGCAAAGAAGACTGTAACCTGAAGAATAACAGACTCCTCATCTACATCAGATGTTTTGAAGCGTCCTCTTGTAAGTTTGAAAAGTATACAATGCAGTGAATGGGGAAAGTCAGATATTGGGACTTGCTGTTCAAAAGTGCCTTTTGTACTTATTTTAAGATTGTTATTTTTGTAGAAATCTGTTCTATCGCCACTTATGCTGCAGTTAATTTTAGGAGGGACAAAAAAGTGCAAAAAAAATAAAATTCAGTTTACTGCAACATCAGCTGTACAATTTTAATCTATAGAAGTTAAAAGGTTCTCTGAACCTTAATACAGATGTTGTTAATACATATTTTAACACATAATATATATAATATGTGATGATGCTAATGGTGGTGTGTGAAATGGAACTTTGCTTTTTCAGTCATAAATGCCCAGGCGTTGGGGACCTAAGAGGTTGCTGGTGCTATTGTGTTGGGAGTAGGGAGGGTTTGTAGCCTTCTGAAAGCAAGGGATGTTAGCACTGACCTAACTCCCCTAATTAATTTCCCCTGGTATCTCTCTGATGCATGTAAATTTTAACATGGACACCCCTTCTGTCATTCCTTTTGGAACTGGAGCCATTTGGCAGGGGTACAGAGTGTGATTCTTTTGTACGGAAATGAAGATATAGAGATAGTGGAAACGGAAAGATGGATGATCAGCATAAGAGTGCTGGTTGGGTGGTGGAGTGGAAAACAAGGATGACTGGGTGTGGGGATCTTGTTAAAGACAGGGTAGCAGTGGGAAGAATGTGTGATTGACGGAGAAAGGAGTAGAAGAGATGGAGCCTCTGGCTTTATTCTCGTTCTAGAATCCTCAGAGCTATTATTCTCTTTCTGAAGCTCTAAGTGGTAACGTCTGGATTTATTGTTCTATTATTTCCTTATCATAGTGTGTACCATTTTTTTTTTTCCTTTTTGAAAAATAAGATTATATGGGCATACTAGTTGATAAAGAAAAGTGCTGGGGTGGCTCTTTGATCAGTAGTGTAACGTGCTCAAAGTGGAATCATGGGGTATTAAAATGTTTCCTGGAATCTAAGCCTTGATATTCGCACAGTATTTTTCTAAGAGATTTGCGATAGAAAAGTATTATGTTGAGATTTTGGATAGATACTCTTACAATTCCTGGAAACAATGGATTAGGTGATCATAAATTCAGGCTTCTGTTTCTGTAATCCGTAGTGGATTGCAGCCAGTAGATACCAAATCTAGCTCTTTATTATTGATCGTTGTTATTTGGTGAGAGAGTGGAAGTGACAGAATATGCGTAATAGTCTGGGGAAGGGGTAGTGCATTTAAGGCCAAAATGTCACACATGCCAAGTCTTTTAAAAAAGAATGACTAGAGCTATCTTCTTGAGCAATCACCACCTCTGCCTCAGAAGAGGACATCTTCATCTTTTGGAATGATGCTTGTGCAATGACATCACAGCAGTGGCAAGATTTTGAGAGCAGTTGCACCCAGCCAACTAGTGGGAGAAATCTTTGTTGTCTGTGCATGGCTATAAGCAGTTGATGGCTGGTTTCCCCCTCCCCCCAAATATTTTCCCCAGGGAAGGAGTTGCCCCAGAGGTATTTCCTGAAGCTGTCATCTCCAGGATCTGTATGGCTGGAACTGCCCTTTTGGCAGGACCAGAACTCCAACTCCCAGAAGGACTGCTAGCTCCAGGACAAAAAAAGGCAATGACGGTGGGTGCTATTGGTGAACACATCCCTTGGCAGCCCAGGCTCCTGCAACCCCCGCCCACGAGCACTTGATGTCCTGAGGTAGCATGGGTAGAGAAGAAGTCACTTCTAGCAGAAACTGCATCACACTTGCTGTATACCAGGACCATCTTTTAGCTTAAGCCCCAGCATATGAAAGTGTGCTGCTTCAGGACAAAGGAGGCAGGGAGGACCTGTGGGAGGACTCGTGAGAGTTGAGAGAGGAAAAGGGGGCACCCCTAATGACCATGTGGCATACTATTTATCTCTCTTTTTACAATGGCAGAGTTTGGCCACCACTGGAGCAGAGGAACATATCTAATAGGTGTGGGGGTTCGTTGTGTTCCAGGTGAACCAGATAGGAACAAGTGAAATGTGCAGCTGGGCTGGAAGAGGCAACAGCTAAGGGAGATTATGGGGACCATTGTTGGGCCATACTTAAGAGTGGTTGCCATCACATAAGACTAAGCATCTTAAAGGTCTAATTTTGGTGGTGGTGGGGAACATGTTTGGAATCTGATTTGTACAAACTGACTCTTAAGGAAATTGCCACGTCCCTAGGATGGACCAATGGGCCTCTCCTACAAATGTCTGTGTGTGCTGATGTGCCAAGGAATGCACTGGGATCCAATAATCACAATGGTTTGACTTGCTGTTTTGTGAGGCTGGGGTCCATGATGTACGGTATAGCGAGTTGTACACGCTTATATATGCCTTTATGAAAAGACTACCCGTTAAGTTTGTTTCACTATGAACATTGTCCAATAGTCATGCTTTGCTACATGTTTATTGCATGCTAATAATACTTCAAGGAGAGAATGAAGTACTGTTTGCAGATGGCAGTTGTTAAAAATGCACTTAACCTTTTTATTTTTATTTTTTTTATATATATATATATGTATATGTATATATATATATATATATAAAAATAAAAAAGCAAACCTAGCTAAGTTCTCAAGGAGGACTATTTACATGCCAGGTTTGAAGTTTCCACTGTGATCACTGATGTGCTCTGCTGGTGCAATCCTCATTCACTTCAATGAGGTTTGTGCAGGTGGAGTATTTTAAGAATGGACTTGTTAAATCTGTAATGTCAGATAACTGCTGTCCGAGTATGCAGATATTTAGTGCTCTTATAACTTAAATTAAAAAAAGTCAAACTGGTTTTTTTAGCTTTCTTAAAAAGGAAAGTTGACATCTAGAAATAAGGCCAAGTGCATAATATTTCTTCCAGGTAGGAACATTTTTTCCACTATCTTCAGAGAGGAAGCCAATCCTTAGTTGTAGCACTGCTAATGAAACATTAGTGTGCACAGATTTCTGGAAAATCTGATGCTTGGGAAATGAAGGTAAACTTTTTATATTTTTTAGTTCTGTAATAGTTTTATGAATATTTGAGGGGGGAAATTACTGTAAGATTTTAAACTACTGATTTTATGTGTGTTTTTTAAAAAAAGCTGAATATAAAAATTGAATATAAAAACATTTAATAAATATTTGTATTTTTGTAAAATTGAAATAAAAATACAATGGAATATTGGACTGCTTGCTACTTGTTCCCCTTTTATACTAGTGCTAATGGCTTCTATAATGAACTTTGTGCTTTAGAAGACTAGTAAACTTTTTTGTTGTTTAAAAACCAATCAAAATTCTAAATTTGGTTATCTTTAATTTTTCTGACAGAAATGTGCTTTTCCTGAAGTAGAAACTTTTTATAGTTTCTGTTGTGTGTGTTGTACATATATACAATATAAAATATAATAAATATTGTTTTTGTAACTAATGAATGTGTGGTGACAGTTGCTTTAAAATATCTCCATTTGTTCTGAATGCCAATTCTTACTGTACTACATTGCTAACATAGTTTTTATAGGGTAACGCTACATGCGACAGGCCTGGCTGGATCCCCCGTCCACCCTGGGATGCAGTCATCACACTTCGGGCTGGCAGGGAGAATAGGCCAAACAATCTTGCCTCCCCCACCCCCGATGGGAAATCTGGGTGGGTGGGTGGGTGGCTGTCTCAAGTCCCACTACTCTCCAGGGTGGGCTGACAAGCCGTCCACGCATCGCTGCCCAGTCCACCCCCAGCCTGCCCACTATCCTGCCCCCTGCTGTGAGAAAGATGCACAGGAATGGCGAACTATGATGCCAGCACGCTGCTTGGGACCTGCTTGACAAGAGGCGGCCTGTTCCCCACGTTAGCCCGGGTTTGGCAATGGTAGCCCGCAATGCATCACTGGCCTTCTCTGGTGAATGCAGTCTGTAGCAGCCGGCCACACACCCAAGGGTGAAAGTGGGCAAACATCTGGCAGCTGCTGGCCTAGCAGACAGCTGCATCACGGACTAATGTGGGGTAAGGCTGTAAATGTGGGTTGTCTCGTGTGGCCTTACTCTTCTGTGTGGCTGATGTACCAGTCTTACCTTTTGCTCTTTGTGTGTTTGTAGTTTAAATTATTTCCCTACCTTTCTGGTTGTTACAAGTAGGGGAGAGACGTTTCTCACACTCTTTTGCAGATGCTCCCTTTACAAGAGAAGGATAACTTTTCATTTTTTGTTCTCCACCTTGCTAGGTTGTTCGTTCAGTTGTTTGGTTGTGGGTTTGTTTGTTTTTTAAAATGACTTCCTACATGCTGCCACACCATTGACACCAACCATTCCCATATCTCTTCTACTTTCATTTTTTCCTGAGTAATAGTATGGAGTCTATAGGAATTGGCTTCTTTCGCTATTGCAAAGATAACTACAGACAGCAGCAATGAAAATGACCAAAGTCTAGAAATTTCATTCTGTTTGTACTGGGCATATCAGATGTTATGACTGTGCACATGCACAAATATAAAATTGTAGTTGTTTTGTTTTTTTACTGGAAACTATCCCATATATTCAATTTAAATTCTCCCTTGCAGAGTGATCTAAATGAATGATGTTGGGTACTTACAGTTAGGAATTCAAATAGGGTAATTGGGTACCCATCTTCCAATCTGGGAGAAGAGAATAAGATGGGTTTTTCAAGAAGTGCTCATTGTTGGCCTAATTTTGTACCCACTGAAATCTGTGCCAGCTGCAGAATTAAACCAACAACGAGTACGGTCTCTCATCCTAGATGACTCACTCTAGGCATTCGTGTTTGAAAATTTTTCCACTCATAATGGTGCTCTTAGATTATCTTTTTTTAGTTTTTCTATCTCTCTACTTGATACAGTACTTAGTATCTGGGAGAAAATCTGAAACCAGTGTTGAATATTGTATCACTTAGGGTGGCTTTCTTATGAGTGCTTTACAAGTTAACATTTCATACACTAAATACAGTAGGTAAGTATTGTCCTTATTTTACACATAGGAAACTTGAGTAACTTCATGTCAAACACTGAATGACTGTGATTCAGCCTGCCCCATGAGACTACACTTGCATTCTGTGCCCTATGTACAATATACAAGTGAGTTTATTTCAGGCCAGCTACAGAACTCAAACTTTTATAGCACAAACTTGTCTTTTAGCTTTGGAGATCTCCGGTTCAGTCCCTGGAGTGGCTGCCTGGTGACTGGTATTGCAGTCACAATGTTCTGACTTTGAGGCGCATATAGCTATAGATTCATCCACACTCCCTCATCCCACTCCCCTTTCCTTCTCCCAAATTCCATTGGACAATAAATGCAAGTATGTAAGCCAAAATCTGTAACCGCTAGCCTTGGTAGAAATGTTGTACCGTTTGATTTCTATACTCGACATTAACAGATTGTTACTGGATGTTGTTAATGTAACTTAATTATTAGTAAGCATCTAGTTATAATGAATGAATATTTTGTATTGGAGTACTGTATCCAAATATCTTAAATCATGTGTTTGTAGTTAGCTGTTTTTACAGACCATTCTAGTAGTTTTCAAATTACTTTTTGCCAGCCACCTCTTCCTTGGATAGTTTTCTTCTAATATGGAATTTGAAGCCACATTCCAGAGCTTTCAGGCTCGTGGGGCACAAGGAAGGTGTAACCTGTGTACAGTTTTCACCAGATGGACATCTAGTAGCATCTGCTTCTCAAGACTGGACTGCCAGGCTATGGATCCCTTGTATGTGAGTAATATTGGAAGATTTTTTTGTGGCACTGCAATGCCAAATAAAATGATTGTCTAAACATTATTGCTCCTTCTACATACATATGCATGGTCCAGAATTGTAATGAGAGCTTAGAGCAGCAGGAAGTCTCTCCTGGATTCCTCTGCAGTTTCCAAGATATAAAGTTGGAAATTCTTATCTTACTGTTGCTGTTGAAGAGTTTTAGGTGGCAGCTGTGGTGTGGAATAAAATAAAAGGCCCAAGTGCATTTGTAGGTGTTTCAGACTTAAACAAAATACTTTAATAGCAGCTGTAGGGATAAAATCCAGAAGGTGCTCTGAAGGAAAGAATTTATGGATTAATCGGCATTAATTGATGCCTTACTAAACAGCAAATATATTATAAAGAGACAGAAGGGACACAGCTAATGAATATTTTGATGCATCAACATGCATCTGATACTAAAGAAATTTGTTGTTCAGAGCCTCCTGTAAGTCATTATAGCAAGTGCTGTTAATAACTTTTTATTTTGTAGCTGTTACTCCTGTAGGTAAACTAATTTCTACTGGATTAGAACATAGGCTCTCTGTTATCTACTTAATGTTAACGGAATAAAACCAAAGGCAATAATTAGGGTTTGCTAAATCTTTTTTCTTATAATCTCAGTACTGTAGTCTTGTAGGTAAATTTAGGAAAGGATGAATTAATTTGAATATTTATATTTTTTTGGTTGGATTACGTACAATGTTAATGTATATTTTCAGTCATGGAGAAGCTTCGGTTTTAAAATCCCATACTGCACCTGTCCGCAGTGTGAACTTTTCGCATGATGGCCAGTTTCTAGTTACAGCATCGAATGACAAATCGGCAAAAGTATGGAGTGTTCCCAGTCGGCGCCTTCTGTTTACCTTAGCACAGCATACACACTGGGTTCGCTGTGCCAGGTGAGTGTTTTATCTCTTCCTTACTCGGTTTGGAAGGGAGTGAAGCTGTCTTTAAATCACTTGCCTTGGAGAGAAATGTCTAAAAGTTCGAAGGCTCTTAATTTTGTACAACTATAATATTAGCAGTTTAGTGCTATTACACTTAAATACAGCTCGTTTATTTTACTTTTGTATACATCGAGCGTATTGAAAGGAAAGGAACTGTTGGGTTATAGGGATGCTTAGAAACTAGAATAGCAAATCTTGTAGCTATCCCCATTTTTCAAAGTTCACTTTTTCATAATACTACTTTATGTAAATTTCCCTGTTTCTATGCATATTTCCCTCTGGTAAGGACATGGAGATAGTTTAATAGAAGCACAGCACAAGTTATTCTTTATTTACTAAAAGTATAAAGGGTATAAGAAGGTGTCTTCACATACATTCTATAGGCTAACTTTACTATTTGTTTTGCTGCTAAATGCAGAGCAGTTTCTTGAATACAAAGAGAGGTTGAATTGCTTATAACTAAACATCCTTCTAATGAAGGATGTTAATTTAAGACTGAGAGACTGATTATCAAAGTCTTTCCAGTCTAGGCCCCCTCGAAACAAGTGGAACTTGCTCTGCTGGAGTACTTTGAGGCCTGGAGCCAAATGCTCTGGAAATAGGTGAAGAGTGACAATATGCTGAAATAATGGAACATAAGCGAGGAGGTGACCCTTTAGATATGTAGGGCACAAGCTATTTAGGGCTTTATAGGTCAAAACCTGCTGCTTGAATTGTGCCCACGACACTATTGGCAGTCAGTGCAGATTTTGGAGCACTGGTGTAATGTGCTCCAGGTGACCCATCCCCTTCAAAAGGCAGGCCACCGTATTCTGCACCAGCTAGAGCTCCCAGTTTTCAAGGACAGCCCCATGTAGAGTGCATTGCTTCCTGTCAATGGAAGACAGGAAGAAGCTGACTGCACGAAAGCAATCCTGTACCTGTATTCAAATAAGAAATGGAGAGGACCTGAAAACCTTTAGACTGACTTTCGGTTCCCCAAATACTACTAAAAAACCCTGACTATCCTAAGAGAGCGTAAGGGTAATTGTTACCTTATCCTGTTAGATTGCAAAGATGTATCAAGTGGAGACTTAGGTGTGTATATTTAATACTACCAAAACATTCAAGGTAATGGGTGCCTTAGTTAAAATTGAATACACCTTTCCATTATGGTCCCATGGTTAAAACTTTCTGCAAAACACTTTATTGGGTTTGTAACTTTTTATATATTTGGATGTAGCTAGTGTTCAAGCAGTCTTTTTAAAACTGGTTTTTGAATTTTTCAGAAAAAGATTTGTCTTGGTTTGCAAATCAAGATCTTTCTAGAAAACATCGCTGCTTTTTAATTCAAAATCTTTTCCCTCATGCCTTTCCAGATTCTCTCCTGATGGAAGATTAATAGCATCTTGCAGTGAAGATAAAACTGTTAAGATCTGGGATGTACGAAATAAAGTATGCATTGACAGCTTTCTAGACTATGAAGGGTAAGGGCCCTTTGAATAAATAGAGTATAAAATATTTTATTTTGCATTCATTTTTGTGCTGTTCTAAATATTCCATTTACATCTTTGCCATATCTGAAAGTAGAGGCAAGTTCTCCTTTTAGCAGATGGCAATACAAAAATGGAAAGCTGTTGTGGCTTTGTTAAAAAGAGACTGGCTAGCTAAACACATGTTTTTGGTTCTTCTGGGAATTAGTCTTTCCTGCTATAAGTTGAGAAAACTGAAGTAGGAGTAGTTGGGCTTTGCTGAAGAAAGTTATAAAAGAGGAATGATATGTGCCCATTGTCCTGTTCGTACCTCCAATGCTATGGAAGTTCACGTCATGTATGGAAAAAGATAATGGAGGAGTTTTCTCTTTGGGGGAACCAAAGGAGTTTGGCAGCTAGGAGAATATGTAGCAGGAAAATGTTAAATCTCTTCATTTGGTTTCTCAGAGTTGATTATACTGGAAACGCCGTTACTGAGCTTGTCTTCAGAAAACAGGTTGTAAGCTGTTCGGCCCTTTAGATATGTAATCTGCTTCTGGTGACCCGTCTCCAACAGAAGGCAGGCCACTGCATTCTGCAGCTTCTGAACAGTCCTTAAGAGCAGCCCCATGTAGAGCACATTGCAGTAATCCATGCTACAGTAACCTTGAGGTTATGAAGGAATGAATGCTGGTGGCCAGATCTGAATCTGATAACTATTTTATTTATTTTATTTATTTATTTATTTTTATTTAAAATTTATATCCCGCCCCTCCTGCCCATAGGGCAGCCCGGGGCAGCGAACAACATTCATTAAAATAATATAAAAATTTTAAAACAATTTAAAATACAGTATGTGGGGAAAAGCCCCCACCCCT
>QEPC01003844.1:2982727-3000383 GCA_003113815.1 Sphenodon punctatus | reverse complement strand
GAGGCTGATGCTGCACAGAGAACCCAGCCGGAACAAGATAAGCCAGGGTAGGGCCCGATTCATTGTCCAGTCAGGTCTCTGTAATACACACAAGGTCGGCGTCCCACTCCGGGATTAACTCCCGGATGGTAGATGACTTATTGACAGCTGACCTCGTGTTCAGCAGCACCAGACCAAGGCCTGGGGTCTCCTGGACCTCGACCCACAACCTATCTGCATGGGGGGGTCGAGAGGGGAACGGGCACAAGGCACCGCTCCCTCCTCACTGATGGAACACACTTCCCCTTTGGACCATATCTCCCCCGACCCGTAACAACCCCGATAGCTGCGGAACCCCTCCCCTCCTCAGAGAACCCCGTTAGACACCGACCCTCCATAGGCTGCCCCGCCAGGCCGGCGAGAGGGACCCCACCCCCCTAAGCCCCCCTACCCGCCTCTGCCAGCGGCGGGTCGCCCCTGCTCACACCAGGGGTTTCAGCCTTTTCACCAGATGTAATGGGTGAAAGGCACTTCTGGCCACTGCTGCAACCTGATAATCCAAACGCTGCAGTGGATCCAAGAGAACCCCAAGGCTGCAAACCTGAGGGGCCAAAGGCGGTTAGACCCCATTGATAACAGGGGTCCCTATGTCTCCCAGGTCACACGGCCGGCCGACCAACCATCATCACCTCAGGCTTGTCTGGATTCAGTCGGCTTGCCCACATCCAGTCCCCAATGGCAGCAAGGCACTGGGTAAGCACTGAGAATGCAGGACCTGGGTCAAATGAAGGGGAGAGAGAGAGAGCTTAGTGTCAGCAGCATTTTGATGGCACGTCACTCCAAATCTCTGAACGATCTCGACCAGGGACCTCAGATACACACTGAACAGGAGTTGAGGCAAGATAGAACCCTGTGGGACCCCACAAAGGAGCTCCCATGGGGATGATGATTCACTGTCCATCACCATCCTCTGGATTTTCCCAGCCAGGAACAAGCAGAACCACCCAAGAGTGGTTCAGCGTACCCTGCCAGGTCCTGCAGCAGTATCAACTACACCCCATGATCAACGGTATCAAAAGCCACCCACCGATCTTACAAAATAAACAGGGTAAAATTTTCCCTGTCAGTTTCCCAAGCTGAGGTCATCAACCAAGACCACAAGTGCAGTCTCAGTGCCATGCCCAGGACGAAAACCTGACTGACATGGACCCAGGAATCGGGTAGCATCAGGATGCACCTAGAGCTGCAAGGTCCTTTCAATAACCTTCTAAAGGGAAGTTTTAGAGACAGCGATAGCTGGAAGGGAAGTCCACATCAAGGGGTGATTTCTTGAGCAGGGGACCACTGGGCATCCTGCCCTCCTGAAGAGAGGCATTGACATCCCTGGCCATTGTCTCCCGGCTGGCTTTCACCAGCCAGGATAGGCATGGATCCAATTCACAAGTGGACAGCCGCACCCTTCCAAGTACATCCTCTGTATTGGTGGATGAGATTAATTGAAGCTGATAAAAGTACACCGGACAAGAACGGGCCTCTCCAACCCCAAACTCTGACCCTGCACCCAAAGTAGCAGTACCAATTATGAGTGACTTTATCTGCAAAGTATGTGGCAAATTCATCACCGCGGGCAGTCAGTGCCTCTAACTGGGCAGAGGCAGCTGGGATTTAATAAGCTATTCACCACCCAGAAGAGCTCTGTTGGACAGCACTTTACAGATGCTATAGCGGCAGCGAAGAAAGCTTTCTTTGCTGCCGCCGGAGCCACAGCATAGGGTAATTTCAGACGTTATGGGATCACAGCCAACCACCCTGAATCACAGATGATCACAGCCAACACCCTGAATCCAGTGAACGACTGTTTGAGCTCCGCCAGATTTTCACCACGGTGAATTCCTGGCGGGGTTCAAAGCTAACCCCGATCAGGAATGGGGCAAAAGTAACGTCTGTTACCTTGCCCCGCTCTTGACTGTGGTCCAAACTCCGGTACGGGATCAGGTGAAACGGCCTGATTCGCCACTGCACCCACCCATCTCCCTGAGAACGGCCAGCCGGTGGAGCGCAGGGGGCAGGATTGAGCGGCCGCACATCACGTCACGCCGCGCAGCCCTGCCCCCTCCCCAATTCCCCTGTGCGATCAGGCCGTCACGTCTAAAGGACGGCCGGTCTCATCATGGACCGGGTTCCAAGACGGATCCCAGTCCAGGGTTCAATGTGGCATTTCTGAAATTACCCATAGTCCCTTAAAAACAGTCTATACTGCAGTCGGTTGGCTTTGGCGCGAGTCGAGCGCCACCTGCGTTCTAACCGCCTACCCTCTTGCTTTAGCAGCCTCCGGTCCTCCGTATAGCAGGGAGACCTGTGCTGCTGCTGCAGAGGAAGCAGACGCCTGGGTCAGAATGTCATACCACAGATCAACCAAGGCATCTACAGAGGCCATTGAGATCAGCGTGTTATAAATATAAAGCATAGTGTACTTAAATTCAAATTAAAACATGGTACAAAAGAGAAAGTGTCAGTTACAAATACATGATTTAAAAGACGTTTCTGTTCAAAGAAACAGTTCTATTATAAGTTCAAAGACCTTAACATCTATAAGAAATAACATATGCCTTAATTATTGTTAGCTCAATGCATCAAAAGAATAAACTTTCATATTCACCCAGTCCGGTGTCCCATACTGCCATGAAGGTGAGAACGCCAGGAAATGGGAGAGCTTTCTGAAGAACTAGTTTTTCCTTTGCCTCTTTATAGCATGAAATGTATAGAAGTCAGTTTAAATGACGTCAGGTCAAGAAGGCTTACAATGGGGTTTCTCAAAGAAAGTTGTAAACAATCTGTGGATCTGTACTAAAAAAGCAGCTATCATCTGAGATAAGATTTAACAATGACCAAGATGTCAGGTTTCTTTAGATAAGCAAGACCTTTTTCTGCCCTTGTGTAGGGAGTCACGTCCCTTAAAACTGGTCAACAGGAAATGTTTGTGCAGACCTAGCTATGTAATCCTTAGGAGATAGACTGACCATATCTCTCTCCCAGTATATAGTCAAGAGTTCAGTAAAAGGTTATTATAGAACCAGTTCATCAGAAGTTCACCATACAGAGGCTAACTCTAATTCTCAATACATTGAAACACAAATGGCCAAAAATATATCCTTTTTATACAAGATACATGACAAGCAGGTAAATTCCCACAGAGTTTTGGAATCCTATTGGACCCATTAGTCTCTGGGGGCAGACCATCTGAACCAATGCAACACCCCAATGGGGGCAAAGGAGGGCGGAGATCTGGGCCTTCAGAAGGTAATGGTCCCTTCAGAAGGTAATATCCCTTTCATTAAAAGTATAAACTCCTGGAAATATAAACCCCGGAGTATAAACTCAGGGTCAGCCAGTTAAATCCCCTCTTTATATCGGGAATTTGTTCTTTCTTGTTTCAATTTACTGAGATGAGAATTTAGATCCATAATGACCTAATTCAAGTAAGTATGAAGAACCCAAACTAGCAATAAATCACCTTTTATTACTTTGGGATGAGAGAGATTCTGCTAAGACCGACTAATTTTGTGGTGTTTTATTTTCTAGGTTTGTAAATTTTGTGGATTTCAATCCAAATGGTACGTGTGTAGTCTCTGCAAGTTCTGATCGTACAGTGAAGCTCTGGGATATTCGAATGAACAAGTTACTGCAGAATTATCGAGGTAAAAGATAGATTTGTATCTCAAAAGAACATTATCTTAATAGTATCGCCTCTTTACTCTGTTGAGAACACAGTTCTTAGTCATTTTGCTGTCTGGTCATTCTTCATCAGAGAAGATATGTTATCAAAGGGACTGGACCCAGTGGTTTACTCAAGCATGAGTTTAGTCCCATTGAAGCCTATTTGCTTGGGTAAATAGAAGAGCATGTGCTTAAGGGATTTGCTTGGTAAGGGTCTTGAATTGTATGCGAGGACTTGTCTGGTAAGGGCCTTTTTCAAGAACCGATAGAAAAAAATAGTAATGCAATGCAAAATACTATTTAAGACTTTGTTTTATAAGGAATGTTAAATTTACTTAATACTTTTTCAGATAAGAATCAAATCAAACTTTGTTTACAGCCATAGGCCAAAATATAATGATAAATATAAAATCATACATAAAATAAAGGATCTAATCCTTTCACTTCCTATTGCATCATAGATGTATAAGATAAGCTCAGCCTTATAGCTCATAATACAGTGACTACATCTTCAAACACCAGGCTCCCAAAACTAGCATTCCTAGCTGCCCCAAGCTGCCTGTGGTAGGAGGGGCTGGGTAACAAATTTTAAAAATAAATAAATTCCTTAGATGCTTACCAGGTTTTCGGGCAGAACATATGTAATTTGCCAGAGCAATCAAAACACTCAAGGATTGATTCTGGAGCAACAACAGTTTTTTCTCAAAAGCATCCAAGTAAGGAACCAAGGCAGTAGCTGGAATAAAAAAGCAGTCCCATGGAACATGGTAAAAAGGATGAACCCACAGAAAGTGAATTGAATCTTCCACTACTTCCATGGAACATGGGCATAACCTTTGGCAGTAGGGAATTCCAGCCCACCTTCCTTCTTGCACTTTGGTATCTAACTGACCCAGGTGAAGTTTTGTTAAAGATTTTCTATGGGAGAATCATGTAATGAGAGAGACCAGTAACATGGTTGCACATTATCCAAAATAATATGTTTATAAAGAGGGATACGATTATACACCCTTGGCCCAGGCTAGCAAAGGTGAGAGATCATTGTGGAGTGCTTTTTAGATCTGTTTTTCATTGGAAATGAATGGGTAGGGATTGAGCCTCAAGAAAAAGTGAGCTCAAACCCGCCTGCTTCAGTGCCTGTTTTACGTCTAAGAGCCAAGACTTTGTTGGGGCCAAGGGGTAGCTTGTTTCCAGAAGAGCCTGCTTGGGTAACCTAGCTGGAGAGTAGGCTCTGAGTTTCAGACAGTGTGTAATAGGTTTAAGTCTGGCCCTAGTGGCTCTATTTACAGAGACAGTTTCCGCTCTGGCTATAAATTGTGGCATACTCTTCTGAACCACCAAAGGTTTCCTCAAAAAGTTTGCCTGAACCCTCTCTATTATTTCTAGGGATCTTGGTTCAAGGTCCCAGAATTCAGCACCATAAAGTAGCATAGAATCCAGCTTAGCCTTGCCCATCTTAAGAGCCAAGGATCTTTTGCAAATTTATTGTAGAATGCCAAAATTCCACCAACTGTTTGAGTTGCCCTAAGCGCCACCTTCTGTGTAAGTAAGTAATTTATTGTTTGACCGTAGGTCGTAACAAATAATAAATACACAAATAAAAATACATTATAAAGTACAGTGTAATAATTTTGAGAAAAGAAAACCTATCAGCATGGACTGCAGGTGTAAACTGTCGCCTACTGCGTAGTAATTGGAAGACAAATTATTTAATTAAGATTAAAAAAACCAATCTCCTTGGGTGAGTAACCCAACACTAAATCAAATCAACTCAGGATTAAATTCACATTTCTGAGAGGGCTGTGTCCTTCCCGGGGCTTGCGTTAACAACACTTAACCCCTGGGAGGGATCAATTTTAAATAAAGACATGCCTTACCCTTCCCGGGGCTGATGTTGGCAGCACTTGACCCCTGTGGATAAGCAAAAAATGAATGACAACTTTCCTTGCCCTTCTCGGGGCTTGTGTTGGCAATACTTGACCCCCGAGGGTAGATTAATATTAATATTAAGGCAGATGTAAGCAAAAAGACGTCTCCAATGGGGGAGACTTTCTGTGTATGATTTTTCCCCCCCAGGTTAGGGATGTAGAAAAGGTGAGACCTAAATATGAAAAACTTCTGACCTTCTACTGATGCTTTTTATCTACTAGATAAGAAGAATGCTATTTCATTTTAAAGTTCAACATAATTCAACCGTATCCCTTTTAAAAGATGCCTGTAGATGCTTAAACTACAGTATTAAAATCCAAAGAACTTCTGGTTTGTTTTCAAAGAAACAACTGTGAAACTAAACTTTTATAAATGAAATTTAGACAATAAAAGATAGTATATCCAATTTTAAGCTGTTCCTCTGTTATTGGGACCAGAAAAATCTCGTATTGTGTGACTGAGCTTACTATTTGCAATTTGTTTAATAGCATGAATTAATTGAAGAAAATGGCATTTGCTTCAAATTTCTTCATATTTTTTATTTATACTACTATTTGTACTATACTGTAGTGACTGAATCTTCTCTGTCTCTCATTAAGTGCAGCATGATGCTAAATACAGCATGTTTTGTAATAACAGATGTCTAGATCTTTCACTTGTCAAATTAGCTTTTCATGCAGTGTTGTATGTTAATAAGGAGGCAAACCTGTTGGAATACTTGATTTAAATGAAAGCACTCATTACTTTACCCTTGTAACTTTTTTTCCCCCCCTTAAGCTTTTATTGCACTAGAATAGAATCGAGCAACTCTCTTTTTTTTTTTTTACATTTTGGAGAGAAGAAGCTTCCTTCTTTCTGACTCATAATAGCCAAGATTATCCAAACTGGGCATCTGAAGTTGGGGACCTAAGCCAATGTCAGAGTTTTTAAATGTACTTATTATCCAGCAGCTCTAATTAAGCTCATTATTTTTTTTTTTTTAAATCTGGCCAAATAAGGATTAACTTCTAAGCATGCAATTTTGTAAATGTTGATCAATGGGAGTGTTGCTGTTATGCGTAGCTACTATAGATGATGTGCCATTTCTTTCCATTCACAAGCTAAGACTGATGAAAAAAGATAGCCCATCAAGACAATCTGTAGTTTGTGATGCTATACTTATTGCTGAGGAAGAGGTTAGGAATGATATTCATGATTATGTCACTCTTGTCCAGCAAACCCTGCAGGACAACAAAGTACTGAAAAAGACAGAAAGCTTGATTTTAGTCAAAAATCAAGGAACTTGCATGAAAAGTGGAAGATCAGTACATGATACTGGTAAAATATTGGCATGCATAAAGGCGTTATTTCAGAACTGGTACAGAAGATGCCATACTTTCAACAACTTCCAGCTCTTTCTGATCAGCACCAGCACACATCCAAATTTGCTACTGGACAAAGTTGATGCTGTACTTCATGAAAAAGGGCAAATCTCCAAGACAGATAAAATTACAGCTGAGTCAAAATACAGATACCAGTGCAATGCCAGAATTTTTCTGTTTTTTTCAGGAAAAGCCCAAAGTGTAATGAAGTTCCACTAATTTTGAACACTAAATATGGGGTGTTCAAATATTTTTGGTGGTGTGTTTCTTTTTTTTTTTTTTTTTTTTAAAAAGGATAACGTGGATGTCTAGTACTTCTTATCCAATAACTCTATTGTGCATATATAAGCTGCTTATAAAGGTCACTGCCCAGAGTCTGTGCTGCTGGATGCCAGCCAACTAAGTGATCAGGCTGGTTTCAGGAACGACTATTCCAGTATAGACCAGTGCAGGAAATTATGTAAAGTGTAGAATATAGTCACCTATATACCTCTCCTCATTGTGGTCTGAGAGAGCTCACTAAGAGAGTGAGTGTGTGTGGATGCAGTATTTCACATGTCCGCTGCTTAAATCAAGCTGTTCAAAAATACCAACACAGATGTGAAAGCTTTGATCATTTGAAGGAATGTGAAATTCATATTATAAGAAGAATGTAGCTGTGCAACATTAAATTGCAGATACTATTAGTGGATTTTAAAATTATTTAAAGAGTTTGGCTGCTTGTACAAGGGTATAAAAGCTTAATAGAGAATGGCTTAATCACTTGCGATTTAGATGGGAAGTTGTCTTGTTACTAGAAAGTATGAGCAAGCGTTAAGATATGCTCCAACACACAATGGTAAGGAAGAAAATAGATCTGCAGATGAACTGCAAGATAACAAAAGGTCAGCTATTCTATGAGAGCACATGGATATTCAGTAGTCAAATCCAAGGTGGCAATCCTGAGAAAGTAGAAGAGGACATCTGTGTTAGTTGCTGTCTTTATTGTATCTGAATTGTCTTATTTAAATCAGTTCACAGAGCTGGAGTTAACTGTGCATCATTCCATCCTTCTGGTAACTATCTCATCACTGCTTCTGCTGATGGCACCCTTAAAATTATGGATCTCTTAGAAGGGAGACTCTTGTACACACTTCATGGACATGAGGTAGAGTAGTCCTGCACTAGCTCCTTTATCCAATGTTTCTTTGACTTGGCCTTAGCCTTAAGTGTATTTTATTATATCTACAAAAGTGATACTCTTCATTACAGGAGAAAAAGCATGCTGCTTTCACAGATGTCACAACTATGCAGTTTCCAGTGGAAAAGAGTCTTTCAGTAATGCAGTCTGTCACAACTGTACTACCATTGTGTAAATTGTATAACCTCTTGTGACAACTTGACCATGTGCATGATGATGATGGCTAAAAATGTTTATACTTCATGTACTGAAATCTAAAGATTTTAGATTTGTTTTTATTATTATTTGCAGAGGAGTCATTCTTCATTTACTGACTAAAATGGCTCTAAATCAGTTTATTAGCATCTCTTCTCTTTTCTTCTGTCATCCCCAACCTATTAATCAAACCATGCTTCTTTGGATTTCTTATCCAAAAGAATCAAAAATATTTCTTGCATATGTGTATGAAAAAACTGAATTGTTGAAAAGAGAGGAATATGCACTCATTGTGGTATGTTAAGCTACAGGATGATTAATTTGTGTTCTAGAAAAAGTGAACAACACAGACCAAAGGTGGACAGAAGAGAGACTGGTGAAAAGAGTGAGATTAACAGCAGGAGAGCTAAACCAGTTTCTTCTTTTTCAGGCACCTGTCCTTTCTGTGGCCTTTTCAAAAGGTGGGGAAAAATTTGCTTCGGGTGGAGCAGACACACAGGTTTGTTAAATATTTGACCTTATTAACATATAATATTTTAATTGCTAGTGCTTCAAATAACCGTTCTTGTTACATTTATTACAGTGAATAATGTGCCCTGGCGACTACGAGGCATTTATTTATTTATTTGTAATCCTCTTTCCCACGGGCTACTGGTGCTTATCCGTCACTTGCAGCTTGTTCAGCATGCAGCAGCATGGCTACTTGCTGGTTTAGGCAGCCATGTTCGGTACACCCACCCTGTGTTCTCTACATTGGCTGCCTGTGGAGCGATGGATTGAGTTGTTATAAGCATTTATATAGCACCAGTGATGTACCTGGCGCTTACAAAGAACAAGATAGACATGGTCCCTGCTCGAGAGCTTACAATCTAAAGACATGGGGAGGGGAGACAGGGAAGGGGAAAACAGAGGGGAGAGACAAGGGATGTGCTGCTGGTTTTCAGAGCCCTGAATGCTCTAGGTCCTGGGCATATTGAAGACCTTCTTCTGGAACCTCACACTGATGGGTATCAGTGGGTGAAAACAGACATGATGCTAACCACCCTTTAACCACCCTTGGTGGTCATTTATCCATGGGTACTTTCAGACATGACGCTAACCACTCTTTAACCACCCTTGGTGGTTATTTATGCATGTTGCAGGGCTGTATTGGTACCCTATGAAGCCCTGCAACATGCATAAATAACCACCAAGGGTGGTTAAAGGGTGGTTAGCGTCATGTCTGAAAGTACCCCATGTTGCAAGGCTGCATAGGGCACCAATATAGCCCTGCAACATGCATAAATAACCACCAAGGGTGGCTAGCGTCATGTCTGTTTTCACCCTGTGCTCAGGAACCACCCACTGCTTGGGGGTTCCACCATCTATTCTTAAGGCAAGGGTAATCGGGCTTTTGCTTGGCAGGCCCCTTGTGGAACTTGCACCCGCACAGATGTCCGGCTCGGTTCCGGTCTCCTTACCTTTAAAAAGCACCTGAAAATGTATTTATTTTCTAGGTGCTTTTAGAATCCACTGCTGGTTCCAATAATGTACTCTGTCCTTGCATTTTCCTTCTCATTTTAATTTTTTAAAAATACTATTTTAAATTACTTTGTTTTAAATTGTTTTTATTTTTATTTAACATGTGAAGTGCTCAAAGAGCCATGTAGGCAGGGGTTGCTATAAAAAATAAATGTATTTATTTATTTATTCTGTGTATGGGGGTGGGGCATTGCATTTTATTGTGTTGGTGATAGGAGGTATTGTATTGTGTGTTTAGGCCACCCAGCTGGATCGTCATCAGTCTTCCTACTCTATTCCCTTTTACTCCTTATCCGTCACCAATCCTTTCAGCCCTGTCCCTTCACCCCCAGCTTACCACCACCAGCTATTTATCTGTCATAAATATGTATATTTAGTTTCATGCAATTGTATGTAATTCAGTTGTCTGGCCAAGAAGTAATGTCCTTTTTAAAAAAAAATAAAAAAAATCTGGTCCATGAAGAAAAATAAAGTAATACTGCTATATTGTGTACTTTCCTGTTCTAACCTGTACTAACATCAAGAAGGACTCAAAACTTATTAATAACTACACAGCCAATTAATGTTGGTCAGCTGACATTACCACCAAAGATAGGAGGGGAGGGGAGTCAGTAATTATAATCAATAAATATTTTGAAACAATCATGCAATAATGTAATTTAATAAGTGAACATTCTTTTGCAGGTGTTAGTGTGGAAGACCAATTTTGATGTTTTTGACTATAAGGAGGTTCTTAAACGGCATAAGAGAAGATTTCGGCTTGATGCCCCCCCTCACCTTCTTGATATTTACCCAAGATCACCTCATCCTCATGATGAAATAGCTGAGTCACTTGAGGTAACTACCACGATTACTTATGCTGATACTTAAGGAAAGAGAGAACTGTCAATTCTGCTCCAGAATAAGTGGTTTGTGAACCACAGGCTCTAATTATGGAAACTGTTAGCAGTTATGCAAAAAAATATTTCAAAGTTTGGGTGTTTTTAAACAAGATGCTACCACGCATGGCCACGCAGGCGCCACTCATCTGACTGCCTGTCTGAAGATGGTGTAAAGGGATGCGCACACCTGTGAGTCACTCAGAACCCACTCGTGGCACACTGCTGAGAAATCCGAACCAAAATAATGTGTGGCAACAGGCTCCTGTGCATCTCCCGTCCATATGAATTGAAGGTGGCCACTCATGCCAGCAGACTAGTCCCTCGCTTATAGGCACTGTGGGTGGGGGATATGGCTGTTGCAAGTCACAGGAACTGGTCACGAGCACAGATGCCTGGGACATGTCCATTTCAAAAGACCAGCCTGGCATGTTTCCCCATCTTCCCCCCCTCCCCAATGGTTCGTGGCAGGGAAAGTGTGAGGCTGTTGCTGTGGGAGCCACGCTGGGAGCCGCTTGTTAGAATCCCTCCCCATGCGCTTCACTTGAGAGGCTGCTCCGCACTCAGTGGCCACAGACCTCCCCTCCCCCCAAGCCTTGTTCATTTAAAAAAACATCCTCTCTTAACATACGTTTCAAATAGACCCTTAGTGATAGTCATTAGGACACTCATCATTCACTCTCTAATGGATTGTCTCTCCTAGACAAAATTGCCATAATGTGTACCTGACCCTGTTTTTCAAATGTAATCAGAATCCATTAAAGCACTTGTGAAAAGTGCTAAGAGCTGCACCTGATGATCTACTTGTGCAAACTATACCTGGGAGTTTTGTTTCAGTAATTCCATTCTGTTTTTCATTTTTCTTCCTCATCTGATAAGATCTATAGCTTCAATATTGTAGAAGAGCTAAAATGTGTGACTGTGTTGGGAAGAGTGTGTAAATTTATTGGTGACCAACTGTGACTTTGGCAAGTACAGGTGATTCTATACTGAAGTCCTTCATTTTTATTTGCTCATAAACTAATTCTGCAGTATCACCAGCAGTTGTCACTGAAAAAAATGCTGTGCGGGAATGGGAAAGAGGACTATTATGGTAGTGATTAGGAGCACTGTCATGCACAGAGGTCCCATTGTACAAAGATTGTCCCTACTTCATAGTTTACACTCAAACTTTAAACATATACCTATCATGGGCAATGAACATTTTAAAAATACTGGAACTTGTAACAGAGCTTGCATAGGCTGTGTACGTAAAGACTATTTTGCTGTAGTCTTCATGGATCTCTTATGGAAGACAAAGTTCTCTATTGCCTCTTGTTTTAGTTATTCAAGGGTACAGTTAAAGTGCAACATGCTAAATAATAATAAACCTGAATGTCCAATACCCTATTATATCACGTGGCATATCAGCATGATATGATGAATCAATATGCTCGTGTCTATCCAATTTCATATTCAGGGTGTAATTTTTTTAATTGTCAAATTTTTTTTAGTTGAACAGACTGCTAAAATACACTAGGTGGCAGTAAAGTAGTAGTATTTTTGCTGTGAAAATCAGGCCATCCTAAAGTTGGATTTTTAGCTCAAGCATGCTATAAAACTATAGTGTATCTATTATTATTATTATTATTAAAACTTTATAAAGCGCCAGTTGCAAAACCTGGCGCTGTACAGAACATACAATCAGACGCGGGCCCTGCCTGTGGCTTACAATCTAAATTAATATGTTCTTTATATATATACACATTCTGCTCAACTTTATTTACTGTCCTACAGAGAGGAGATATTTTATTTTATTTATTTATATATATATATATATATATCTCCTCTCTGTAGGACAGTAAATAAAGTTGAGCAGAATGTCTTGTTGCAGACAGGACTGGAATCAGAAGATACTGGTTTATTACTTTTTCTAATGCATACTCTATGTGATCTTGAACAAATGTCTGCATCTGATATCATCGACATCATAGTGCACTTATCAGGGTCGATTCATAGATAGTTTGAATGCTTGCACTGGAGGTTCTATAGAATACAAAGTATTGTACCTTTTGATTGCAAAAGCCAAGTGTTATTAAAAGTTAGTTACTGAATTGACTGGATGGCTCAGTCAAGCCATCTTGCAGCCTTTGTTCCCCATCTGTACAATGGGAATAATAATGATCTACCTCACAAGGTAGTTGGAGTGAACTAGAAAAGGATTGCAAAGGATTTTGAACACTGAAAGCACTATAGCCATGATAACAGTCAAGAAACTGTGAAAAGGCTTAGTGGGTTGGGTTGCAGGCCTCTACAGCACTGATCCCCAGCAGGCAGTGCCCTGGGGGTGGAGCAGCTGTCTCAGGTTTGCCACATGGCCAGAGCCATCTGTGCTTGCGTTTGAATGTATGTCTTCCCACAGCTAATGTAGTATGCTGCTCACCTGTGGTTCTTTGCATAAAACTTTGCATAACACTGCTTATGTTACCTCTTCAGTTTTCAATCCAGTTTCAGTCCACCATATAACGTTCAATTTTAAATTAAGCTTTCATGAGGCAGCACTGAACATGTTAAGTATATTGTGTACACTATGTTCCTGTCAACTACATTTAAAATTTTTTTAAATGACAGTTATTTAGGTTTCTCTAGAAAAACTTTTCTTTAAGGCTGCTTGCCCACGTTACCAGGAGTGGCAAAATTCCTGATGCAGAATCTCCAGCTGGAAATCTTATGCTGAGTTCGGCGCGTGGGCAAAAACATAATCAGCTGGGTCCTATGCTTTTTTTTCTTACCAATGACAGGGCTGGATTTTGAGGGTCTGTGCCTATAGTTTAGAGCCATGCTATATTCAGCTATGTTTTTAAGAGAGACTTAACCACAGTCCAATTTCTCTTAACAAAAGAAGCAGATATCTGGTTTTGCAGTAACTTTGACATTGATGCCAATGAAATAGACAGATGGGAGAATAATAGTCTGGGTGATTTTCCTGTTTTTGAGGATTTCGGTGGCTGTTTGCTTGGGTGGTTTTTTTTTTTTGGTTTTTTTTTAAATGTTTTTTGACCTGCTGAATTCAAATCTGTCTGTACCTTGTTGATGCACTTTAGGTTTCTCCCTTAAACTGACATGGTGGCCAAGATGGCTGTCCCCAACACCCTACCAGCATAAACTCAGCTCTTGCAGCGGCACCCATTGAACTGATTTTGATGAACGTTTGGGATAAGCGATATTAGGCCTATTGCTTATCCCAAAGCTTTTGAGAGACCTACATTGAAAAATTACAAAATAGCAGCCCATTGATATTTATTTTGGGCAACAGCAAAACATCTGTTTGTTATATTAATGAAACTGACTGAGGTACTCGTAGAACATTAAATAACGCATAGTTTGATGTACAAACCAGCCTTCTGTGACATCGTGATACTGAGAAAATGGAAATTTAAAAATCCAAAATGGCCACCAAGATTACTACATCTTAACTAAAATTGAGATCTACGCACTCTTTTGTAAGCAGAATACCAATTAGAGTTTTAGAACTAAAGAAATGGAATATATTACCTTATAACAACCTTTACTACTTCTGGTTGTTTTTTATATTAGACCTTTATATCGGTTTTTATATTGGCACATTCAATATGTCTATTAAAGATAGTCAAATGCACATTGTGATTAAAAGCAATGAAAAGTGCCAGTGTTTTGTAGAAAACAGTTTCACTTGACAGTTTTTATTTAGCAAAACATTAGATTTTAAAAACAGAAGATTTGAAAACACCTAAATCAAAAATGATCTTAGTGATGAGATGAAGTCAAGAGCTTGTGCAAAGATGATTAATAATCAAGCAACTGCAACAATGTGTGAGATACCAGAGAACCCTGATGATATAGTGAATGACCGTAATTAATTTGATCCCAATCACAGCGTTTTTAACACTATTGTGCATTTAGCATAAACCCTAACCTAAAAGTAGACTAAAACACAGGATATGCTATGGGTTTACCAGTTACTGTAGTAAGTAAAGCCTGGTCCCTTGCTTCAGATTGGCATTCTCTTATTACAAAACAGCCTGCACCAAAACAGATTGTGCTCAGTCTTGTAACACACCAAATAATATGCAGCAAGCAGTCTGCTCAGAAGATAAATTGTCTAAGGCATGGCATCACCATGCCCTAGATATTTTAAAGAAGTGGGCTGACTATACCAAAAGGAGAGGAAATCCATCATTCCACAAGGAATAATAGCTGGCATTCCAACAGCTGGCGGCCCAGTTCCACCAAGAGCTGGGCCACCGCGTTCTGCACCAGCTACACCTTCCGAGCCGTCACCATAGGTAGCCCCACGTAGAGCGCGTTACAGTAGTCTAACCAAGAGGTAATAAAAGCATGGATGATAGTGGCCAGGTCAGGAACTGAAACCAGCGGCTGAAGTCGCCGCACCAGATGTAACTGGCGGAAGGCACTCCTCGCCACAGCCTCCACCTGGAGATCCAGGCAGAGCTCCGCATCAAGGAACACCCCCAGATTCCGTACCTGGGAAGTCAGTGAGGGACAGACCCCATGAACTGAAGGAGCCGTCACCTCCACTGACTTACCCACTAACATCACCTCCGTATTGTCAGGATTCAGTCGCTTAGCCCTCATCCAGTCCCTCACAGCTGCCAAGCACCGAGACAGCCAGGCCTGGGTCAGTTGAAAATGAAAGGTACAGTTGGGTGTCATCCACATACTGATGACCCCGAACCCTCTGATCACCTCACCAGGCGGCTGCATGTACACGTTGAACAGGAGAGGGGACAAGACAGAACCCTGCGGGAACCCCACACAAGAGGTCTCGGTAAGATGAAAAACAGTCACCGAGTACCACCCGCTGAGTTCTCCCGGTCAGGAATGAGCGGAACCATTCAAGAACGATCCCGCCCACCCCTGCACTGTCCCACAGGCATGTCACCAACATCTCATGGTCAACGGTATCAAATGCTGCTGAAAGATCTAACAGGACCAGTAGGGTCAATCGACCCTGATCCTTTTCACGGCGGAGATCATCCACCAAAGCCACAAGTGCTGTCTCAGTGCCATGACCCGGGCGAAAGCCAAACAGAAGGATCAAGATAACCGGTGTGGTCAAGATGCCCCTGGAGCTGATGAGCCACTACCCGTTCAGTAACCTTCCCTAAAAAGGGAAGGTTAGAGACAGGCCGATAGTTGGCAGGGGAGTCAGCGTCAAGCGATGGTTTCTTGAGCAGAGGCCGCACTACCGCCTCCTTGAGGCCGCCCAGCACTCTGCCCTCCCATAGGGAGGTGTTGACTACCCCTGCCAGCAACGGCCCCATTGTCTCCCGGCAGCTCTTAACCAGCCAGGACGGGCACGAATCTAATTCACAAGAGGTGGCTCAAACAGCTCCAAGCACCCCCACCACATCAGCGGGTGTCACTGACTGAAAGTGATCCCACAAAATTGGACAAGCCGGGGTTTCTACACCCTTTACATTCTCCATTGTATTAAGTGCGGCATCAAGGCCTTGGTGAATACGAGTGATTTTCTCCGCAAAATAATCCGCAAAAAGGTTACAGCGGGCCAACGATGACTCAGCCCCAGGGTTGAGGGAGGCTGGACAGACCAGCCCCCGCACAACCGGAACAGCTCCGCTGGACAGGATTTTGTGGATGCTATGAGGGCAGCAAAGAACTCCCTCTTTACTGCTCGCATAGACACGGCGTAGGCTTGTAAACCTCTATGCTCTATGCCACAATCTGTCGGCTTCAGCACGAGATCGATGCCATTGTCGCTCCAACCGTTGCTGGTCTTGCTTAAGCATCTGCAGCTCCTTGGAAAACCAAGGAGGTCTGCGGGCAACAGATCAATCGGGAGCCGTTCAATCAATGGCCTCGGTCAGCAAGGTGTTCCATAGCTTGATGAGATCATTGATGAGACGGTCAGAGGGTAACTCCCCCAGAGCGCCTAGAAACCGCACTGGGTCCAACAGCCTCTGGGGGCGGACCATCCTAATAGGTTCCACACCCTTCTGAGGGCAGACATGTGCTAGAAGCGAGATCTGCAGGAGGGAATGATCTGTCCATGACAAAGGCACAGCTGATATCTCCCCCATTAACAGAGCACCTGCCTCAGGCCAGTGCAGAACATGAGGTCCAAGGTGTGCCCTCCAAGATGTCGAGCTGTTGACCCTCTGGGACAGGCCGATGGTTGCCATGGCGGCCATGAACTCATGCTCAGCTCCCCTGAGAATCACGTCGGCGTGAATGTTGAGATCCCCCAAGACTATCATCTTTGGGGACCGCAACACCACCTCTGACACAGCCTCTGCCAGAGGGAGATGCAGGGAGGCTGCCATACTGGTAGGTGCACGGTATACCAGCAGCATTCCCAAACTGTCCAGTGCCAAATCAAACACAAGGTGGAAACCTCCATGGATCAGACTGGATACCTCTTCACAGACCAACCCTCTTTAAAAATCATAGCTACACTGCCCTTCTCTTCCCCCCCCCCCCCTCGCTGTGGCTGGTGCTGCACGGAATACCTGGCTGGAACAAGATCAGTCAAAATAGACCCCGATTCATTGTCCAGCCTGCTTTCCGTGATACACACGAGATCGGAGGCACAGTCCGGACTACCGTCTGGACTGTTGTTGCCTTATTCGCCACTGACCTCGCGTTTTAACAGCACCAAAACCTGGTTGAGGGCTTCCTGACCAAGTTCCACCTGCTCTCCTGTTTTGGGGGAGGGTAAGCGGGATGTGCACTAAGCATCTATCCCGCCTCACCACTCCCACTCCCCTCCCCCTGAGACCATATCTCCCCTGGCCTGTCAAGACCCCAATAGCCGCGCCCAGGCTGCAAGGGAGATCCTCCCCCTCCCCAAATTCCCTTGCCCAAAATATCCATTCCAACTCCCCCCCCCCCCCCCC
>QEPC01003844.1:2944266-2982697 GCA_003113815.1 Sphenodon punctatus | reverse complement strand
CCCCCCCCCCCCCCCCCCCCCGTGTCTCCCTCTTTTCACATCCAGTCCCTCCTCCCCATCATTTGGGCAATGTCCCCTCGTCTCACGGGGAGGCAGTGCCCCCCTACCGACCCGCCCCTCCCAACCCCCTGACAACTCTGATGGAATGGAGAGAACCACACTGGTGGTGGTACAACCAGTTTCACCAATGTTGTTGTGTTTCAGGATAAGCACCCTGATATTCCAGAAATGTTACCAAAACATGTGGAAGAAAATCCACCCTTAGAAATTGTCGATCTTCCAACAGATGGAAACAACAAAGAAATGTTGGGTGAATACCACATTGGAAAGCGTAACAGACAGGGTCCTCCAGGAACCAAGTATGAAAATTTCAAGGGCGATGCAGATTTCAGTTTACTTGAGAAGAACCTCAGAAAGGACGTTGTGTGGGCTGCAGCCAATAGCATTCAAATCAGTGAGGAATTGCAGTCTCCTGGCACATAGACAAATTTCCAGAAGAAAGTTACAACTTTTGAGACATGGAAAAGCTTTTTCCAGTATTTGCCCATTATACTATACAAACCAGATGACACTATTTGCAAGTGGTACTTAGACTATGTGAGGAGCCTTGCACTCAATCTACACCATATCTTTGTTCACAGTGATCAGGCAGTGTACAGCAAACTTCTGCAGACCTTCCTTCCACATTATCTGTACAAGTATTCTGAAATTATCAATCTACTTGAAGGTCTGCATACACTGTTTGAGAACCAGAGAATACTATACAAGCGATTTGCAGCACTTGGCCTATGAGACTGGTGGGTGCGAGCAGGTGTGGTTGCACAGGTTTCTGTGGATCGAGCACTGGAAGACTGCAACTATGCTCACTGTAGACGTTTCCACAAGCAGAGCTTTGAAGCACTTGTGCAATTTCATGTTGAAGTCCTCCTTCCTTCTGAACACAGTATTTACTGCAAACTACTAAGTCTATATAAGGTGCCCTCATCTGTAAGCCTACAGGATGTCATTTTATTTATTATTTCTATGCCGACCCTCTTGCTGATCATGACTCGAGGCGATTTACAGAGCAATTTACATATACGATCAATAAATGAAACCACATCGATCACAGTATAACCTCAAAATTTAAAAAACTCTAGTCATTCAATAAACAATACAAAGTACCTCTAGCCTCAGGACTAAAATATTCAAAAATACTTTCCCACAAAATACCCCCCTCGTACCTCCCTCTCACTGGGGTACCCCCCCCTAATCACTGGGGCTGCACAAGCCCCACCCTAACCTAGTTCCGCCCCCCCCTTTGCCACCTGCTCTCACCAGGGGGTGAAGGCTTACCCCTCAAAACAAAACCCCTCCTCACCAACCTCCAATCCCTAAGGCTACTAGTCACCCAAAACAAATCCTAGCCTACACCACTGCTTCCCGCCATAACCTCCCGTCAATCCTCTGGTCACTCCGAAGGTCTTTATTACTGTCCATAAAGTTTACAGATCGTTGTTAGAAGCTTTTCATGTGATAACAGGCTTCACAATAATCATAAAAATTAATAAAGTGCTTAACAAATAGTAAAAAACCCCAAACCTTAGGATACCTCTCCATCGTTTTGAGGACCAAGACAGATTCATTGCTAATGTTTTTGCAATGAAATGGAATGCTAGGCACATTGCTGATGCTCCTGGATGCGCTTGTGGGCCCGCTGCAGCACCTCCTCGTAGCCCTTCTGCCGCAACTCACTGAGGCTCTCGTAATACTCCTCCGGGTCGTCGGTCTCGGTGAAGAGCACCTGTGAGAGGATCTTCCAGCCACAGATGTCGAGGCAGTGGCCCAGGTAACCCTGCAGCTGGTAGCACAGAGTGTCCAGCTCCGGCTCAGACAGCTCGGGCGCCCCGAAGAGCACAGTCCACATGCCTGAAGGCTCCTCGGGGAAGACAGGCAAGCACCCCTCCCATGGAGCGTGGGGAGACCGCAGCTGGGAAGGCCAGCTCATCAGCCAGCTGTGAGGGGGACGAGACGAGGAGCGCTGGGGCCCCCATGGGTTCATCATTCCTGAGCTCCAGCACCTCAATCTCCTCGGCGGCACCTCCCGGGCTCAGAGCCGTCTCTGTGCTCCGTGCTGTGCAGCGGCCTCCTGGCCAAGGTGCTCCTTTCTCGGAGCAGGCTCTTCTGCAGCACCACAGCTCCCTTGCTGGGGCTCCTTGGCAGCAGGAGCAAGTCTGCTCCTCGAGGATGCGGGGACCTCCAGGCCAGGCAGGAGTCTGTGACCCAGGCTGGGCTTCTATGGTCAGTGGGGCTGCCAGCCTTGGCTTAGTGCTTGGAGTTGTCCCAGCAGAGCTTCCGGGAGCCGCTGCAGTGCTGCTGCGCCATCTGGTTGTGGCAGGTGATGAAGAACTTGCCCTCAATCTCATTTCAGGCCATGGTGAACACGAACTTGTGCTTCTCCCGCTCATGGAAGGCATTGGGTCTCATTGCCACCCAGTCCACCTCCAGCGTCTCGTCCAGGGCGAAGGAGTTCATGGCTAACCGCCACGTCTCCGCACAGCCGCTGCTGACTGCTCACTGCCCAGCATCCGCCATCTTAGTGTGGACGGATGGGCAGGGGAGGATGCACCACACCGGCAAGTCACCGCCATGCCACAGACCCCGCATGCACTGCTCAGGTACTTGCCTCCCGCCGCTTTGTTGTCATGAACCATAGAAGGTGGCAGCAGCTCCTGCCATCGGTCACAATCCAGGTCCCCGCACAGGTACTTCATACGGTTATGTGGGGCAGGATTTGTTTACAAGCAGCAGCGATGTGGCAGCTCCAGCCGCTCCACCCCACGGGGCCCTGTCTCTGCCCTAAGGTCCCTCCAAGCCATCGCTGTGCCTGTGTCCCCACGTGTGGTTGGAGGGGTGACTGCGCCACGTCTCCCCAACAGGACGTGAGCTCGCTCCATCTCCCTTCTTTTCTTCTGGAGACTCTTGCCCAGAAGGAGGGAGGGGAATGAAGCACACTTCCCTTCCCTCCTTGATGATCCAGATTTTGCTCACCTTTGCACTCAGATTTTACACATGGACACCAATAATCCTGAAGGTGTGTGGATTGTTTATTACATGCAGTGTGTAAGCACGTTTATGGTTGTCATAAGTGCCAGTAGAGAGCAAAATCTGGAGCTACACATGCAAGCCAGTGCGTTCTTTTGCGTCTCATGTCTTATTATGATGTAGAATTACTCCAGGTATATGACTTTGATACGCATGGACTTCCAGCTACTTAAGCAAGAAAATCAACGGGCTTACCATCATCTGGTAGAAAATGGGTTTGGTGCAAGCTTGACTAGTAAGCCATTCTCTTCCATCCATGGTGACCACCTCATTGAAGTGACAGTCAACAGAGAAGTCAAGGTGCGTGGTGGGGCACGTCACAGAGGCTGCAGACAACTGTGTTGTTAACTCCCATAATCTAATGTGTTGTTAACTCCCATAATCTAACCAAACTATGTACAGCTGTCCAGGAGCGAACCAACCTTCTTGTGAAGCCTACACATAATGAAGAAACTAGAGCAACTACCATAAGAAATTAAAGGTTTGTATCCAGACTGGTTGAGGAACTCAGGAAATACAAAAACGTTTTTGAAGGTCCAGGTAGAAATATAGCAACAGAAGCTGAAGTCCCTCTTGAGGTCATAAACAACATGCTTTGCGCCTGTAACATTGATGAAGAGTTACTGCAGAAGTTCATGAAGGAGAGAGGACTTGTTTTTCAAGTGTGCTAACAAAAGAGCTGCCCTCTTTTATTGTATGTCTTTACCACTTCCTGCTGCAGATCCTGATGGGAGTATGTGACCAGGCCAAGCTCAGAAATTACCTGATTGAGGAATACAGTGCTGCCAGCAATATGGTGCCAATGTGAGCAATGGTTATTGATGGAATGGCAGCAGTCAATGTCTTACCAACATGGGGTCAGTATGGAGATTCATTGTTGAGATACTGCATGCCTCCACCTTCAAGCAAACCCATTGCCCTCCACATTGTGTTTGATGTATACAAAATGGACAGCATAAAGGCTCAAACAAGGAATAGAAGAGGCAACCATGGCATACGGGTCCATATTGGTTCTTCAGAACAGGAGATGCCTCTAGGAGCCCAGTAGACCAGCTTTCTTCACAACCCTGAGAATAAGGAAGAACTAATTAAGTTCTTAGCGAGCTTTTGGATGAGGGAAGACTTCAGAAAGAAACTTGCATTTCCTCTTGTTTTAAAGGAAGGAGATTACACCTGGGTTCTTAAATCTCGTGACATCATGCAAGAGCCGGAATGATGCAACCACAAGGAGGCTGACACACGCATAGCCCTTCATGCTGTGAGATCTTCCTCTGCTATAGTGGTGGTATACAAGGATACAGATGTTCTTGTGCTCCTAGTGTATGCCTACACAAAATGTGAGATGGAACAGCTGGAGCCATGGATCATGATAGTGGACAGTTTTTTGTTTTTTTAAAAAATTCTATATAAATTCATAAATGTAGTAATACACTTGTATCCATATCAAAATCAATTTACATACATAGTTATATATATATTACACACACACAGGTGAATCGCATCATCCTGGGAAATACTGAATGATTTCAAAGTAAGGTAAACAGAGAAATAAAATGTTAATCTGGCAATATCTGGAGGAAAGTACGGTGGAATGGCTCACGCATCCTGCATATTTAATTTCCCATTTATCTCTATCTCCAGATCATACTGAGCACCAAAACTTCTTACTAAAGGGGAGGTGTGGCGACAAGGCTCTCGCACTTCCCCCATATGTAAATTTAATTATAATCTGGCATTAAAACCACAGCAAGAACCCTGAACCTTAAAGAGATGAGTGTGGCGGCAAGACTCACGCACTCATTAGCCAAAAGCTTATTAAATCCATGTTCAGGGCTTATAGGGCTACCTTACATCCAGAGAAAAATAGATAAATGACTGACCCTCCTATTTATCCCCCCCCCCTCCAACCCACCCAACAAATATTCACAGAATATATCTTATGTTTTCGCAAAATATATTGATAGAGAAAAGACCACGTATCCTCTATAAGAGATCAATATGTTGATGTAAAGACTATCTGTGACACCTTAGGGCATGACATGTGCTTGAACCTACCCATCATGCATGCAGTCACTAGATGTGACACAACTTCTTTCTTCTTTAGAATCAGCAAAACAAAGATTTTAAAGAACATTATGTGCTATCCAGAACTAATAAGTGTCTTACAAGATATTGGATCAGAACCCAGCCTCGGCAGAAAGTGGCATGAAGTTTCTTCAGTGTACTTGTTATGCAGGTAAAGATGAACAAGACTACATCGCCACTAGAATCAGGCTGTATGACAGGCAGAAGAAGAACTGGACAACCCAGGCACTACCTCCAGATCCTCTTAGTGCTCTGCAACACCTGAAACGGGTTAATATGATTGCATACATCTGGCAAAACTGTGTCAAACCAGTGATTGATTATCCAAACCCAGAGATCAATAGCTGGAAAAAGCAGAGCAGGTACGATGGACCACCGTTACTGGAGTGTCTAAAAAGGAAGGAAAAAACAACAAGGTGTCTTCAGCATAGACACACGAGTACTGAAGAAAATGCTGAAGAAAAAAATGTGTAAGAAAGCATTCAGGAAAAAAATGGAATCATCGGAAGCTAATATATTCCATTTCTTTAGTTCTAAAACTTTAATTGGTATTCTGCTTACAAAATAGTGCATATATCTCAATTTTAATTGAGATGTAGTAATGTTGGTGATCATTTTGGATTTTTAAATTTCCATTTTCTCAGCATCACAATGTCGCAGAAGGCTGGTTTGTACATCAAACTATGCGTCGTTAATGTTCCACGAGTACCTCAGTCAATTTCATTAATATAATAAATGTTTTGCTTTTGCCCCAAATAAATTTTAATGGGTTGCCAGTTTGTACTTTTTCAACGTAGGCCTCTAAAAGCTTTGGATAAGAGAGTGGTCTAATATTAACTTACACCCAAACTTTCATCAAAATCGGTTCAATGGTGCGGCTGCAAGAGCTGAGTTTATGCTCGTTGGATATTGGTGACAGCCATCTTGGCCACCATGTCTGTTTAAGGGAAAAACCTAAAGTGCATCAACAAGGGTCAGACAGATTTTGATTCAATAGGTCAAAAAACATTAAAAAAATCTAAGCAAACAAATTAACCACCAAAATCCTCAAAAACAGGAAAATCACCCTGACTATAAGCCTCCAAACACAGAAAACAAGATATCCCTTTATCTTTATTTATAAAATACAAATATAAAACCCATAATTAACCCCCCCCAAAATCTAAAAACACCTGTCCCCCTCCCCCCCCCCCAATCTATCCCTGTCCATTGGTTGCCTGGCCAAATAAAAAGGTCTTACACTGCCTCCGGAATACATTCCAACTAGGGCTCAGGCAAGCTTCCAAGGGAAAGGAGTTCCGAAGCTGTGGTGTAGCTACTGAGAATGCCTCTCTGTGGGCCTGAGTCATACGAAACTGGCCAATTATGGAACCTGCAAGAGGGCACTCCTGGTAGATCTTAAGGGGGTCATGAAGGGACATAAGGGCCATGTAGGGTCCAAGTGGTTTAGGGCTTTAAAAGTCAAAAACAGCATCTTGAATTGTGGCCGGAACGCTATAGGCAACCAGTGCAGACTCTTAAGCACTGGTGTAATGTGCTCCCGGCGACCCACCCCTATCAAGAGGCAGGCTGCTACATTCTGCACCAGCTGCAGCCCCTGAACAGTCTTCAATGGCAGTCCCGCATAGAGCACATTGCAGTAATCCAGCCTCGAAGTAATGAAGGCATGGATGATGATGGCCCAATTCTCAATGGAAAGAATGGGACGCAACCTTCTCATGAGATGGAGTTGGCAAAAGGCACTCCTAGCAACAGCCGCAACCTAACCTTCCAGGTGCAGCCAAGGACCCAGGAACGCCCCAAGGCTGTGCACCTGAGTAGCGAGGGGAGGCTGGAGGCCATCAATAACATTTTTATGTTGAATGTTTTTCTTTCCAGCCAGCTCTTTGTTTTTTATTGTGGTTTTATTAATCTTTTATTCACAGTGTGCAGGTCAAGCACTTCAAGTTCAACTTGTGAGCTTACCACACTTACGTTCAAGTCAACTTTGCCAGGTGACTTGTTAAAATTAGTGTGTTTCAGCAAACTACATGGCTAACCAATTTTAAATTGTATTTCAGCATGATCCTTTTTGTGTGTGTGTATGTTTTCTAGACGTTTACTCTTATTGAAAGTAGGTAAACAAACACCTACGGTAGAAATTAAGGGTGGTGTTGTGACCTGATAAACTAAAAGGGAAAACATCTGCTCATACCATATGTAAACATGATTCCTAGAAGAAGAAAACCTGGGATGTCCTAATGAAGTTCTAAGAGAACCAATTGCAGAACTCCACGCTGTGCTTCAATTTGTACATGAGACAAGATTGTACTTGGAAACTAAAAGAGTTTCCTGGAATTTTTACTATTTGGAGTTCTTTAATGCCACTGGAAATGTTGGCGCCTTGATTTTTAAACAGTATTAGAGTTTTTTTCTCTGATTGAAATAGTACACCCCACTTCTCCATGTTTGCTTGTTATCCTAAAATCGTCATACTCTGTTTCTAGCATGAGTAGGATAAGCTGTTTTCCTCCTGCGGGGTTTGAAGCTTTATAACAAAACTACTTACTATAGACTTGTTAAGTATATGATCTGTGCTGATGCAGTCTGTATGATTTCGTTGTATAAAAAGCTGTTGAAAAAATAGTTATTCTTATGGCAGTGGTTTCCCAAACTGTGTTTGTGGTCCCATTCAGAGACTTAAACAGAATTCCTTGACCCAGACAGCAACAAAAATGTGCAAAGTATATCAAGTATCCCTCCAAATAATGACCCCATCTATAGGTGCCCTGATGCACAGTTGGAGAACTTTTGTCTTATGGACATATTAATAAGTCCTTAATTAGAGCTTTTTACATAGGGATGCTGTCGTAGAGATTATGTTCTTTGAGGGCTCAAGCCTGTATATTTTTTCTGTCTGAGATATAATATTAACAACAAGCTCTATCTTCAACAGATTAATCCCAACTTCAGCGTGACTGATATGCAAACGCTTGACCCACCTGTTGTAGATGTTGGCTCTTGCTTTTCTTTCAGTTCTCTGGTAAGTTTTCTGAGGAAGGAGAAAACAAATTTTAACTTAATCATTGATAACATTGACTGTCTCCATAATGAGGAAAATGTAGTTTTAGTCAAATAAACAGTTTAACTTTGCAAAGAGTTACTTTATTGTGTGAATAGTAAGAGCAGCCCTTAGTAAGTGTGTCACCTAGAGATGCTGAAACTTCTCATTAGCGTTCTCAGTGTTAACCAGAAGGTGGTGTAATAGGAAAGCCTTTTCACTTTGCCCAAGAATTTGTTTCTCTAGTCCTATGGAACTGGAAAAAAAAGGTTAACTTTTAAATATTGTATAGTATTGTTTGTATGAAAATATTTAAGTTATGAAGTATTAGAATTTCTAACTCAAAATGCAGACAAACGGTAAAGTAATAGAAAAAGTAAAAGTCAACGGATGACTTCCAATAAAGATGTGTTAGCTTTTCTCCTTTTAAAGTATCAGATTGCTCCCTGGAGAGAAAACCAAGCACAAACAGGAATGATAGGATTTTCCCTTTGTAGCATTAAACCTATATCAGGGGAGTGTGGGAGGAATGATAACTTTATTGGTGCTTTTGTGGAAGGAGAAAAATTACTTTTGTTGTTGATAATACAGATTTGCTCCTTTGTTTGTTAGGGGTTAGAATGAGTACTTTTCTAAACTGAAAATAGGACTAGATTAAGTTAGATTAAATTATCCTGTCTCAGAGAATGATAATCATGATAAATAAGAATTATTTTTATGGTTAAAGCATAGGAGGGTCAGTGAATGTAGCTTCCATTTACCAGTTCTCCTACAAGTTTTTTGTGCAGCCTTGGACAAGTGACTGAATTTGTGCTTTTTTTTGCTGTCTATAAAATGTCACGATTAATAACTATGTACATGAGTGTGGCAGGGCATATAATGTGTTTTGAGACTCTTATTTGACATGCACTGTTCTAATAGTTCAAATATTATTTAACCCATCTCGTTCCTTTGCTAAATTTAAAAACTTCACACAACATTTTAGTATTTGTCAATTCTCTGACGTACTTGAAAACTTGTTATCAGTTTTGCTATTATGTTTTCAGGACACAACTTTTCATCTTTATTGTCAAAAACTCATTTTATTGGATAATTTTTGTATGCCTTGTAGGTACTTCTGAAAAAGTGAGGGCCATCTATAGTAGTGATTTATAGGATAACCTATAATTACGTTTAAATTATATTTTTCTCTAGTTCTTGACTGAATATTAATTAGTGTGAAAATGCCATGTACAGATAAAGAATTGTTTTCTGAATCTCCCATTTGTTTTATTTTAGTAGCTGTGTCTCATTCACTTTTCCTTTACTGGTTCCAAGAGTGCTGTATAAAACACTTGCATCTAGAATGAATCCTGTGTTGTGTAATGAGAAAATGAAGACTTGATAGGTAACCTGATAAAATCCTCTTGATTTTGGGCAGCATTCTTCTAATTTTATAGCCTTTTGTCACTTTTTACTAGGAAATGAAGCAACAAAAGTAACCCTTTCGCTCTTTCATTTGGTACTCTGGGTGATGTACCAAATGTCTTTCCGACACAGAAATTTTAAGGTGAATTCAAGGCATTGCTAGCACTCCTGATTTATGTAAAAGGGTGCATTATTAATATCCATCTCCGGAGATCATAGGAAGAGAGTTTGATTCCTCCAAATCTTAAAGTCCCTCAGAGCCATAAAAGGGATTGCAAAGATTTGTCATCTTTCTCCCACTTCCTACAAAATGTAGGAGATTGATTGTGAGGCCTCCATCCCCTACTGGTTTCAGTAATAGGCTAAGATTTTTAGCTTTTGGGAAGATTTCTTTTGAGGCTTAAAATGTTCATATCACCAAGAATCATAAGATGCTTTTCATTGATTTGCAGTTTCCCACAATCTTGGGGATAGGACAACGAAGCTTTCTCTAAATCCCGCCTCCCCGCCCTCACATCTAAGCTCTGGGCTGGTGGACTCAGGCAGCAGCAAAGGGTATGCTTCCTCTGCTCCCATAGCCCCTAGAAGACTCCAGCAGCCAAAATGGTAGCTCAGCATCCCTTGCTCTTGAGGGATCCTCATGAATGTGTCCCCAGGCAGCCACTTCTGGTGGGAACCAAGAGCTGCGTGACCACCATTTGCCCACTTGTATGCTGAATTGGCCACCTCTGGTATAAAACAGTTGATTTGTCAGCTTTGGCCATATGTTCCGGTGCGTCGGCCGTATGTTCCAGATAGCGACCTGGCCACCATCATTCATACTTTCATTCTGTCGAGATTGGACTAGTGTAACGCGCTTTACGTGGGGCTACTCATGGTGATGGTCCACCATGGATAGCATGGACCTTTTTGGCGAGTTGTATCAATACCCTAGATCATAATTGGGTATAAACCTTTTTGAACCTTTTAACCAGGTTAAATAACCTTAAGCGTTCTGACCCGTAATGTTAGATCCTAATGGTAGGGAGACGATAACCACTTTGGGCAGCATCAGAAAGGACTCTTTCCTTATTGGATTGTTTCTTTATATGGCACCCTTTTGATATGGACTTCTATTCTGAGCGCATAGACTTTTTTATCAAGAGTAAAAGCAACGTGCTTTCCCTTTATTAAACCAGGAGGAAAAGGGTAGTTGATGATGTCTCATTAGATGTTCTGACAGCGGCAGGAAAATGGCTGTGAAGGCTCTCCAGTGTTGCACCCACCAACCTTGTTTATGTAAGCAGGATTTGAAAGAATAAGGTATGCTGGCTACCTATTGCCCCTCTCTGACAATGGGAGTTAACATTAGAGGCATAACATGTTTGCTGCTCATTTGCAGCATTCAGTGTAAAGTTGTATACTTGTCAAACTTATGGTACCCTAATCAAATCAAATATTTTGGGTCCTTTTCAGTATCTAAACAATTCAATCAAGTACCTGAAATACTGACAAACCAGTATACCAAAGTCCTACTTTTCCCCCCTGGATTTTGATGTATTGATAATTGGTATTTCAGGAACTTGAATGACATTTGGGTCCTTCAGATACCCCAAAATGCAGGTATTACCTGTGGGTACCAAATCGGGTACCTGTTTTGAGCTCTAGACTGCGGAACTTAATACATAGTACCATGTTGAGCCCATTCTTACAGTAACCTAATCTTAAAGTGACAAAGGCATGAATGATGGCAGCAAAGTCTACTTCCTAGACACATATTGAAAGACAGGGGAGGGAAGCAAGACTGGCAACTGCTATTAAGTGGTAAGAGAGACACCCAATTGGATTCCAGATTACCAGTCTTGGTAATAAAAAGTATGGCTATAGTATTCCGCCTGTAAAATGAATGAATGGTTTCATGTGTGCTTTTAAGTTGAAAGCAAACCACTTGTTGTTTTTTATTAAAATATGTAAAGAATTTTTGCCACGTTGGCCTGTTCCTTTTTGTATTTCTTTTAACAAATCACTTTTCCGGGAACAGCAGGCATGCAAGTTCCAGGTATTTATTTCTGTCTCATAACTTCCTGAGATACTGTACTTGTTAACGACGACATCTTGACTACAGCAGTAATCTCTCCCCCCCCCCCACCCCCCCCCCCCCGAGGGGCCAGGGGGAGAAGATGAGGTGGCCAGAGTGTTTTGAAAAGGCGCCCAGACACGCCCCCATCCCCCCCCCCGCCACTGTCATGAGCTGAGAATCTAAGCTGTGTAGCCATAGTTCTCACAGCTGATTCTGTGGCATGTAGAAAATGCCAGACAGCTATCAACCCACACATCCAATAACAACTGGTTCCTTCCTCTTCCTATGGAAGAGTAACGTCCTTGGAGACCTGTACCCTGAAGAATGCAAGAACAGCAGCAAGCCTTTCACACAGGAAATTACTGCTATAGCACTTGCAGAAAAGTGCTTCTGTCGCTTGGACTGTTAGCCTGTAATGAGCTTCCTGCTGACCTAGAAGATGATTTACTACTGATCTAAATGCCATTTGTAAGTCTAGTTTAACAGAAAATAATGACGTTAGCATTCAGCAGTTCTGTAAATGAGTAACCATCTTGTTTTAGACTTGAACGTAGTAAGCACAAGAAAATTTAGCTGGTATTTGGATAGCAAATTTGATAAGTTTTAAAAATAGTGATTATTTCAATATTATATCGAAAGGGATTTATCTTTGTGGCTTTTGTTCTTTGTATTTTAAGGCTGGAACAAATGTCTCTAACACATTACGCTATCCATGTAGTTGTGGCTTCAAACCCAAACTAAAGTATAAGTATCTGAATATGAGAAATTGCCCGTTGAAAATCTAGAGCAACTTTCCTTGTTTATGACTCCACGTATCCAATGTGATGTGTAAGTCGTCCTCTACAGCAACCCTGACTTGAGACAGACTACAGTAGGGGGTTGGTGTGGGAGTTCCTACGGGATTGGCTTTTTGGTGGAAAAACTTCCTGGGCCCCACATATCTGAAAGACCTCTTTTCCTACCATGCTCCATTGCGGCCCCTGTGGTTGACTGGGAGCACCCTCTTGTGGATACCACCTACCAATCTTGCCTGCGTGATAAGGGCACACAGGGAGGCATTCTCCATTGCTTCCCCAGTATTTCCCCAGTATTGTGGAACTCCTTCCCCTTGGAAGTTTGGTTGAGCCCAAGCCTGAGCATTTTCTGGAGGCAGTGTAATAAAAAAGCATTTTCACAAGTGGGCATAGGGATTGGGTGGGAGGTTTTAGGGGACTTGGGGTTAGAGTGGAAAACTTGGGGATGTTGGAATGGGCTTTTTGAAATGTATATTAAGGTTATAAAATTGTATTATGTTAAGCCACCCCGAGCCTTTGGAAAAGGGTGGAGTATAAGTTTAATAAATAAATTACACTCTCATTGCTGAACAGCTGGTCCCCTTGGGACAACAGCACCTTTTCAGTTTACTAGCAGCAACCCATGCTGGGAAGAGACCGGGGCTACTGCGGGCAAAGCAGTGAGGGTTTCCACATGTCCAGACACATGCAAAATCTGGTACATGATTTTGCACACATGCCACCCTGTGCCCTTGATATGGGCATGGACAGTATGCAAAAGCACCCACCGAAAAACTGGTCACTGAGGCTGGAACATTGACTGACCTTGCAACTACCTGTTGTAGAAGATGGCAGCTATCGTAGGAACGAAGTAACTCTCTGTGCTGCAGTGTTTTATTGTGACCCAAGATGTTTTATGAGAAAATAATAATGAAAATGTTTTAAGATGCAAACATATGCCACTCCGAGATGCTTGTAGCAGGAAGGGGTGGCATACAAATATAATTATAAATAAATATTCCTTTCCCAAACCTTGCTTTTGCATACAAAAATCTTAAATGTGATGCTAGCTATCGGCCTGTCTCTAACCTTCCCTAAAAAGGGAAAGTTATTGAATGGATAGTGGCTCTGCAGCTGCAGGGGCATATTGATTGCATCGGCTTTCTTGATCCCTCTCAGTCAGGCTTTCGTCTGGGGCATGGCACCGAGACTGTGCTTGTGGCTTTGGTAGATGACCTGTGCCGAGAATTGGATTGGGATCGTTCGACCCTACTGATTTTGTTAGATCTGTCAGCTGCATTTGATACTGTTGATCATGAGATGTTGGTGATGTTCCTGCGGGACTGTGCTGAGGTGGGCGGGACTTTTCTTGAATGGTCCCGCTCTTTCCTGACTGGAAGAACCCAGTGGGTGGTGCTCAGGGATTGCTTTTCATCATACCGAGAACTCTCATGTGGAGTCCTGCAGGGTTCTGTTTTGTCCCCTCTCCTGTTCAACATGTACATGCAGCTGCTCGGCAAGATGATTAGGGGGTTTGGTGTGTGGTGGTGTCAATATGCTGATGACACCCAACTGTACCTCTCTTTTTCAACAGACCCAGGCCCTGCAGTCTCAGTACTTACTCGGTGGTTGGCGGCTGTAGGGGATTGGATGAGGGCTAATTGTCTTAAGCTGAATCCTGACAAGATGGAGGTGTTGATTGTGGGTAAGGCAATGGAGTTGGTGGCCCCCATCATTGATGGGGTCTGTCCTCCAATGGTCTCCTAGGTACGGAGTCTGGGGGTGCTCCTCGATGTGCAGCTCCGCCTGGATTCCCAGGTGGAGGCTGTGGCGAGGAGTGCCTTTCGCCAGTTGTATCTGGTGTGACTGCTTCGGCCATTTGTTTCGAACTCTGACCTGGCCACAGTCATCCATGCTTTCATCACCTCTCGATTAGACTATTGTCATGCACGCTACATGGGGCTACTCATGGTGACGGCTCGGAAATTGCAGCTGGCACAGAATGCGGTGACTCGTCCCCTAGTGACACTGAACCACCGGGAGCATATTACACCAGTGGTCCGTTCTCTGCACTAGTTGCCAGCGGTTTTCTGGGCCTGATTCAAGGTTGGCCTATAAAGCTGTAAATGGCCTGGGCCCTGCCTATCTGTGAGATCGCCTCACTCCCCTTGTCCTGGTTCGGCCCCTGTGGTCGTCTGGGGGGTGCACTGCTCGAGGTCCCCTGAGTTTTTCAGGGTGCCGCGCAGGGAAGGGCATTCTCGGTGGCTGTGGGAACTCCCTTCCGGTAGAGGTCTGGCTTGCCCCGGATCTTCCCTCCTTTTGGAGAAGTTGTAGGACCTGGCTATTCAGCCAGGTGTTTGGCGGGCGAGAGGGGTAGTGGGGGGGGAGGGGGATGTGTTTCTCTGTTTCCTCCTTTTATGATTTTTTTTTTATGATTGCAAGTCACCCCAAGCTGCCTGCAGCAGGAGAGGCAGGGTAACAAGTTTTTAAAAACAAATAAATAAAAATAAATTATAAATATAATGCACATAAAATTGAATATAGAGATTGAAGCACACTAGCAGTAGCTGTCAAATGACATGGTAATAAATGAAGTAGTAGCACTATGTTGTGACTGTTAATATATGCCCTCTTCCCAGCACACTCTTGCTTATTCAACCTTTTACATGGAGTTTAATGAACTGTTGGTTACATGATTTTAGTAAAGCAGTTAAATAATACTGGCATCTTTAATTCAATCTTGACAGGTGGATCATGCCTTAAGTTTTACTTAACATAAAGGGCATTTTAATGCAGAATTGGTGCCTTGAAACCTTTTCAGGAAGACCCTTTTTCCTGTGCAGAAACCCACTGATTTCAGTGGAAGTGCTGTATGTGTAGCCCTGTGCCACGTTAACAAACAGCAAGATTTGGGCCAGTATTTGTACTGATACCATGCTCTATGTTTGTAATTGGAATGATCGCAATAGAGAACAGTGAAGATCCTGTTTTGACAAAATATGCAACACCACCTTTTGGTGCACTATGCCATGGTGCACCTGCCCACTGCTATCCCAATTATCAATGGAAGGTCGTGCACAATTAAGGCCCTTTTTGCACGGCACCGGCACCCCCCCCACACACACATGTGCGGGGATGTGGGGGTGTCCATACGATCGCCACAGCAGGTGGGTGGGTGTGTGCGCGCTCCTGTGCTCCACCCACCTTCTCCCATTGCCCACGCACGGAGCAACGAGCGCCAATGGCGGATGCTTTGTGCGTGGTGATGGGTTGAGGTGGGTGGTCGTCCATGCCATATTTTTTAGGCAGCTTACACCCTGCGCCGCCAGATGTTGGCCTACGGCGAGTAGGTGGCTGGCCTGGGCTGCATCCGCGGGAAAATCTCCAAGGTGTAGCACATTCATTTGGCTCCGCCATCCTCGCTTCGAGGCAGAGGCCTCCATGGCCATGTACCTTGACTGGTCACCATGTTGGGGGGCGGGAAGCTGGGGGCAGGGCCAGCCTCCTGCACATTTGTTGTGTTCCCCTGCCCTACCTGGGGTGGTGGGACAGCTCTCCAGTTGCAGGCATGTTTTGTTCGCTAACCTAGGGAATGGCAGTTGCGGTTTCCTGCCCTGGACCAGGGAGCCACTACACCTCCTACACATTTGTTTTTACCCAGTGTCCAACAACCTTATCTGCACAGGGTGGTACATCCAATGTTGGCTGCACAGCTCCTACGCGCCTGGCCAGGGCAGATGCAAGCCCCTGCCCAACTGATTGAGCAAAAGATCAATTGACTGGTGGAAGGGAGGAGGAGGAAGTCGGGAGGAGCATGCAGTGCTATGGAGGGGAGGGCAGGTATCAAGGCACTTTAGGAGGGTGCTTGAGGAGCACTGCAATATTGGCAGGGATGGCACATAAGGGAGCAAGGGAGAGAGCCCAACTCTTACCAGAGTGCAGGATGATGCCCAGGAGACTGGAGAGCAGGCTTGGCCAGTGCGTCTGTGTGTTCTCTGCAGATGTGGGGCACGGCTTGCCCACCTGCAAAGCCGGCTTGCATTCTAGCCAGGTCTGCTCCCAAGTGTCCTACTTGTGTTTCTGCAGACTGGTAAGTCTCGGCTCCTACTCTCCTGCACCCTATCATGCCCCCCAGAATAGCAACCACTCCTCCTTCCCTGATGATTCCTGCCCCATCTCTTGGGTGTGCACTCCAGCTCGTAACTCCTGTAGGTGGTGTAGCCCGTTAAGTGGATTTGGTGTTGTTTGCACTAGTGCACTGGTGCTCACACCACCAGTGCGAATGCCACCATACCTGGATCACAGTCTAGAGCTTTACACCATTTCATTATAAGATAATAAATGTCCTCACTTTTTCATATAACTAGTCTATTAGCAAACTGCATGACCACACTCAGTTTTCAAAAGATAATCTGCATATGGTACTTCTAAATATATGGCTGATAGAAATCTTTCTACTGGGTTTTGTATAAATCAGCAGTGACCCAATTACACCTGTTAGTATGTTTCATTATTTTCTGCTGAATTACTACTAATTCAATGGGAATTAAAACCCCACACGTCTTAGCGATTTGACCTGTGGGTCTTGAGAGAGGAGAAAAGACAATTGGTCACCTACTTTGGTGAATTCTTTTCTTCTTCCGCTTAGCAGACAGTCCTCCGGCTGGGTAGTACTACCTTGACCGGCGGGCGGCAGAAGAATAGAAACTTTTGTGCGCATGCGTGTACTGTGCCGCCGCCTCCTTCTCCCCAGTGAGTTCCAAAGCTTATCAGTGGCGGCCTGTAACTCAGCTTATAATTAAGTGGCTTACTGTGCAAACAATTGAACCTTAAACGAACAACCTATGGCCAAGACGGCAGAATTCCATAACTTCTGGCCTAAGCTGTAAATGGAACAAAACCTACAGGGAATCCTTATTTATGTATCGATTCTCGTGAGCTATACTGTTCCTAAGGGGAACACTTTTGAAGAATCTAGACTTATGTTATATTTCCCAGTAGAAACCCTTTTTAAGAATCCCTCCTCCAGGATTGTACTGTTCCTAGGGAGGGTCCGGAGGACTGTGCTAAGTGGAGGAAGAAAAGAATTCACCGAGATAGGTGACCAATTCTCTTTTCTCCCCCCGCTGCAGACAGTCCTCTGGCTTGGGATATACCCAAGCCATTCGGACATTCAGGGAGGGCAAGGAGCAGTCCCCGGAGGCTCCAATACCGCCTGTAGGACTCTCCTCCCAAAGGCTGCCTCTGCAGACTGAAAGGTGTAAATTTTGTAGTGTCGGACAAATGAATGTATAGATGCCCATGTTGCGGCCCTGCAGATTTCATCGTATGACGCCCTGGCCCTAAAAGCGTAAGAGGTTGCTGCCCCCCGCACCGAATGTGGCCAAATCTGTAAAGGAGGAGGCTTGCCTTTAGTCTTGTATGCCTCCACAATGGCCTGCTTAACCCATTTTGAAATTAATGTTTTTGAGGCTCTGATTCCTACTATGCTAGGTCTTATGTTCACGAACAAGGCTGACGATTTTCTAAAGGTCTTAGTCCTATGCAAATAAATTTTAATGGTCCTCCTTACATCGAGAGTGTGCCATTTTTTCTCCCTGGGGTGCACTGGGTTAGGGCAGAACGAGGGAAGGACAATCTCCTGTGCTCGGTGGAAGACTGAATTACATTTGGGGATAAACGCCTGGTCCAGTCTCAATGTGACAGATTGCTTCTGAAAAATACAGAAGTTATCTTCCATTGACATGACCCCCAGCTCTGACATTCTGCTAGCTGAAGTGACTGCTACCAGGAACACCACCTTGATGGAAAGCCAATAAAGCACGACATGCGAGAGAGGTTCGCAGGGCGGACCTGTCAGCACGTCGATCACTAGATTAAGATCCCAAGAAGGGAATTGATGGATCACGGGAGGTGATAGGTGCTTTGCTGCCTTCAGAAATTGTCTTACGTGCCTATGAGAAGTGATGTCCATGCTGGACACCGCCCCCAGAAGTGAGTTGAGCGCGGACACTTGTCTTGCCAGTGTGTTATACCTAAGCCCCTTGTCGAGCCCATGCTGCAGAAATTCTAATACCTGAGGGATGGTAGTTGCACAAGGGTCAAAGTTCCTCTCTCCTGCCCATAGGGAGAAGACCCTCCAGGTTGCGGAATAGGATCTTCTAGTTGCTGGTCTCCTAGCTTGCAGGAGAGCTTTTAATACTGGACTAGAGTACCCCATGCCCTGCAACGCTAGGTGCTCAACCTCCAGGCTGTTAGGCGTAGCACACTGGGATTTTCGTGAAATACTGGTCCTTGAACGAGAAGATCCTGAGACAGTGGGAGGTGAAACGGTTCTTGGATTGCCAGCTCTATCAGAGCTGAGAACCACGGACGTCTCGGCCACCATGGTGCCACGATGATTATCTGGGCCCTTTCCCTCCTGATCTTGGCTATTGTGCGTGTAAGTAAGGGAAAGGGAGGGAATGCATATAGCAGACCCCTTGGCCATTCCTGATTTAACGCGACCGGAGGGAGATTGTTTTGAGCCCTTACTCCTGTTATGAACCGTTCCACCTGCGCGTTTTCTTTTGTTGCGAAGAGGTCCAGGATTGACATCCCGAATCTCCTGGCAATAATTCGGAATACGCTCTTGTTTAGGGACCACTCGTGCGGATCCACCTTCCTTCGGCTCAGACAGTCCGCATGAGAGTTCTCTGAACCCTTGATGTGCACTGCCTTCAGGGAGGCCAAGTGGTCCTGGGCCCATGAAAACAGGAGAGCCGCTTCTCTCTGCAGGGTTTTGGATCCGGACCCCCCCCTTGGTGGTTGACGTAGGCTCTCGCTGTCGTGTTGTCTGTGTGAATGAGTACATGTGGGTTTTTTCAGGCGTGGTCCAAACTTTAGAAGAGCTAGGCGAATAGCTTTCAGCTCCAGAAAGTTTATGGATCTTATCTGGTCTCTCTGGCTCCACAACCCCTGTATCGAGGCCGAGTTCATGTGAGCCCCCCATCCCCTGAGACTCGCATCGGTGGTGATGACCAATCGAGTGGCACTCCCTGTTGGCATCTTTTTTGATCTAACCACCAGGACATTAATGGTTTTATATGTCCCGGGAGGAAGACCCAGGGATTTGCCCCTTGCGTAAGCTCTCTCTGGAAAGGAGCCATCAATGACTGTAAGGGCCTTAGGTTGTGTCTGGCCCACGCTATGTGTCGGGAGCAAGAGACCATGAGTCCCAGTAATCTGGCTAGTGTCTTCAGCCTCAAGCGGGAGCTGGCTTGAAGGAGAAGAACCAGAGCGTGGATCTTTTTTCTCCTTTCTTCTGGGACGCAAGTGGTATCTAGGGCCGTGTCTATGATCGCCCCCAAATGCTCTAATCTGCGTGTGGGAGTCAGGTGGCTTTTCTGAAAATTCACTATGAATCTGTGGCGGGATAGATACGAGATGACCCTGTCCACACTCTGGGATGCTGACTCCTGCGTCTGTGCCTTGGCCAACAGATCGTCGAGGTAAGGGAATACATATATATCCCTTCCCTGCGCAGATTCGCTATAAGCGTCACCAGCGTTTTGGAGAATGTCCGAGGCGCTGATGAGGGGCCGAAAGAGCCCTGTACTGCCAGTGTGTGTCGTTGATGGCAAAACAGAGCCATTTCCTGTAGGCCGGGTGGACAGTATTATGGAGGTAAGCCTCTCTCACGTCTAGTGAGGCTAGCCAATCCCCCTTGGAGAGATTTTGACAGATTGAGGAGACTGTCTCCATCTTGAATCTCTTGGGTGAGACCTACTGGTTCAACCTCTTGAGATCCAGGACTGCCCTCCATTCCCCCGTCCTCTTTGGCACCAGGAAAATTATAGAGTAGAGGCCGCATCCCTTTTGCTCCTCTGGAACTCTATCGCCTCCATGGAGGCTAATCTTTCTATCTCTGATGACATGGCTACTGCCTTCTGATGGTTCTTTGACAGGGGAGAGGGAATGAAGTGGCCCCTTGGTTTTTCGAGGAACTCCAGTCTGTAACCCTGTGTTGTTATTTGGAGGGCCCACTGGTCTGATATGGACTCTGTCCAGATTTCCATGAAATCTGATAGACCTCCTCCTATTCCCTCCCCTCCCCTCTCAGACAGTCATGCCTGCTTGACTGAGGATGGGCCAGCCTGCTCTCGTGGCCTACCCCGTTCTCGTCTCCGCTGGTATTGGCCCCTGAAGCAAAAGCTCTGCCTGTGCCAGTCCTTGTCCTGAAACTGGCCTCTTCTCTGCCCTGAGGGGAATGTATTTTAATACTGGGGGTTTCGAAAACGAAAATAGGGGGTGCGAAAGGGCTTCTTTTTTACCCCCAGTTGCTGCAGTGTCTTTTTCCTAGTATCATTTACGTCCTTGTCCAGGCAAGTCCCAAAGAGCTTGTGCCCCTTATAGGAACTAGACACCAGCAGGTTCTTAGCTGTGTTGTCCCCCATCCAGGTCCCGAGCCACACTCTGCATCTAGCCATGATCTCCAGACCCGCTGCCCTGGCAGACCAGGCCAGTACGTCTGTAGTGGCATCCGTCATGAAAGCATTAACTAGAAACAACCCTTGCTGACAGGGTTTTTGCCCTCTTATCTGTCACCAACGGTGACTGCATCTCCTGTAACCATGCCATAGATGCCCTGACTACATATGAAGCTAGGATGTTAATCCTAATAGCCGTGGAGTTTGCCTCAAAGGCCTTCCTAAGAACGCCTTCCATTGCCCTATCTGAAGGGTCCTTCGGGTAACAATCACCCTCTGTTGGGAACGCCGTCTGTCCCGCTAAGGAGGCAGCCGCTGCATCCATCTTAGGGGATTTAAACAGGTATTCCTTCCTCCTGGAGAACCTGTATAGCGTCTCCTGTGACTTATTCAGTCTCGCTGTCTTTGCTGGCGCCTTCCATTCTGAGATCAAGAGCTTTTCAAATGCCTTGTCTAAGGGAACACCGTGATCCCTACCTAAGACAGACGGAAGGAGCTGTCTATCCTCCTCCTCCTCAGATTCGGATGATTTATCCTTTGAAGGTTTTTCCTCAAGCTGTAAGGTTTTAATGACCTGTTCAATTAACTCCTCCATAAATGAGAGGGGAAAATGCCTATCCTGTTCCCTATCGGGTTGTGCTGGTTCCTGCCACTCTCCCTCCTCTTCCTCTGAGTAAGAGGAATTGGAGTCTATGTCTGATTGCAGGATGTCAGATGCTGAAGGCCCACGTAAGTCCTCAGAGCCACTGTGTGAGGATTGAGGCGAGCCTAAATGGAGGGAACTCGCACCCCCTGATGGGTGAGTTTTGCTGCTCTCTCCTTTTTCCCTCCTTTTCCCCTCCTTTTTTTGGCTATGGGGGATCTCGCCTGATAGATCCCCCATAGGGGGCCTGGGGCCCCTTTTCCTGCCCTGCTTTTCGCACAGCCAGGAGATGGATTCAACCATCTTGGCCATAGTTGTGTTCAACTGTGCCAGCCCGTCTGCCTGAGAGACCTGAGACTGAGTGGACTGAGGCTGAGAGGGCTGAGGTTGAGAAGTGGCTTGCGGCCTTCTGAGGGGACCTTGTAGGGACACCGCCTGAGACCTGCCAACATAAGAAAGGGCTATAAAGCTGCTTTCCTCTGGTGAGGAGCAGAGGGTGAATGGTGGAGAGAGCTTCCTCCCACGATTATAGTCCTCTTGCTAGAGGACAGAAGAGGGGAGATATGAGGGGACGAGGAGAGGAGCGAGGTGATCTGAGAGCCTTCACCCCCTTTCTTACCTCCATTTTGTAGCTCCCTCTCCTCTCTCTCTCTCTCTAGTGAAGCCCGCTCTCCCGTCACTGTTGTGAGGGAGAGAACGGGGCCTCAGCTTTCCTCTCTTCCTCCGGGAGGAATAGCCGGCCAAGTCTTTTCTTCAACCGTGCTGCTGCAGCGGCAGAGGACGGTTGCGCCACGGAGGAGTGAGCCCTATCCTTCCTGTCCCAGACAGCCGGGCTTGAGCGTGGCGCCCTGCGGGCTCCTCCTACCTCCCAGGCAGCGGCGTGGGAGGTGGCAAAGGGAGGGGACAAGCCATCGCAGCGATGAGGCTGCACACCAATGCTCCCCCCGAAACCCCGTGCGGCCTGAAATGAACTCTCCGAGTCTTCTCCCAGAGCTTGTAAAGATCCAACCTGCCGGTATCGGGCAGAAGAATGAACTGGGGAGAAGGAGGCGGCAGCGCAGTACACGCATGCGCACAAAAGTTTCTATTCTTCTGCTGCCTGCCGGTCAAGGTAGTACTACCCAGCCAGAGGACTGTCTGCAGCGGGGTGGGGGGGGGATAAGCTTTTTACCCTGTTTTCAACTAGAGTAAGATCTTATAACAGTAGTTTAATAAAGTAAAAATTACTTTGTCACCTAGCTCCTGTTTAATTTTATACCATATTCAGTCTTGGCTCTCATTTTTGGCATCCATTGCAGCTCTACACTGCCCCGTAATACGATCAGATGCTGCAAAATAAAGACCACAGATATTTGCTTAAAACCAGAGGAGCCCTATAGTGGAGAGAAGGAATTCAACTATCCTGAAAGCCCAGTCTTTTGCTTTAGCACATAGCATCTGCATGTGTATATATGTGCACGTGTGCATAGATGGATGCATGAGTAGAAACAATAAGCCATACTTCCTAACTGTACTTGAGTCTCATCTGACCAAAGGTTTTTAAATAATGCAAAATTAGCAATAATACATGTGTGGTTCAGTGCCATGCATTTAGGATTATTTTGTGTAATATTATACCTTTGGGGTTAAAGCATCTCCTTTTTGATCTTGGCATATATTTGAACAAGCAAAACTGACTTCATAGCAGCATGAGAAAAAGGTGATTATTTGCAGTTTTATCTTCCCAGGCACTTTTTTTTTAATGCTGATTAAGCTTTTTAAAATGTCATCAACCCCATGGACTTACACTATGGTGCTCTTTTTTTCTTTCTTTTCCTTTTCCTGAGGGTTAGTGTTTTGGTGTCTGATTGTGATTGTATCTTTTACAACAGTCCATTAAATATGTGTATGAGCTGTGAATTTCTGTTTTCTCAATTGTAGACGCCAGGAAATAAGGAGAACCCCTATGGTGAAAGTGTTCATTAGCATGCTAACAAACTGTGCCATGGAGGATGTGTTTTGCAGCACAAAAGGAAGTGTGGGGGAGCTCTTCAAATGTTCCAAGGTGCTGAAGTCAAATCTTAATGAGTTAATTAGATTTGTGCACAAATGTTGTGTGTCTAACTTTAAAAGAATTATCTCTTGGACAGGTTCAAAAACATCTTTGGAAAAGGATGAAAGATCTTTAGAAATAAGACTGTGTACTCTTACAAGTCAGAACAGGAAGTTAAAAATGTTTCATATCTTTAGAAAACAATCAAATAGTTGTGGACTCTATTTGTGGAAGCTTTGCCTAAAGTAAAAGAAAATGGTCATGATATGAATGAACACTTCAAAAAACACTGGTTTTCCCCCCATAGGGTATAGTTTGTGTGTCCAGGTGCAAAATGTATTAACAATGTTAAATACTTTTTGCCCATAGTGTAGACCAGGGGTGGACCACTGTCTTTCCCTGAGCCTGGTCTTCTAGAATTCAGAGGTTGGGACTGGGTCTTTAAGCCAGGAACTGGGAAAGAGCCAAATAAAAAACAGCTGTAGACCATAGGTTCTCAACCTTTGCCATTGACAGAGACAGTGGTGGTTTTTCTAAAACAGTAATGACAAAGTTGACTTTAATATCGCTATAGTTAATTCCTACTTTAAGATTCATTTACTAGTTGTGATATGATTTTTAAAAATGGAGCTGGAAAGAGAAGGGTTGGAGACGAAAAGATTTCAGGGAAATGCAGTTATTCAGCAGCCTTTTGTGCTCAGAAGGGGAGGAAATGCTAACCAGTAATATGTGAAGTCTTTAGAAAATTCTCACTGCTTTTGTAACTAAACTTTCAACTTAATTAAGCTAAGTTTTCAAAGTTTGTTAGCCCAGTTATACATTCTATGGATGTTTGTGATTTTCTTTACCCAATAAAGTATTTTATCTAAGATACCTGGAATTGGCAGTGTGATTTAGTAATTGGAATTAGCTGCTGTCAGGCAGCCTGACTTCCAAACTCAAAAGAATGGATCTGGCTAAACATCTTTCTAACACGAAGAGAAAGCTTTCCCTGCCTAATTGATGGTGCAATGCAGCTGAAGGATGAAGGATTCATTACATTATTACATGTGTACTCCTATCCTCACCACATGGACCAACCAGCCATCATTCTTGATGTAACTAAGCCAAGCACGTGCACCTGGGACCTCACGTCATCGTGAATGTTACACTCCTTGGGTGAAAACAGACATGACGCTAACCACCCTTTAACCACTGTTGGTGGTCATTTATGCATGTTTCAGGGCTGCATAGGGCACCAATACAGCCCTGCAACATGCATAAATAACCACCCAGGGTGGTTAAAGGGTGGTTAGCATCATGTCTGTTTTTTCACCCCTTGTCTCTCTCTGTTCCCCTTCCTTCATCTCCCCCCCCCTCCCCTGTCTCTCAGATTGTAAGCCCTAGAACAGGGACCGTGTCTATTCAATTACTTTGTAAAGTGCCAAGTACATTGCTGGCGCTATATAAATGCTTGTTGATAATAATAATAATTTTTGAGGGAACTTCCTTGGAAATAAGCAAATATAACAAAAATGTTGTGTATGGATATGTGGAACAATGTGTAATTTATCAGGCCCTGCATTGGGTCTCCGTGGAGATGTCCTTACCGGGTGAATCACTCAGAGGCGTTTTTGCTCGGGGAAGGCAGAATAGCTTTGCAGCGTGAAATGTTATGATACCTGCAAATGCCACTCCTTTGTGGGTTATATTTATTTATTATTTATTATAAACCTTTATTAGGCGCCTCCTCATGCCCATGGCATCTCAGGGCGGCTTACAACATAAAACACAAAGATAAAATCAGTTTAAAAACACAACCCCATTCGTCAAGATTTAAAATATCATAAAAATCTTTAAAATGCCCCCCAACTACCCCCTCCTTCCCTCTGAAGGCCGGGGCGAACAGCCAGGTCTTACAGGCTCGACGAAATGCCAACAAATCTGGGGCCAGGCGGCTTCCTCCGGGAGGGAGTTCCAAAGCCGTAGCCCGGCCACCGAGAACGCCCTCCATTGTGGCCCTCCTCATGTCAAATGCGGCCAAGAGATCTAGCAGGATCAGAAATGTTGAACATCCTGCATCCATCTTCCAGCGGAGATCATCCACCAAGACCACCAACGCGTCTCAGTACCATAGCCAGGGCAGAACCCGGACTGAAAGGGTCAAGGAAACCGATGATATCCAAATGCACCTGGAACTGCAGTGCCACTGCCCGTTCAATAACCTTCCCTAAAAAGGGAAGATTAGAGACGGGGCGGTAGTTGGCGAGTGCATCCACATCCAATGATGGCTTCTTCAGCAGGGGGCGCACCACAGCCTCCTTGAGACTGGGTGACAATCTCCCCTGCCGAAGGGACGCGTTCACTACCCTTGCCAGCACCGTCCCCAAAGTCTCCCTGGAGGCTTTCACCAACCAGGATGGGCACAGATCTAATTCACAACTAGTGGTTCTGACAGATCCCAGGATGTTCAGCACATCGGCTGACATCACTTCCTGAAACTCATCCCAGAAAGATCAATCAGACGGTGCCTCCATAACCTTGTGCCCCTCGCTTACTGCTTCCAATCCGGTGTCAAATTTACTTTGGATCTGAGCGGTCTTGTCTGTGAAGTAGGTGGCAAACTCCCTCACAGCGGGCCTGGGACAAGTCCCCGCCCAGGCGGAGGGAGGCTGAACTGACCAGCCCCCGCACCACCCGGAACAGCTCCGGTGGACGCGACTTTGCAAACACTATGAGGGCAGGAAAGAACCCCTTCTTTGCTGTCCTCACAGCCTCAACATAGGACCGCAAATGGGTCCTATGGAGAAGTCAGTCAGATTCAGAGCAAGTCCGACGCCAGCGTAGGTCTAGTCTCCTACCTACCTGTTTCATACACTGCAGCCCCTCAGTGACCTTGTTCCTGTTGTGTGCAGCTCTTATTGTGCGTTTGAATCATTTTTGTTCTGGTTTGAAAATTCATCCAGTAAATCATGAACATTTGTGGGTTTATGATGCATTCACAGGGTCCTCAGGTAGATACAGGTAAAACACTGCGATCGCCCAAGTTTCAAAGTCATTTCATAGACATGTAGCTGAGGGGAATTGTAATAAAGATCCAAGCCAAAGGCATTCAATCCAAAATCCAGCAAGCGATCATTATTATTATTTTATTTCTATACCGCCAATATCTGCCTCTGACTGTAAGCCGCCTTGAGCTGCCAAACATATCCATAAAATACAATATATGTAAATATATAATACACTACAATATAAAACAAATAAAAATATTTAAAACAGTAGAAAACCCCATGCTGGTGCACAAATAAAACAAAGCAAAAAACCCCTCCTCCCCATCACTGAAAGCCTAGCAGAAGAGCCATGTCTTACATTGGCACTGGAAGGTGAGAAGGCTAGGGCTAAGACTAACACCTACCGGGAGCAAGTTCACAACACCAGGTGCAGATGTTGGGAACGCCCTCCTGTTGATCCCCACCAACCTATAGCGGGGAACCTCCAGGAGGGAGCCCCCCGATGACCACAAGGGTCACCCTGGCTCAAGGGATATGAGGCACTCCCTCAGATAGACAGGACCAGGGTTTAATCTATAAAGCCCAGGCCATGTAGGGCTTTATAGATTAAACCCAGCACCTTGAATCAGGCCCGGAAGACAATAGACAGCCAGGGCAGAGCCCCGAGTCTCGGCTGAATATGCTCCCGGTGGCCCCTCCCCATAAGCAGATGGACCATAGCATTCTGCACCAGCAGCAGCTTCCAAAACAGGGGCGGCTGACCCCCCAGGAAATTTGGGGCAGTGCCCCCCCTAGCACTGTGGGGGACCCTGCCGCTGCTTTTTAAAAAAAAAAAAAGTGTGCGGCCGCTTCTGACAGCAGCAGCAGCAGCCTCTCACTTCAGAGGCTGCTGCTGCTGTCAGTGATCTCCCTTCCGGGACCCACTCTCAGAGCAGCTCTGAGAGTGGGTCCCAGAAGGGACAAAAAGGCTAAGCCCAAACAGCGTTTTCTATTGAAAACGCGATTTGGGCGGCTGAACTCCAGTCCACAGCACGTATAGGACGTGCTGTGGAGGGAAGGGCTAGCCTTTCCATTGCGCTCAATGGGCGCAAGGAAAGCTCTCGCCAGGGCGCTTGCTGAAAGTGCCCTGGCGAGATGCCTTGGGTCGGGTGCCTCAGAGGCAGGGACCAGCGCGCATGCGTGCTGCTCTCTTCCTCACATGCTCAACATGGCTGGCGGTGCGCTGTTGGAGGGCTAACAGCGTGCCCCCAGGCCAGCCGTTTTCCTGCCTCTGCCCTTTGCCGCCACCTCCCCCCCCCCCCGCCTGCAGCCCGGGACAACAGCGAACACGCCGGAGCCAGCAGGTAAGATGTCCCTCCTGTGTCCCGTCCCCACCCTGCCTTCCCCATAGGCTTTTTCCCTCCCGCACACCATCGACTTTTTCCCTCCCCACCAGTTGGAATGTGTTTTTTGTTCACTTGATGTCATGATGTGGAGTATTAAATGCTGTAAATGTGATGCTTCTGATAAAAGTGAGCTTTTGAAATCCCGAGATGTAACTGACAGTCTGGCGATCTTAGGAAGTCACAATGCTGGAAATTTGGTGTTTTGGAAATCCCGAGATGTAACTGGCAGTTTGGCGATCTTCGGAAGTTAGGTGTGTTCACAATGCTGGAAATGGGGTGCTTTTGAGATCCTGAGATGTACCTGTGAGTCTGGTGATTCATGGGCCTTGAAATCCCCCCCACACACACACACACAGCAGAGGGCAAAAATACTCTTTCAGAAGGGACTTCTGAAGCAGGGATTGGGGTCCCTCCAACATACATGCAGCAAGTCCCTTCTTTCTGAAGCAGCGTTCTTAACCTCTGCTGCGTGTGTGTGTGTCTTTGTTAAAACTGTTTGTAAGTGAGGTTTAAGGTTGTCTGCCTGCTTTTAAACCTGCCTAACCTAACTGAAATTTCTTGATTAAGTAATGTAATGTCCATCCAACATTAACCCTTGGAACTCCTTGCTGCTGAGTTATGCTGCCCACCGTTGCCCTGGCTCCGCCCACCAGCCCGTCGGCCTCTCCAACCTCAACACCCACCAGCCGCCCCTGTTCCAAACAGTCACCATGGGCAGCCCCACGTAGAGGGCATTACAGTAATCCAACCTCGAAGTCATGCATGGATGACTGTGGCAAGATTGGAGTCAGACATGGACGGAGCTGCTGCACCAGATGTAATTTTATTTATTTATTCGATAATTTATATCCTGCTCCCTTCAGCCCTATGGCAGCTCGGGGCAGCTCACAAGATATTTAAAAACACATAAAAACAATACATAAAAGGGGTTACTAAAACAATAAAAACAACAACAAAGAGGTAAAACCACTGGTAAAAACCCCCACCCTTATTCCCCGCCCTCCCCCAAAGGCCCAGACGAACAACCAGGCCCAACGAAAGGCCAACAATTGGCGGACAGCACTCCTGGCCACAGCCGACACTTGGACATTCATGCATAGCTGTGGATCCAGGAGCGCTCCTAGGCTCCGAACGTAAGATGACCGCTCTGGGTGGACCTCATCAATGATGGGAGACACCCCCATCCCCCCCAGATCGCTGATCCAACCAACGAGCATCACCTCTGTCTTGTCAGGATTCAGTTTCAATTGACTAGTCCTTATCCAGTCCCCCACAGCCACCAAATACCAGGAAAGCACAGAGACTGCTGGGCCTGGGTCGGATGAAAAGGAGAGGTACAGCTGAGGATCATCATGACATCATTTGGAGCTTTACTGTTGCATCTAGATGTAAAATACCTACTTGGAAGTGTGTGTATATATAGTTAGGAGTAACTTGCCATAAACTAACATTGGCTGCTTTTTTCTCACTGTAAATAGTGGGAATGTTTCAGAGGATTCGTGTTATCTGGTCTTCTCAATTTTAAGAGCTTCCTGCGACAGCTATTTGCAGATAAATTGAAGACCAGCCTTTATTACATTCTTTTACCTTTTTTACCATGGAGTTCATATTGTTATTTCTGGCATCTGTTCTACATAAGTATTTTTGTCGTTTATGAAAGCATTTGTATGCTCTCCTTCCTGAAGTGTTTTATATTTAGAACTGACTGCCAGGCAGGGAATTTCTCACCTTTGGAAGTTCAGAGCCTTTAATGGCTTCAGTCTCTGATGTTGTTGTTGTGTTGCTGTTTTACCACTGCTGTTTTGCAGATGGAAGAAATTAAACCTTAACACATTTGGGTTTAATTTTAAAAACAACAACAAAAACTTTAAATCAAACCGTTCTTCCTTCACATTAGGTTTCAAATTGCATTCCGTTTCCGCTACTTATTACACAAATACTTCATCTACATAGCACTCTTAACAAAAAGAGAGAGAGAGAGAGAAGTAGTCTTATCAAATTTTAGCTACAAAAAACAACAACAAAATGTAAAAAGGTAACCCATTTTCAGGGCTTCCCACTCTTGAGAGGAAGGTTGGTAACATGGTTAAGATATTAAACTAGGATTCTAGAGGCGCACAGGTTCACTTTTCCGATTTGGGGTAAGTCATTTAGTCTTTCTGTGCCTCAATTCCCCATCCATGAAGTAGAGAGAGAAGCACTTCCCTACCTCGCAGGTGGGTTTTGACAATATATTAAAAAGTGTGAGGTTCTTGGATACTGCAAAAACAGAGACCATCTAAGAACCTTAGTGTTCATAAAAAGGTTATATTTTGAAGTAATTTTTATGGGGTTAATAAAGTAATGGTATAAGAGTGCCACCTTTGTTAGCAGGAGGACATTATTGTGTGTATAGTTTAAATAAGGAGCCCCGTTTGTTTGTTTTTTCTCCTCTGTTAAAACTTTTACTCCTTTTACAGTGTACCATTTCCCCATATTCCTTTGTTTGGTGTCTTTCAAGTTGGCCTATTTCTCCTGCCCCCATCTGCCTGTAATTGCCCTCCTTTTGCGTAGTGAACAGTAAGGAAGGGAAAGGAGAATCCAGCTACTTTCTGATTCTTGCTGCTCATCAGAATGCTAGCTGTGGAAGGCTTACTTCACTGCAGTTGTTCCAGACTAAAAATACAGAGCATTCATGCGAACAGAGAATAAAGGGGCATTTAATGGTTGGGAGAGTGGGGACCACCTACACAGTACTAATATATCAGTTGCAGCCATGTCCTTGCATTCTTCATATCAAGCTAAATATAAGTATTGCGGCCAGGTCACATGATATATCTACTACAGTCTTTGCCAGATTTCAGATTGGAAATTATTGAAGTAAATATGAAAATGCAGTCAAAACAGTAACATTTGTGGGGTTTTGTAACTAAATTCAACTAATGTTGCCTCTTCTCCCCCCTACGTTTTCCATTTCTGCTGCTGCTCATGCTGTTCAAAACTACTTTGTAAAATTGCCAGAGCAAAGTTGGAAATTTAGTAGGTGGATAGAAAACCTTTTGGATTACACATCTGGAAAAGTGTGAGAGGTTTGGAGATATACTAATATGGATTTTTCTGGATAGCAGTGTTTAATGCGCAAGTTCAGATATGAAACGCTTCCTTTCATTATATCTTTTATTAGTTATTTTCTTTTTGAGTCTGTGGACAACTTGAAACAAGATATCACTTGGCTCACTTTTTAGGTTTTCTTAATCACTAGAAACATTTTTTGTAAAATGGAACTGAGAGTAAAATTTAGTGACATTTGATGAATTCTAGAGTCTGTTTTTGCAGCTATAGAATCAAATTTATAAAATGTTAGGCAGTAAGGCACTAATGATTGAAGATGTTGTATCTTCTGTCATAAGTAATGAATGCAGTCATAAATGTGCCACAACTAACAACCTAGAAAACTGTTATTGATCATTCATTTCAAATTGGAATACATTTGTGATATCAGTGCACTCAGGGACTTCCAAGAATACAAAGAAACTAAATAATAAAAACATGGCTGAGAGAGATTGACTATTTAGTACCATCGCAGGTGTGCTAAATACAACACAGCTGTAATCCTGGCAAAAAAAATAAATCTGACTTGCCAGAGCACAGCTGCAAATGCAGTGAAGACATGGGCTCATTTTGCATAGCTACTTTCTAAGGCCTAAGTTTTTTTTCTTCTTGTTCTGTAACGACCTAGTGCCCTCTAAAAGCTCAGTCAGCTTCAGGCTAAATTTGTTGGTTGAAAGGATAATAAAGTGCCCTGCCACTTTATGTGAAAATGTCTGTTATACTAAGGAAAAATGGTTTGTTGGTTGTGAATTTGTGTCCCTGCACTGCCACTTAGGGTTAGACACTAAATTAAAACATGTTGTTCTTTCAACACTGATGCCTTGCTTGAAGGAAAATACGTAGTCTAATGTTTACAGTCTGGATCAGTATTATGAGAGGCTAAAATACCTCTTCTCAAGCTGCACACGGAAACTGCGGGGCCTGGGCTCGGTCTCAATGAATAGAATTCTCCAGCCTGAAAGAGCCAGGTTTCCCCAAGCAATCTCAAAAACAGTCCATCCCATACTGTAGTTAAGGGTTGTCCTCTGTGATGCCTTAATTGCTCCTTAATTATTGTTAATGACTCCTTGTAGTCTTTGGAGTATAAAAAACAAACAAAAAACCCAAAGATTTAACCCTAGTCTGCCTATGGGGTTGTATGGTACCCTGGGAGTTGTACAAAAAAATTCATAAAACTTTTCTAGCCAACCTGCATCACTTCATATTTTATGTAGTTCTCAAGGATAATGGGCTCAGTTATGGCCCACTGGTTCATGCTCCCCCCAGTTGTATTTTTGTTTTAAATTTAAGTTGAATTCTTGAACACTAATGGGATATGACTGACCCTCATTGGCATGAATGGGAAAATGAAAGCACTATATACCCACAGTTGTGGGGTCATATTTACCCCAAACACACTGTAGAATTTTGTCAGTTATCATAAAATGCTATTTTCTGTATGCACAGAAGAATTTCACTAGAAGTGGATTGGGGGGGGAGGGGGTCAAGTGGAAATCTGGTTACAAGTGGTAAACTTGTAAGTTACCGAATTACGCGTTTGCTTTATCTTTATATTATTTACACAGCAGTTAACCCTTTCATAGCGTGAAGCTTCAATGCTGTTTTTTCAAAATGTATTTACTTATAAGGTTGTGTTGAAACAAAATTTGTATTGGGCTGAAGGGGTCATTTCGACCCCCTCCATTAGTTAGTTCAACTATGATGGCTACCTATTGAACCTGGGAAACTGTTTGCATATGAAGTTAACAGCTACTTAATGTTTGCTTATCCATGCTAACTACTCAAGAACATTGGGCTGTTCTCTTTGTCTTCGTCTAAGTCATCTTCCTGGCATATATGAATAGAGAGGGATAACCCAAAGTTTGTTAACTTGGGTGATAACACTTGACTATTCATATGCAAAGTACATGTCTTATCAGATTCCATAGTTGTAGCAGGAAAAATAAAGACAGCATTTTAGGAATTAACTGCTGTATTTGTATGAATGTAGTTTGCTTGAATTGTTATGGTATTAAGTTCTTATGTTGTTACGTTATGGTTTTTTTTTTCATAATTAGTAACTGTAATGCTCAAAGGTTAGTGTTACTTTTGCATTAGGTATATGTTCCAAAAATGGAGGGGGTGGGGTCAATTCAACCCCAATAGCTTGACTGTTAGGATTTGCTGTTAATATGGGGGGGACCGGGTACTATTGACCCCTAGAACTTTTATGATGATCTGTATTTCTGTACAACAAACAATATAGTTTTTATGTTAAACTGGAGTCATTTTGAAATAAATCAAATTTTATATTTTTCAATTGACTTAACTGGGGTATCTGATAATACAGTATTTTTTTTAGTGGTCGAAGAGGGTTAAGTCTGGTTTATGAGAGAGGTCATTGTATAGATTGCAAGACCTTTAACTTCCTAAGATTTTTTTTTTTTAGCCCAGCCTCCTATTTAGACAATAGACTGCTTTAAATTTGCATAATATATGCACATGTAAATTGTATGCATATTGTCCTGCATCGTTCCACATTATGAGAGTTGTCTCCATTTCAGAGTTCAGGGGTTGAGAAGTATGCTTAGGAGCCTTGCCTACCCTACCTGAGGACTTAAAGATTAATTCTAATAGCTCTGGGATTAGTATGGTTCATTCCTTTAATACCTTAGTGTGAATTTCAGTAGGCACTGTGACTGCTATATGTTTCACCTTATCCAGATACTGTTTAACCTTTACCCCAAGAATTCCAGGCCTAGCACAAAATGTGGCAAGATAATAGACTAATTATTGCAGGAAAAAAATGGAGGTGTTGATTAAACTGTCATATTTCAAAAGGACACATTAACACCCCAGCTTATGGTTAGGAGCATGAGGCAGGTTTTTGTTCTTGCGTTTATATGGACTTTTTGTTCTGTTTGTGACAATTACCTGTCTTCACCAGGGGGTCGGCAATATTTTAGTATTAACAGGCAAATGTACCATAGGCTCAGCATTGGAAGACTTACAACTAATGAATTCGCTTGGCCAACTTCATGACTCATTAGAAAGCTTATCTTGAAAGGTAATGTCTACCTCCAAGACTCTCTCTTTGTCATGAGATCATTCTTGTATTCACAGGAGGCTATCAAATATGCTTTCTCTACGAGAAGGTTGGCCAAAGATTAAAAGTATATGTTCTTGAGTTTGTGAGACTTGGTCATGCATTAGTCTCATAATTCTTTCTACAAAGGAAACGGTTTCATTTGCATTCAGAAAGAGTGCAACCAGACAAACTTTATGTATAATGCATGTGCATTCATCTTAATCTTGTGATAAATTACAAGGGGGAAAGGGAGTTGTCGGTGTGTGTTTGTAGGTAATATAATCCAATGCTTCCTGGGAAAACATTCAAGGGCATGGAGTTGCATCTAAGCTGCTTTTGCAAATTCATGGAAATTCACCAATATATGCTGGCAATTTTGCTTGACAAAAAGCAATGACAAATAGGTTTGGATTAGGACATCATCCTTGACTAAAAATTGAATTTCCTAATTCAATTAGGAAATTCAACATCTACTTGGTAATGCTGTGGAAATAGTTTCCTACTGATTTATTAAATCTGCCTGTTGTCGTCCTAATTTTAATTGATTTGAAGTTGTCTAAATCTGAGTCCATTTCACTGTTAACAGGCTGTGAAGAGAACCTTGTACACACTTGTTGACTTCTGATCTCTTTTCAGTAACAATTCAAAATACAAATAATTTTTGCCTAATTAAATTCAAACAAGTTGTGTTCCAAATATCACATGTGAGGGTGTTTTTAGACAAGCACCTCCCCACCGATCACCCACCCATCATACATGTTGCAGGGCCATATTGGCGCTCTATCCATGATGGGTAGATGATTAGTGGATAATGGGTGGGGAGGTGCTTATCTAAAACCTCCCTGAGTTTTTAACTCTGTTTTGCTGTATACTTTGCAGTAAACAGAATGAACATTAATGAATATGAACTGATATTAATTTGGAAAGATGTTTGAAGAAATGATTCTATTTTTCATTCCATGGCCATGCCTTGAAAATCATGTTTGTTTATAGTAATACCGAAACAGCCAGTAACAAAATGGTGCTGCTTTAAAAAATAAAATTTAAAAATTGCTTAACAATTTATGAAAGTTACTCAAGTGGGTTATGAGTAATCTCGTAGTAATCACTAATATTCTTTGCCATTATGTTGCAAAGATCTGAAGTATTTAGATACTTGCATAGATTCCTACTAGTGGTTGCTTCCTCAGTAAAGGAAAGAAGACTACTGAAAAACAAATCCGGTTTTGATAAACCAAAGAATAGAAAACTGGTCTTAGGTTTGTGGTCTAAGGCTAGGGATGTTCACTTTTTAAAAAAAGCAGGATTGGTTCTTATTCAGCATGGCAGATACTGACTCTGGTTACATACCTGCTAACCTATTAGCACCTGTTTAGGTAGCAGTTCCTTGGGCTGTCGGGGGAAGGTCCATGTGCACTGAGTGGAGCAGCCATGTGCAGGTGGACCATCCTGCAACCTTATTATCACCGTAACCTTGGCCCCTTGGTGAGATAGTAACACCCAGCCAAGTAAGGGGGGGGAGGGAAGTGTGTGTGTGCAGCCACAGGGATAGGCATTAGAACCGCATAGCTGTTCAGCTGAACAGCAAGGGACAGCATGGCTACAGTCAACTATCATCGTGCTCTCCCTGTGTGGTTGCTCCGTATGGCAGTAGCGCGTGGGCACACAGACAAAGACACACTGAGCTCCAGGTCGCTTTCCTGCCTGTGGCTAATTTTGTCCTCCATGGTGATAGATCTCTGCTCTGTTCTGCAGTGAGGGAAGGCATGAGATCAGATCCACTGCAAGTTGAATTTTGTGTGTATATCCTTTAAGGGCTCCTGGTTGGGGTGTGGGTGGGACCGCGTGGCAGGACAGGAGGCGCTGCTGCGCTGCTCTGACCATTGTATCGCTTTTTCTCTATGGTACTGGCGAATTTGTCCCCTGGGTGGGTGTGCAGCCTTGTTCACATGGGCCACGGATGCTTGTGGGCCCTTCACCACTCATCTACCCCTGCATAGAGCCTCCCAGCTTTTTCTCGGCTGCCCCGTGAGTGGCCATGAACGCATGGGTCACGGGAATGCATGCCCCCCCCCCCCCAAGCACCTTCAAATGGGCACTCGTGTGGGTGAACCTGCATAGTAACATCTTGTCTAAAAACAGCCTTAGTTATTTGCCTTAAGTCTTTGTAATCAGTATTGGAGTGTCAAAGAAACCTCTTGAGATGTATTTGAGAGTTGTTTCTTGACTTGAGAAAGTAAAAAATGCTGAATTGGCCAGAAAGAAAAGCTATAAAGAGATGCATGTTAGTGCTACTGTTAAACAGGAAAAGTAGCTTTTATTAACTTATTCCTTCTCCTACTGTTCAAGTTGATGACTTTTCTCCCTGGCATTTCAAGGGAAAATGTGTACTAGTTCTAGTTGAAAAATGTATCACTTATTGGGAGTTTAGCTTGAAATCTCTGTGCCATTTACATTCTTAAAAATATCAAGAGAGACCAAAGAACTAGAAACTTCTTGGTGTGGGATGCCCCATTGGTGGTCTGAAGGGAGAGCCATCAATTCCATAAATTCAGGATTTCATCACCAGATCTGTACCCCTTCTTCAACTGCATTTCTTGGGTTCCTACAATCTAACTTGTCTCAAAAATGCACAAAGATACATAGGAAACCAGAAAGTTGACAGGGCTTTAGGAGCCACTCAGTTAAATGATTTGAACACTTAGGATTCACTTTAAAGTATTGGTTTTTTCTCAAATCATGAGCCAGTACAGAGCAAAGAAGTGTAGATGAGCACATGGGAAATTCTGTTTTCACAACAGCATTAATGTCCCTTTAATCCACAGTATTTGTGAGCAGTAGACCAGATTTCTCCCAAAATGCACTGCTGCATTTAGTATTAAACCTGATGTTTCAAGGCATCTGTCACGGTATCAGAGATGGCTGCCAACTTGTAATATTCTTAGAATTGTGGTAAACCTGCATTACCTATGATTGACATCTGATCTTTATAGCCAGCCCTGGCTCAAACAGACTATAAAGAAGAACGGAAAAACACAGAAATATCTATAAAAATAGATAACTGTTTTTTTTTTTTTAAAAAAGAAATCTCCAATACATAACCAGAAGTGTGTGAATCTTACTTTTGAGATAAGCATCAGGTGATCGTCTGACAGCACTTTCTAGCACCACAATATTCTGTACAGTAGTGTTAACCATTTTAAGTTTTGTCTCAAGTTTGTAACTAACCACATGAGTACGTTTTGCTGCAGGTTCAAACATGTCAGACAAGTTCTTGACTGATAATTTTTCTTAAAGTTACATTTTAGTTACCTAATCTTCTTTTTTTTCCTTATTGATTACTTTGGGAGTTCAAACAGTGCCTTCTAAGTAATGCCTTATTTGTGTTAGACTTTTAGGCCGCTTTTAGATTAATGTGGCGGGCTAGTGCCTGAAAATCACATGCCTTTGAAAAAGCGTGGACAGGGTATAGACAGGCAGGGAGCTCGATCGTCGAGGTCTTTAATTGACGGCTTTAAAAAAAGGCACGAGCGTGATAATGTGCATCCCCGCCCGTCAAAACCCCCGCTCTCACTCTTTTTCAAAGGCACATGATTTTCAGGCACGAGCCCGCTGTGCTCATCTAAAAGTGGCCTTAGATTTGAAATGCTGGCCCTGTATCAGAAGCAGTTGGGTTCACCAATGACTTTTGGGAGGAGGTTTTTTTTATGGATTCAGATGCATTTTAGAACCTCCTAATTTGGAAATAGCTTATTCCAAAACAAACATCTTGGAGCTCCTAGTGTAATATAGTTCCAGACTTAATTGCCTCACTCAAGCTCCTTTTTAGATATTAATTTGTAGGGTCTGTACTTTATTAAGCCCAGTTTGTTTAACAAAATCAAATGTGTCCTCAATAGTTACGTTATTTGGGGGGAAGCCCTATCTGACACTTTAACAAGATGTTACGCTTGCTGTCCTAATAGGAGCAGGTAAAGTCTATGCAACTTGCATTTGGCTGTGTCTAATGACTTTGCATCCACTGCTTACAAGAAAGAGGGTGTCACTAGGAACTGAAAGAGCAAAGAGAAATGCCGAAATAAAGCAACCTGGGAGTGATACAGCTACTGCAGTACATGGGCGTAGCTAGGGTGGAATGGGCCCCTGGCCAAGAAGTCAAGATGGGCCCCCCTCTTTGTGTCCTTCTGGCTGGCCTAGGGGTTCCGCCCGGCTCGGCGGGCCTGGGGGCGCTGCTATCAAACACACAAGGCACCCAAAATGCAGTCAGCCTATTAAGTGCATTATGCCATGAAAAAAGACATATATATA
>QEPC01003844.1:2876411-2888838 GCA_003113815.1 Sphenodon punctatus | reverse complement strand
GGAGTAGAGAGATAGAGTTGAGTGTCATCAGCATAGAGGTGGTATTGGAAGCCATGGGAGGCAATGAGTTTGCCTAAGGATGAGGTATAGATCGAGAAGAGGAGAGGGCCAAGAACAGAGCCTTGAGGAACACCAACTGAGAGGGGGAAGGAGGAGGAGTAGGAGTTGGAGAGAGACACATTAAAGGAGCGGTCAGAGAGGTAGGAGGAGAACCAGTTATGGACAGAGCCACAAAAGCCAAGGGAGTGAAGGGAATCCAGCAACATTACTGTCCCCTTCATAACGGGGGGGGGCGGGAATCTCATTAACCATTTGATTGGGGATGGTCTGGCCAGGACCTCCGATCGCGTGGTGAATCTGATTCCCCGCCGTGATTGACTGTGGCAAACATCTGGGGGGGAACTTCCGGTTCCCCAAAAGATGTTACAAGGCCATTCCCCACCACAGGGTATTGACTGTGGTTGAGCATGGTCTTGTAACTTCTGAAAATACCCTGACTTGCAGCATTTTGGTTTCTGACTTTGGGTCTCACGACCAGTTCAGGTGAATTCCCCTGGTCAGTCTTACCATCACTGGTGTTTAGTTAATTACAAATCCCCACAGGTGTCTTAGGGAAATCCCTACAAATTCATTACAAATCCCTACAGCTGTGTTTGTTTTTTAAACCATGGTTTTTAAAAACAAATGTAATTACATTTTGTTTCCTACAGTATCTTTCCTTTTGAAAACCTGAATGTGTTTTTTTAATTTCTGGAGAGCCACCCTTCCTGATTTCCTGTTTTTATTAGATCATGGTGAAACGTCTGCCCCTCAAGAAGCCACAAGTACTGTATTGGTGCATCCTGTGCCCCAGCTGAAGTCACCAGAACCTGTGAAGCTGTCCACTCCAAGGTCTTCCAATGCAAAAGAACACCACAGTAGAAAGCAAATACACCCCCACTTTGCTTGTATACAAGACACTAGAAAGATGAGATGCCCCATGAAAAAAATAGGGAGCTTCATGATCTGTTTATGTAGATAGAAAAAAGCAGGTGTAGAGGGTTCTGTATGTTTCTGTAAACCAAAGGAATTCTTTCTGCGCTGGTACCAGTCTACTGGGTTTTTTTTCCTTATTAGAGCCGGAGAGATGTTCTGACACTCCAAAGAGGCTGAAGACAGCACAGACACCTGTGAATCGACTCGCCGCAAAACAGCCAACTCTGCTGCAGCCAAGGCAACATCCTCCAAAGTCTACCCCAGTCAGAGACAACAGTAACAAAAGACCAGCCACACACCGCACCGTTTACACAGGGGACACTTTAACTATGGGGGGAACTCAGGACTCTGAACATACACCTAAAAAAACAAAACGGAAAGACACAAAGGATGTGCCTGATCGGTTTGCTAAAGTTATCAAATATTACAAATGTCCTGAAAACATATGGGGAATTATTGATGCTCATAAGCAAGCAGTCAAACGTTATGAGGAGTCATTCAAACAATTGGCTGATACCAGCCCCCATGAAAATATTGAAAAATACTTAGAAAAAGCCATAGTTCCTAAAGCTGCAGTTGAGGAATATTTTCTATCAAAGAAAGCCCCTAAGCAGGCATGCCTGGACGTGGGAAGGCGTTTGGGGAAATGGCATAAGTAGATACAGAGGCAAGGGGGCATGCCCCCAAGGGGGAAGTCTTTGTCAGGAAGCAGGCGGAATAAACGTCTTGCACTTAAAAAGATATGGGGCCGTGTTATTTTTAAAATCTTTAAAAGAGCCAAAAAACAAACAAACCTCAAAGTCTAGACTCCCTGCTGGTGGGATGGTATCTGAGGCCCCCCTGTGGGTGGGGAACTGGGCTTTAGTGAGTCACCCTCTTCCACTGAGGGTGTGACCAGTAACAACTCCCCCTCTTCAGGAGAGGAAGACTTTCCAGAGACCCCCAAGGAGCCAAGCATCAGTAATACCCCCTCAGAGCATTGCTCTTCACCTGATTTTGAAACAAACCCTTAGGGCCACCCCACATGTTCCCCTGAGGAGGGCGACATGGAAAATGACACTGAAGGGGCTGTAGAGGGTACCCCAAGTAACCCTGAAAATGCTGAAGCCTTGCCTGAGGTATATCTGGATAGGCTGGAGCAGCGGGAGCTGGAGGCACCTCATTTTAATGGGGTTCTCTATGTAGAGTCCTTTTGTTTTGTGAACTTAAAGCTAATAACCAGTCCCCTGCTGGCTGAGGTAGCTATGCGGCGGTGTATACAGGAACTTCTTGATGAAATTAATAGCAGAATAGGCCCCAATAATTTTGTCCAGCTACCCTTAGAGGGGGGTGGGTTAAACAACCCCCTTTTTTCAGTAAGAAGAACTAGAGATGAGCTGTCTGCGGAAGCTTTTCTAAACCAGCTTGCAAATTTGATTCAGAGCAATGGTGAAATATATCTTTGTGGTGGTCTGTGTTTAGTTGTAGCCATAAGAAGCAAGGGTGTGTGTGTCCTCGTAGAGTTATCATGGCTTTGGCCTAGACACTAGCAAGGACAAATAACTTTGGGGTGACAGAACTAGTTAGGAGCAGCACTTTTGGGTCTATGGAGCACGGAAATTGTTGTTGATTGCTTTCCACCTTGGTTCAAAGAAACCAGACCTTCATCCTAAATTGTCAATAAAATGAGATTTGCTCTAAAGATTCCAGACTCTCCTTCAATTTCACAGCCAAAAGAAAGTGTCTTGCAAAGCAATCTGGCTAACTGCTGGGAACAAAGAGATGATAGGTAGTATTACACCACTGTCATTTATATAAAGCCAAATATTCACACGATAGGCTTTTAGTGTGCACAGAACTTTGTACATGCACCCAAACACTGCATACTCATTTGTACATAAACAATACAATCCATGCAGGCACAATGAATCTACCCTTGCAAACTGAGCACACATCAAGAGCAAAGTGGGCTTTGTGTGGGGGAATACAGTTTTTTTCACACAGAAATTGTGTCTGCATATAAAGATTCCAATTTGTAAATGGATGCCTGGTTGAAGTCTTTTGAAAGCTTGGGCCTAAATTTGAAAAACAATTTTTAAAAAAATTCTGTTTCTACAGATTTTACTGGTTGCTAAATGCCATACTTTGACAGGGCCAGCCTTAGAATTTGTGGGGGCCAGGGCAAAGATAAAATTACAGGTACCCCACATATTCTGGGTCTTGGTGTCAGGGTCATGTTTGGGACTCTGCTGGAAGGGAGTGGGGACCTGGCACCCTGCCCTGGGGAAAACAGGGATCACTGCAGGGCCCTCAGAAGTAGGGAAAATAGCAGGGCCCAGGACAGTCACCCCAGGTCACCCTATGGCCAGCCCTGTACCTTAAAAGTACATTATTTACCATATGGCTACTACAGGTCGCTGTAGCCTCAATAAAACTGTTGTTGGGTACCCTGTAGTGACTGGTCAAAACTCAGTGGCAACTAAGAAGTGACTGTTTTCCATTATCAGAATCAGATGCTACTTAAAGCCAGACAGCATCTAGTAAATAGGCACCTCTGGAGAGAGCAGCATGATGTCTGGTGATATAGAAACAAAAGCTGTAACTGGGCACCTCAGCTGGGCTCCCCGGTGTTCTTTGCCGGCACGTGTCAGTTTCAAAGTCGTTTCCCAGCCACCATCCGAGCGTGGGGTGCCTTTCAAACTGACACGCCCCAGCTAGAGAGCTGTAGAGCCGGGCTCTGCAGTGCTCCCCAATGGGGCTTGTCACTTTCTCTGGGTAATGCTTGAATTTACGGGCATAAGGCACCCGATTGGTCCTCGGGTAGCCTGTCAGGTGCTCAAAAACGTGGGCATAACTCGCGGGTGCCAACTTTAATACCTGGTGCAGCTCTAATATTTAACTTAAATAGGAGAAGCATAGACAGGGCCTGTGAAGAGTTTAATGGAGGGACATCTTTCTAACAGGATATTTTTGTCTTTAGAGATGAGGGGTGTTTTCAGATGAGATGCTACCTTGCATGGCCGCCCAAGAGCCATGGACCCCACCATCTGTCTGAAGGTGGAGTGGCTGGATGCACGGTCCTGCGAGCCACAGAGTACTCACTCCTGGTCACGCATGGAGCAGTGTCGGGAAATCCAGTGTGCCATGTGGGGTCAGCCAAATGTATAGTGGCCACTTCCGTGGCCAGGGTAGCCACACTGGAAGCGGTCCGTCTGATTCACTCCCCACATATGGGTGCTCCACTGCATGGGTGCTCCATAGCAGAGCCACGCAGCGGCCATGTCCCCACGCCCCCATTTGCTCATTTGAAAACACTCAAGAATGCATGCAATCTATTTGTGTGTGAATTGCTTATCTGATAAAACTGCAATGGATTGTGAGAAATTTGCTGCTGTGTCAGACCCTCAACATCCTCTTCTGCTCCCTTTTTAGAGCAATATCAAAGTACAATAGTCATCACAACTTTCTTCACTGAAATTTATTTTTTACTACTGGTGTTAGCACCAGACCACAAAAATATCTGCCTACATTCACTCTAGCATTTACTCATAACTTAATGAGTAAATAACAACTAAGATATCGTCTAGAGACTGCTTAGCCTTATACACAACAAAGAGGAAACCAACAGCTTTTCATCTAAGGGCCCAATCCTGCAAACACTACTGGGGGTAGTATCCAGTAGTCTGTCATTAACATCAAGCGGGTAACAAGGGGGAGCGGGGACTGCAGCTATATCTGTTAGTAGGGGTGGAACTCTGGGCAAAATTGAAGTCAATGGGCACAAACAGCAATGTTAAAAATCCAATACAAAAATCAATGCAAAAGATACCAAAAGTGTACAGCTTGGATTTCTGACTTGCCTGACGAGGGATCCTGTGAGGTCCGAAAGCTTGCAAACCTCCACCAACCTAAGTTGGTCCAATAAAAGATATCTCTACGCTACTTTGTCTCTACGACCTATTTTGGGGACCAACACGGCAAACACACTCTCCCCGAAAAAGAACCGAAATTTTGGATTAATCCGAAATGGCCATGATTGGGTACATTTGGTTCTTTCCAAAACCGAAAATCCCATCCCTACCTGTTAGTGCTCTGCTAACTTGCTGCCTTCCACTGCAGGCTGCATTTTTGTATGGATGGACTGATCCTGCAAATTCTACCAAATAGGCTTTTCTATTGACTTTTCTCTTTTAATTGCATTTCTAGACAATTTCAAAATGGCTAGAGCAGAGCTCTGTACATGTCCCTCATTGCACTGAAAGAAATCAACAAAGCCCATGGAGCCTGCACTCAGTTCCCGCAGACTTGGTTCTGTTCCTGATTCAAAACCCCATTTAGATCAGCTAGTAGGCAACTGCCACTCAGCGCTGCACAGAGGCTCTGTTTGTGCAGTCAGTTTGTAGTGTGGTGTGTGAGAGGAAGCTAATCTATCCTTTCAGTTTCCATATCAGATTCTGAGATCAGAGTCCTTCCCAGCCTTTTCACCTCTGGTTTCTCACAGTGTCGAGTGTTTCTTTCCTGTTTACCCTACATGCCATTTTATTACTGGGCAGGATTTTTTGTTTGTTTGTTTAAAGCTCACTCAAGACACCCAGCTTGTTTTTTTTCTGATGCTCACAGGGATCTAGTGGCATATTTTACAGCTCGTCATCCTGCTTTCAGATAGAGTTCATCTCTTGTAAAAAAAAACTATCATTTTTGGGATGTTTCTTTGCCCAGCTCCTGTGTTTAATCAATTTTACTCACTGAGAGATGCAATCAAAATCCCAAATGTTTTGTTTTCTTTGTTACAGCCCCAAATATTGAGGTTCTGAGGAACTTTAAGCTTAAATTGATTAACAGCAAGGCTATCCAAGGGACAAATACACTCAGCCAAACTCAGAAAGAAGGCCACAAGTATAAGTAGTAAAGAAGTCTGTGCTGCTCATACTATTGGCCCAACTGGAACTGACCAGCCTTCCTTCTTAGTGAGGTCATGACAACTGAACACCGGACAACTAAACAGGCATACCTCTCAAATTCTGGATTCTGAAATGAGGGACAGTGGCACTCCAAATAAGGGACAATGTGGGACATAATTTGCGTTAAACTTGTGTGTTGATCTATGTAAATATAAACTAATCTCTTGCCTAACTTTGAGGTTTGGCTTAATATTTATTAGAAAAAGCAATCTTTAAAAAATGAAAAGACTCTCATATCCATATACCATGCAGACAATCCACCCTGAAAAAGGTAACGCTTGTTCTACACTCTGGACACTATGGATTCCCTGATAGATGTGACTGTGTGAATTCTCACAATCTAATGTTAGGCCCATTGCTCACCATTGTGGCTGGGTTGAATTTTTTTGTTGCTTAACCCCCCACCCCCCCAAATCACAAGTGTAACCCATTATAAGAGGTAGATTTGAACTTTTGACTTTCCAATCACCTTTTCCAGGTTCTACTACCAGAGCAACAGAAAAAAGTACTGGCTAGTGGCTACTACTTTTAATTCACTCGTTAGAGGACAGTTCTACATACTGCCCTTATATGCTCAATAGTTAAGAACATAAGAAATGCCATATTGAGTCAGTCCAATGATCCATCGAGCCCAGCATCCTATCTCTGTCAGAGGCCACACTTGGTCACTTTGGAGAGGTACCCAACAGGTCAAAACAAACAGATCTATTTCCTGCTGTTCACTCCTAGCTCCCAACAGTCAGAGGTTATGTCCTCTGGCCAGCTTGACTAACAACCATTTATGGATCTATCCTCCAAGAACATATCCATTTCTTGCTTAAACCCAGCTATGCTACTCACCTTTGCAACATCCTCTGGCAAGAAGTTCCACAAGTTATTTGTACATTTGTAACGGTACAGTTACCTTTACAAACAATGGCAGTAGTATGGGTAGGTGGTCAGGCTTCGTAGCTGCCATGCTAGGAAACCTGAGTCCTAGTATGTCTGTATCTTTGTCTCCTCTGTTAGCTCCTTTTAAAAAATTCACATAAAGAAACTACTAGATTCTCAGCTCAGAGTGTTACTATAAAAATGGTGACACGCAGTCAGGAGAAATGGGATTCAAGTTGACAACCTCCTGTCCCATACCACAGGGAACAGTCACCAACTCTGACAGAGTGTCACAATCTCTCTCACACACATCACCAATACGAGTGATTCCTTGCTGGATCCAGGATGCCCCACATGATCCAAGACACTTGAGAGCTATGTACACGTGTACAGAAAAATGTGAGACTGCATAACGAATATGGTACAAAAGCCAGTGATCTGGCTGCCCAAATGTTTTAGAGCAACAACTATGCTTTCAACCTCGTTGAGCTCTGAAGGAAAACAGGTAGAAATAGCAATGACAGAAGAGTAGCACAAAGCCCATCAGACACTCTCGAGCCCTGAGGTTTAAATGAGGCTTGCATGGAGAATAGGTGCTTTCTACACACAGATAATTTCTACTAAGTAAGAGTAGTAACAGGGCCTGTGGAGAAAAAATAGATACCCCGTATGCATGCTTCTTTTGTCATATACATAAACATCCAACACCATTTTCTAGTTGTATTTTCCATATCTTCTACATGTTCTCATCGCTTCTGTTTCTCTCTCATCTATGCACTTTTCTTCTGTTTTCTTTCAGCTCCTGCTGTTTTTTTATCTTGCACTTTTGCTGGAAGTGAGCTCCATTCAAGAAGCCCATCACACACAGAACTCTGACTGGCATCTGTGGGAGTTCATGGCTAAGGATACAAGAGACGGAATGACATCATTTCCAACTGCCATTTCCCTTCCTCTTGCTTGCATCCTTCCTGCCCTATAGCTATTAGCATAGGCAGGGCAGGCCACACTAAGGGCGTTAGTGTGGCCTGCCCTGCCTGGCTTTCAAACTATTCCAGGATAATTAGAATAATCTCCAGTGATTATTATCCTGGTATGTTTAGACAGACATTCCTATCCCTGGATAACTTTATTCCGGAATAGCCATGTGAACAGCACATTGATTTTATCCCGGTGATTAGAGTCTCTTGGATGAATTTCAATCCCATGGTGCTTTTTGTCCGTGCTCAGCGCACTGATTTCTGGTATTGAAGAAAACCTGATTTTCTTCATTTTTTCGATTTCTGAGTTGAAGAAAATAGAAACACATCCCTTTGTTCTGTGGGTATTTCAACTTGGCACTCTGCAATGCATTGTGGGATGATGATGGTGGTAATACGATCACCCCACAGTCCTGTGCTCCTAGATATCATAGAGGCAGAATGCCATTGGATTCTGTGACGCTAATCACCAGGATAGAGACTATCCTGGTATAGACGTTCAGACTGACATTATCCCAGGATAGTTTAATAGCCGGATGTTAAACCCCAGTGAATTTGGTTTTATAACACCCTGATATTTTTGTTATCCTGGGATAATAATCAGTTGTTGACAGCATTCAGACTGTCATGCTATCCTGGGATTAAAGCAATTATCCCGGGATAAATGTCCATCTGGAATCACCCTAAGCAAGGCTACAAGCCAAGGCAGGAATGTCCTGCTCCCAGAGCACCTTTCAAAGTCCAGGCTTTTACAGGTTGTTGCTCACATTTAGGCTGATGTTTCTTTTTAAGGCTGCCTACAGAATTTGGGCAGACAATTCAAAATCTCAGCATTAACCATATCAAGGGTTACTAATCAATGGAGTCTGTGATTCTAATATTTATTTGCTCTGTTTTTAAGAGGGAAATGTGTTGATACTCTGAATGGCAGTCTGTGGTGAGTGGCTGCAAGTGTGAGTGGCAGTGATATGGTGGCTATAAGCCCTATATTACTTATAGACCCTCTTTACACAGACATTCTAACACCGATAAAATGGGTGTTACACTTTATTATACATGGTACGGGGCAACACTGCAGCCCTGCAACATGGACCCTTTTCACGCGAGATGCCTCCACCCCGTTTCGATGGGTGTAGGTGTCTGTGTAAACGCCATGGGCGGTGGGTGTAGGTGCGTGCATGCGAAACTGGGTGGAGGCATCTTGTGTGAAAAGGGTCCATGTTGTAGGGCTGCAGTGTTACCCTGTACCATGTATAATAAAATGTAACGCCCATTTTATCAGTGTTAGAGTGTCTGTGTAAAAAGGGCCATAGATGTAAAAAAATAAATAAAAAAAAATCAACTGCCAAACTTTTCTTAACAGCTCCAAATGTTACTGTTCAGCCAGCTGTACTATCAACCATCTTCAGCTGCTTTGATTTATTGCATTTGTTCATTTGGATAAAGTTAACTTTCAGGTCTACCTGTAGGGCTTTGTGTAGCATTCTAGAAGGTGATGAAATGTTAATCTGGCTATCCATCTACCTATGCTGTTTTAAGGCAGTTCCATTTAGGGAAAGGGTTTATTGTGGGACTCTTGATGTTCAACACTCATGCACAAATAATCATCCATCACATTTCTAGACTTTGGAAAATTTACTCAAGACAACCCTTATAAGAACAGTTTACACTAGCCCCACCCCTACTGCTTTGATCTTCTCAAACAAAGTCAGTACGTCCAGCTGGATAAACAACATTGGGCCAAGCACAGTGCTTCCTCTGCAAGTGATTAAAAACTGATAACGTCCTAACTTTCCAGAAGCACATTTGTCTTGGATCAATGGAGTAGCTTGCTGAAGCTATTTGTATTAATCCTGATTCAGAGTCCTCATTTGAAGCAGAGTGTTACTATTTTTCATGCTGATTTACCATTTCAATGTGGTGGATTTTTAAGTTACTGCAAACAAAAGGCCAAATCCTCAGCAGAGCTCCTCTCACTTCCATAGAGCCCTAGTGATTATGCCAGCTAGGGATTTTGTGTTTCCCCAAATCCTAATGGATTGTCAGCACCTGAAGATGTGCTCTTATCTCTCACTCCTGCCACAACCTTCTATTACAGCTGCTGACTTCCTGCTCATGACTCTCCCCCCCCCCCTACAAATAATGACACTCTTGCGATAAATATCCTGTTACAAAACAGACTATTAAGCTGATTATTATCATCGTCTAAGCCACTACTTGTGGGGGAGAGGAGAAAGGCTTTTTCATCATATGAATGGTTCTATACAGCTTCAACAAACGTGATTATCTTCTAGGAAAAAATATATTTTTGGGAAGTCTTTTTGGTGATTTCTCTTAGGTCTGTCTTCAATGCACTCTACCAACATGAATCTTGCTGAAGTACATTGGGGGTGGGGGGCAAGGTTAAGCCCATACCTTTCCATAATTCTCTCTGGGTAAAGTTCATCCCAGTGCCACAATCAATTAAAACCTTAAATCAGCATTTAGGAGGGAGGTAAGTGGTGCACAGAGACTTGCCCTGATGGTCATCTGGTGTTCAATAACCGCCTGCTGTTTGGGGATCCTGCCATCGCTCCTTAAATTGGCAGGTGATTGAGCATTTGATGTGGGGGGGTTCCTCTACATGGAACTTGCTTCTCCCAGATATACATCTCAGTCCCTCCCTCCTCACCTTTAAAAAGTGCCTTAAGACTTTTTTATTTTATTTTAATTCTCTAGGTGCTTTTAGAGAGGATACTGCAGCACTTGGAAGGCAGGGCAGACTTGTGGTTAGAGCAGGGAAGAATTAACACTTTTGTGTCCTGTTCCGTCACTGGCATTTATTGAATACATCACCTCAGTTTCCCCATTTGGTATTTTTTTTAAAAAGCCCCCACTTGATCTATCTGAAAGGAATAGATCAAGTGGCATAGATCTATCTCAAAGGGATAGATAAGTCAAGCTTAACATGTACAAATGCCTTCTTACCCTTGACTGAAAGACATTGTGGGACAGAACAAAACCGGTTATTACCAGTTATTTTGTGGGTTATTACTGTCATTTATAGAGTAATATACTTACAAAAAGAGCTTCCCTATAGTCAAGATTGTGCAGGAAGACGCAAGTTCCTGCAAACCAGAATACAAGCTGTACTACTCTCAGTATCTAAATCCACGCATGCACACAGGTCAGCCAAAAAACATTGTATCAAACTATGCCTCCTCAAAAGAAACTAACGGAAGAGCATCTGCCGGTCAGCTCTTACTAGCAGCGTGGAATCAGATTTCTTCCAGGGCAGTACATCTTTTAGTCTTACTCATTAATAATACAACGTTAACAAGTATAGTCTAGAAAAACTGTCTTTGAAAAAAATGTACATCAACCTTTAAGGAAGGCTTCTTGTTCTATCATTTCTGTTGTTGTGGTGGCTGCTTGTATTTAGGAGCTCTTGCAAACAATCTATCATCTGGATAAGTGACCTTCTCTAAAATGTACACCATTCTTCGCACACATCTGACACAGTGGAGGCCTTGCTTGGGTTATCAACGAGTCTCTGGGGAGTGCAACCAATTATTTTTAATTAATTAGCTTATGTCTCCAGCTAACACAGACTGATTTTTTTTTTTTTTAATTTTTTTTATAGAGTGCCTTGGTATGAGGGCTCTTGGGTTTATAAATGCTCTAAATTTCCAGACTTATTTATTCAGTAACAATACAGATTACGTGTGATTGCAGTGGTTTAGATTGCAGTGGTTTAGACAGTGGTGAGCAAGCTGTCTCTTTCTGAGTACTTGTTGAGAAGGCTATATTTAACTATTTTATACAAATTCTAGGGAGGAACGTGGACGCAGGAGCCCCTGAATGTCCGTTTGTTTTTGCTCACTGGATTTAAGTAACTTCTCCTGCACACATCTGAATAATGAATCTCTTCAGTTTACTCACCTGTCACACTCAGGGTTCTAGTAATTGGTAGCATCTACAGACTGAACTGAAAAATTATGCTGATTGGAGATCTAGGAGTGGCAGGGCCAAATTAAGAGGCAGAGATGGGCAAGGTTTCCTAATCCCAAGGTCTACTTCCATTTACCACATTGGGGTCAAAGAGCCAGTTTGCTCACTTCAGGCCTATGGTGAATGCCCCTGGAGATGAATGGAACCAGAGAGGTTCTGGAATGCTCTGGGGGAGTTACCCTCTGATCTTGATGACCACCTGCTCGATGACCTCGTTGCTTTCTGGAACACCTTGTTAGCTGAGGCCATCGACAGGATGGCTGCTAGGCGACCCCCTCTCCGCACGCCAACACCAAAGGCTGCCGTGATTTACAGAAGACCTGTGGCAGCTGAAACGTGAATGGTGGCAGTTAGAGTGACGGCGGTGCAGTTCTTGTGCTGAAGCCAACAGATTTATTTATTTAATTTATTTATTATAAAATTTGTATGCCGCCCCCTGCTGCTAAAAGCATCTCAGGGCGGCTAACAACATGCTTAAACAAATTAAAATAAACAACAATAATACAGTTAAAATCCCACAATAAAAACAAGTTGTCCCCTACCCCACTCTAACCCAACCCACTCACCTCATCTCCCTTGCGAAAAGCATGGCGGAACAGCCAGGTCTTACATTGTCTACGGAAAGAAGGGAGGTCGGTGGTCAGGCAGACCTCTGGCAGGAGGGAGTTCCACAGC
>QEPC01003844.1:2835518-2865272 GCA_003113815.1 Sphenodon punctatus | reverse complement strand
GGAATTTTGGGGGTTGGGGTGTGGTGTGGGGATTGTTGACCTCCCTCTGGTGGCAGGAGAGGGAGGTTAGGGGGTGGTGTGGAGGGGAACCCCTGGTGTGAGCAGGGGTGACCCTCGGGGGGGGAAGGGTTTCCCACCAGTGGCAGAAGTGGGGAGGGGAGGGTTCAGTGGGGTGGGGTCCCTCTCACCAGCCTGTCGGGGCAGCCTATGGAGGGTGGGTGTCTAACTGGGTTCTCTGAGGAAGGGAGGGGTTCCGCACGAAACAGACATGCAGCGTTTGCTTCTCCTGCCCAGGTGGACCATAATGGCCTGCATCACGTCTGTTTTTACCCAAAGCCATCTCTGTTGGAAATGTCTAGACAGCAGTCCTGGTCCAAGGGGGAGAGAGATCAAAACTGTCAGTTATCTTAAGCAAGGAGTATATGCAGGCTGATTTGAGGTCTGCCACATACAATCACAGGAGATCTCCAACTGCCTTGTTGGCAGCAGGATCTGGCAACTCTGCATGCAGTACCAGGACAAAATAAACTACTGGAAAGCCCCGTACAATCAGATGAAGAATTCAAATAGAGATTATGGCCCACTGAAAGCCATTTTGGGGGAGCTGGACCACATACTTGACACCAGGCCCACCAGAGAACCTGTGAATCATGTGAAACAGTAGGGACCATGAATTTGAGGTGTCAGCACCAGAGGAAAGAGGAGGAGAAGAGTCACATATTGAATCATTTATGAATGATCACGTTATGCTGGGGCTTATGGAAGTTTTGTATACAGACATGTTGTAGTGGCGTAGGTAGATAGCATTGTGAATGGATATGACAGAAGAGTTTAAGTAGAGCTATGGCTTTTGCAAGGCCAGCCAGTCCAATTGGGGCCCCAGTCCTGAGCTTGGTGAGTGGGAGGACTCCTAAGAAAGGCCAGTCCTGGTAGCATAGAGAGCAGCACTGCCGAGGCCCCAGGATGGGCACTTCCTGCAGGGCCCTCACCATCCTCTCTTGTGTGGGAGTCGGACTTTCAGAAAAGGTAGTCATCCCAGGTGAAGAGACAGGGGCCTGCAGCAAGCACCCACCCCAAGGACCTAAAGTCTCGTGCAGGAGAAGGAGCAACAGCACTGCTGTCACCTTTGTCCTGGAATCCTGCTGTGCCACCACCACTGCTTTGAGAACTCCTGCTGCCAGGCCTCCGTCACTGGTCCTCGGATCCTCTGTGCTCCAGTGGAAAGAAGGGAATGGAGGTGGTGTGTGTGACACTGCTTCTCTTGTCCTCCTCCTGCATGGGACTCTCAGTCCCCAAGGGGCAGATTCGCTGGCACCAGATCAAGTCACCACACCATGTCGCAGCAGGACTGGAGAGGACAGAAACAGCACTTGCCCTGAAGGGCCTTTAGCAGAAGGGAAGGACCCTACAGGGCAAGTGATGTTTTCCTGTCACCTCCAGTGCAGTGTAGTGCTACTCTGGCTCCTGCTCAGCCTTGGCCCCCACCCTCCCAATCTTGACTTGCCTCCTCCATCCCAAACCTTAGACTTCACCTATTGGGCAACTTGGCCAAGGCTGCCATCTTCTAGGGGCTGCCCTAAGGGATCTATGTGAAAATCAGAACTTCTCAGGATGCCAAAATTGGTGCCATCCCCAGAAGTCTGGGTCCAGGGATGGTCCTAATGCACATTATGGTGTCTGTCTGGATAGTTCACAGCATATGGAGGAGGTGGTGTTGCGGTCCCCAAAGGCGTTAGTCAACATCCACACTGACGCCGACCTCGGGCCGGGGGGGAGGGGGCAGAACATAAGTTCATGGCAACCATGGGCCTGTCCCAAATGGTCAACTGCCCGACACATTTGGGGGGACATGCACCGGCCTTGAGGCGAGGGGTCCGCTATTGGGGGAGATAGCAGCAGTGCCCTTGTCATGGTCGGATCATTATCTCCTACAGACCTCTTAGCACATGTCTGCCCCTGGAAGGGTGTGTAGCCAATTCGAATGGTTCGCCCCTGGAGGCTAAGGGAACCGGACCAGTTCTGGTTGGCTCTTGGGGAGGTACCCGCTGACCTTGATGACTGTCTCATTGATGACCTCGTCGCACTATGGAGCACTCTGCTAACTGAGGCCATTGATCGGACAGCTCCTAAACGTCCGCTGCCCAGGAGACAGCACCACAGGCCCCCGTGCTGCGAGTGCTGAAGCGAGAAGGGCGGCGGTTGGAGCGATGGTGGCATCGTTATCATACTGAAGCCGACAGATTGAGGCACAGAGCCAGTTTATGAGCATATGCTGAGGTGATGAGGGCAGTGAAGAAAGCTTTTTTCGCTGCTCTCGTCCATTGGAACTTTTCCAGGTGGTGCGGGGGCTGGTCAGTCCGGCCTCCGTCCAACCTGGAGTGGAGTCATCTATAGCACGCTGTGATAGGTTTGTGAATTATTTTGTGACTAAAAATCACTCGTATTCACAGCGATTTCGATGCTGCACTTATTACACTAGGGGAACCTGCGGTTATGGAAGTCATGCCTTGTCTGGTTTTATGGGATCAATTTCAGTTGGTGACAACCACTGATGCGGCCACCTCTTGTGAATTAGATCTGTTCCCGTCTTGGCTAATTAAATCTTGCAAGGAGACAATGAGGCCATTGCTGGAGGGGGTGGTCAATGCCTCCCTTCGGGAGGGCAGAGTGCTGGGCCGTCTCAAGGAGGCGGTGGTGTGGCCTCTGCTCAAGAAACCATCACTTGACATTGACTCCCTTGCCAGCTATCGACCTGTCTCAAAACTTCCCTTTTTAGGGAAGGTTATTGAGTGGGTGGTGGCTCAGCAGCTGCAGGAGCATCTTGACCGGATCGGTTTTCTTGATCCCTCTCAGTCAGGATTTTGTCCGGGTTATGGCACAGAGACTGCGCTTGTGGCCTTGGTGGATAATCTATGCCAGGAGATGGACCGGGGTCATTCGACCCTATTGGGTCTATTAGATCTGTCAGCTGCTTTTGATATGGTTGATCACAATATGTTGTTGGCGTGCCTGCGGGACTGTGCAGGGGTGGGTGGGACTGTTCTTGAATAGTTTTGCACATTCGTAACTGGGCTGGGAAAACCCAGCGAGTGGTATTCGGGGAGTGTTTTTTATCATACCGATGTTAGATAAGGAATTAGCTTTCTGGATCGATGAACACACACACGCACGCACGCACACACACACACAAAACCCTTAATCAGTACCTGGACACAGTTGCATCAAATCAGTCTGGGTTTTATTATAGTAATACAATAAGCATATAGTCAAGCTTTTGATCCAGCAGCAAGTGGCTTGTCCCTAGCTATAGTAAGCCCATAACCCAAAGTCAGAGTCTTACGTGTCTTGCTAGTTCAAGATGAATGCCTTTGGTCAGGAACAGGAGATAGGTGGCAGCCCGATCTGGTCAAGTTGTAGGACCCCCTATGGGGGAGCCCTGGAAAGGGTCACAACCCACGAGAAGCAAACTAGGTTTAAGCGTTGTGACAAAGTTTCTGTGTTGGTCTTTTATAGTGTCCTGGGTGGGAAAATGTTCTTTGGCATACAGTTCTCAGGGTATCCTTATGCAATGATGTTTATTGTTATACTTGTTCCTGGGTGCTGACTTGACTTTTGTGACCTTGGTTCTGATGCTTATTTTCCTGAGATCAATAGCCTTTGTCTTGCTGGCTCCAAAAGGGTGATAGCCGCCGTTATCAGTTGGCACTTCCCTGTCAGGGACATCTCCTCCTTTCTCTCCAGGTGTGAAGCCGATATCTTTGCAGGGATGCTCCTTTTGATATTGCAGCTGACCATTTGGTGTTTTGGGTTGAGCAACCTTTATGCAAACATCAGTCTTATCAAGTGTTGCTAAGTGTCTCTGTTCTTGGTACTGTCAGTTCTTTCACTGGATGAGATTAGCTGAATAAGATACCCTGATCACAGGATGACGTAAATCAAGTTCTGCCACTACGCGATAGTTCACAGGGCCAAAGCGTGAAAGAGTTCTGATCATTTGGCTAGATTGCCTCTGAAATTCCTGGCTTGCTGGATCAAGCTTATAGTGCTAATATATTTAATATAGTCTAGCATGCTTTTTATTTAATACAATCTAACATATTTTGCATGACAGTTGTTCATGTTTTAGCTGTTTTATACAAAATATCCTTTCACCGAGACCTCGTGTGTGGTGTCCCCTCCTGTTCAACATATATATGCAGCCTTTCAGCGAGGTGATCAGGAGGTTTGGTGTACGGTGCCACCAATTTACTGATGACACCCAGCTATACCTCTCTTTTTCAGCAAAACCAGACCCTGCAGTTTCCGTGCTTACTCGGTGTCTGACGGCTGTGGGGGATTGGATGAGGGCTAATTGACTGAAGCTGAAACCCGACAAGATGGAGGTGATGCTGGTGGTAAGGCGATGGAGTTAATGGCCCCCATCATTGATGGGGTCTGTCCTCCATTGGTTCCCCAGGTGCGGAGTCTGGGGGTACTCCTCGATGCACAGCTCCGCCTGGATGCTCAGGTGGAGGCTGTGATGAGGGGTGCCTTTCACCAACTACATCTGGTATGTCGGCTTAGGCCGTATGTTTTGGACTCCAACCTGGCCACCGTCATCTATGCTTTCATCACCTCGAGACTAGACTATGGTAATGCACTATACGTGGGGCTACCCATGGTGACGGCCCAGAAGCTGCAGCTGGTGCAGAATGCGGAGGCCTGTCTTTTGGTGGGACTGGACCACCGGAAGCACATTACACCAGTGCTCCATTCTCTGCATTGGCTGCTGATAGTTTTCCGAGCTCGATTCAAAGTGTATAAAGCCCTGCACGATCTGGGCCCCTCATACCTCAGGGACCACCTCACCCTCCGTGCCTCAGAGAAATCCCTTCGATCCACTGGGGGCGCCTTCTTGGAAGTCCCCTGGGTGAGACGGGGGGCTACAATGGAGAGGGCGTTCTCGGTGGCCCGGCCACGACTCTGGAACTCCCTCCCGGAAGAAGCCTGCCTGGCCCCAGGTCTGCTGGCATTTCGTCGAGCCTGCAAGACCTGGCTGTTCACCCAGGCCTTCGGAGGGGAGTAGGGGAGGGTGGGGTAGTTGGGGGGGGGCTGGATATGGGATATTGATTTTTAAATTACTGATGAAGTTGTTTTTTAAGTATTGTTTTTATGGAATTTTATTGTATTTGTCAATTGTTGTAAGCCACCTCGAGATGTCGTAGGCATGAGGGGGTGACTTAAAAATATGTATAAATTAAAATAAATAAATAAATGGTCTGTGCCCTGTCTATCTGCGGGACCGCCTCACCCCCCTGGGTACCGGACCAGCCCCTGTGGTCATCGAGGGATGCCCTGCTTGTGGTCCCCCAAGTCTTCCGGGGGGCCACGGAGGGGAGGGCATTCTCGGTGGCTGCACCGAGGCTGTGGAACTCCCTTCCGGTGGGGATGCGTCTGGCCCCGGACCTTCCCTCCTTTTGAAAAAGCTGTAAGACTTGGCTGCTCCATCAGGCATTTGGTGGGGAGGATGGGTAGAGGGTTGGGGAGGAGAGGGATGGCATGGGGGAGTGATATGTTTTTATAATTTTATAATTTTCTGGTTTTATATTTACTGATCTTTGTTGTAAGCTGCCCCGAGCTGCCTGTGGCAGGAGGGGCGGGATATTAAACATTTTAATTAATAAATAAAATAAAAATATAATGGCATTTGCTCTTGGGCAACTGATGACATTTTGATTTAGTGGGGAAAGGAGCAGGGGGCAGAGCATGTGAAGGCAAGAGATTTAGGAGAAGGGGAGGCAGTTTCATGTTGTGTTGCCAACTCTATAATTTATCAGGGGAGGAGGGGAGCAAAATAACTGTGATCTAGTTTTGGTTTCTTGGCCATGCATACCTGTTTTGATAGAAATTTCTTACCATCCTTCCAGTTTACAACATACTCAGCCATTTTTTTTCTCTTCTGTTGTGGTTAGTATCCTAATGTTAAAAACAACAAGGGCTACTATAGGGATGGATCCTCATGTTTGGGCAACGAATGGGAGCCAAACTGTAGCTCAAGGCTTCGGCCTGCTTAAGCAAAAGGGACCATTTACTGGAAAATGAAACTTATTTCCAGATGGTCAGTAACAACAAGTACAAAGAGAGCAATAAAGACCCCTCACGTCCTGTAACTGCTAGGAAAGCAGGAACTGGGGAGTGAATATCCATGATAGACTTTTCCCCAGCCATGCTGGAGCCATATTAATACAGTGTTGCTATGGATGTGGTATCCATGACTAATTCCATCAAGGTTTGTTTGAAGATTTGAAAACTTACTGTACTTCAAAATATGACACTTTGTAAAGTTGTAAAAACTTACATGTGTATTTTAAAATATGCCAATGAGCTTTTTCTTCATTGGCCAGTTTTAGGGTTTTTGTCTAAACCCTACAAATGTACCTGAGGCATCACCCAGAGTCCAGACTCCTGTTCTGTAAACTGTCAGGTCTCCCAGCATTGGAGCATGATTGCGACCTGTTTTAACTTTGGTTAATAAACCTACTTTATTTGGGCATTCAACCTTGACTCTGGCTCTTCATGTGCTACTATGTTTTATTAAAAAATAAATGATCCAAAAATCAAAACAATATAATAAACCCCAGCACATACAAAAAAGCCAATGCATTATTATATCATATAAATTTACTACCTTAAAACAACACATTGTAATAATTCTCCATGAGACTGAAAGAAATGTTGCTTGGTTCAGAAAAGTTGCCAGCTAAACTGAGACCATTATTGTACCCTATCATTGCTGGGTCAATGCCCTAGGGGAAAGGGGCAACAAGGATTCCAAAAGTGCCATCTGCTTCCACTTAGGAGAAATAGCATCTCTCTCATGGGGAGCAAGGATTGAGCGAGGTGACTCCAAAATGCAGAAGGCCAATGGAAGCGGTTTATTTCTAGGTAGTTGATACCTAAGTTTGCATAAGGACATAATAAGTGCCATATTGGGTCGGACCAGTGATCCATCTAGCACAGCATCCTGTCTCCGGTATGCTGTCTCTGGTAGCTCAAGAAGTATGCATGCAGGTCATGGAGGTGTGACCCATCTCCTGCTGACCACTCCCAACTACTGATAGTCCGGGGTTTAAGCCCCAATTAGTGTTTGTGGCTCTATCTTCTAAAAATTTGTCAAATTTTCATTTGAAGCGAGTTACACTGCTGGCTTTCACAGCCTTCTCTGGCAACGAGTTCCACAACTGTATTTTCTGGTGTATGAAAAAGTACTTCCTTTTGGGTTTTTAAAAATCTGTTGCCATTTAACTTCAGAGAATGTCCCTTTGTTCTCTTATTGTGGGAAAGGGCAAACAACAGTTCCCTATTTTCTTTCTCCATGCCACTCATGATGTAAAAACTTCTATCATATCCCCCTCACTTAATTGTCTCTTCTCCAAGCTAAACAGCCCTAACCTGTTGAGCCTCTCCTCATATGGAATTTGATCCATCCCTTCTATCATCCTTGTTGCCCTTCTCTGAACCTTTTCCAGTTCTATTATATCTTTCTTGAGATAGGGCGACCAGAACTGCACACAAAGTTCAAGGTGGGATCGTACCAAAGATTTATACATCTTCGTACTGAAGATTTATACAATATTTATATATATTGCAAATACTGTGAAAACCTGGTATTTACTCAGAAAGAAACATTAGTTTGTTTAGGGATTTGGAATACCAAAATGACATTTCCAAGAGAATAATCAGAAGTTTCACAAAAGCCAGGAAAATTATGCTCCCTCAGATTCCCCGTTTCCCCTTCTTAACTTCATGAACGTATCCATATCTCTCCCTTGTCCATCATAGATTTCAAGCCCCTTGGGGCTGGGACATGTCTCTAATCATGATTGTTCAGCATCAGGCATATTGCTTGTGTTATATAAATAATACTTAACAATAAATTTCAGAACAGTATAACAGCCTTTGTGATCTAAGACAGTTCTCACTAACATTTCCCTCATTGCAACTGTCAAAATCTCATTTTCTCCAGAATAAAATTATCCCATATCTTGCACTAATAAATTACTTTGTAAGATACCCCCAAAATCTGTTTAAAGATGCTTTGCCAGATTTGTGCGTGCATGTATATACTCAGAGAACAATAAACAGGCCATTTTTGATTATGAAAAGGACTCCGTTAAGCTGCCATAAATGTCAAAAGTTCTGAGCTACCCTGACACTTACGTAATTGTTCTGCAGACACCCACGCAGAATAGACCTAAAAAACCAAAAATTGCATGTGTGAGTCACCAAGTATTTTTATATGAGTTCTCACCGAAATCCTATCTTGTCAGGGTACATTATCAGAATGCAAGGAGTAGGTGTAATTTTAAAGTGATCTTCCACCACTTTCAGCTCACTTGGGCGAAATGGTCAACTGTTTTGTCCTAGGTCAAGGAAATTAGTGATCTTCCTGTTCTTTGTAATGTAACAAAACAAAACAAAAAAATTGTCATGAACTTGTGGATACAGGCAGGTGGCTCCAACCATGGAAATGTGGAAAAATTGCTTAGAATATCTGGTAATGGAAGATCTTACATATCTAGAAATTTTATATAAGGGCAGTGCCACAGAAACTAACAAAATATATATTTAGGTTATAATATACTTGGCTAAAGACATTAAGACCAAAGAGATCTTACAAATATTAAGGTGATTTGGTATACAACATAAAATATTTCAGTAACTTGGCAGGAACCCAAATAGGTTATTTTGAGTTTCAGGATTAGAAATGTTTTTGTTAGTTGTACAGATTAATAAGTATATATATAAGAGAGTAATTGTATAGTGATGCCATACATCAGTTGGACAAACATGCTAAGGACATTTATGTTGTTAGCCTTTTGTAATAAAATACCATGTAGTGAACTTTTACAAAATGTACCTGTACTTGCCAAATAAAAAACCTGTTTTGTCCTTAGGGCCTATTCTAACTTCTACTTCATGTAAGTGGAGAGTATTCAAAAAGCATGGTTGGGGAAGGTGCAGCTGTTGGGAAAGGCAAAATACCTCCTCCAACCAACCTCAAAAACCCATCAAGGTGCTTCTTCCACTCTATCCTACTTCCATGAGTGGCCAGGACCAAAGAGTTGGCCATGCTCCACTGGATTCTTCCCCAACCAAATGTGGGATAAAAAGAGCACATTAATACATAGGTCACATTCACATGTTACTACAACTGTAGGTCTGTTCTCACAGCAATTAGCACACATGGGAACCTTCTATTCCGCTTTTATCCTGTGAGAACACTCACGCATGCCTGAGTCCCCAAATGTAGCGTTTACAAGGACAGGTGTTCTCACAGGATAAAAGTGGAAAAGCCATTCTCATGGGCACTAATTGCCATGAGAACAGAGCCAAAATTGCTCTGACATAAGTTTCCCTGCCTCCCCATTAACATGTGAAAGTGGACACAGACACTCCTCATAGTGACCAGCACAGTGCCTCCCTCTATGCTACAGAATCTTCTCCCAAACCAAGTGAGCTCCAGATACAGCACAAAGGGGGCCCTTGGCACTAGATTGTGGCATCCAGGGACTGTTGGAAGCCTGCAACACCAGGCAGTGTTTCAGAGGGAAAGTTGTCTGTACAGATGTCCCTTGCTTCTGACTCTGGCCCTTTTAAAACAAGATGCACCCACTCATGCCCATGCAGTGGCATGAGTGGGTGTGTTCCGTTTGAAAGCGGTGGCAGGTGGGTGAGCATGTGTGCATGCGCCTGCGTAACACGCGCCTCCACCCACACCCTCGCATGGAGCAACCAGCTAAAATGCAGGCTGTTCCGTGCAGGGGCATGCGTAAGGGATGAATGTGTGCCGATGTGCACCCACACTGCCCCCTCAGCTGCACGCCCATGAAGGGAGTCTCCACTCTGCTGCGTGGGGAATTGGAATAGCTCATTGTTCTGGTGAAGGAGAGTAGTGCCTTTAGTGTGTACAGTAGCCATCTGAGCTAAAGCTGGCAAGAGCTCAAATTATGGAGCTGGATTTCCAAATTGATTCACCTTCCCTTTTCCATACCAGTTCTGCAGTATCTAATCATTTCAGGGGGTTCGCACAATGGTTTATGGCAGAGGTTCTTGATCATTTTTGCCTATGGTTTGACAATGAGTTCATGGCACTCATGTGCTCACTTGTCCATATACACCACCTAGTTATGCACTTAACCTGAATATAGTACTGAAAACCCTTCTTGCATGCAACCAAAGTGGATATTAATTCAACTACTGAATTATCCATTATGCCTATAATATTACATATTATTTAATTTAATATCCATTATAATAGCTGTGACTTTGAAAGGCTATAGGTTCAGCGAGCAACCATGGTTATCTAAATTTTCAGGGTCCACCTGTCAACTGTCGAGGCACATCAGTGTGTTCTGAAATTAGTTCATAGCACATTATTGGATTCACTTGCTAATGACAGTAAAATATTTTATATTTATACATTACCTTCCACCCTAACTGAATCCCAAACTCAAGTCTTTCCAAAATAACAAACTATTATACAAATTATATACACTAATCAGTTCTTCTGTGACTGACAGAAAGCCACATCTGAGATGGAGCCACATCTGAGATGGAGCACAAAAACATATAACAGCATACAACAAGCATAAATAAACAAGACTGTAACCTAGGTGAGTTAGAATTTAGTGCTTTTACAAGAAGTGCTGTAAAATCATAAGCAATTACAAAGAGACATGAAATGTCTCATCTTAGAGATGGTGACCCCTAGCTGGGGTGCTGAGTCACCAAAGACACAGAGAAGCATGCCACCTACTGAATCCCCATTATCACTTTTCACTGATTTTGCCTTGCCTTTGAGATCGGACAGTAACACAGACTAAGCGATATGAAAGAAGAATTTCTTTTTAACAAAAGCAGTAATTAAAAAGCTCAAGATTTTAGGGAGACCTGGTCCATTAGCAGGTATCTGGTGCAAATTTCACTGGGTACTGAGGGCCTCCACCTCGTGGTTGATTTGGCTGGAGACAGATTAGGGATGCTACTAGTGTAACATGCACCTACCTGCATGGCAGCATCTCTGCATGCTCTAGCTGACTTGGTGTTGGAGGTGGTCTTGAGGTCCCTGAGGACTGCTGTCCTGGGGGACTTCAACATACACACTGACACTGCTCTTGGGGGAGCAGAACATGAGTTCATGGCCACCATGGGCCTGTCTCAGGTGGTGAGTGGCCCAACGTATGAGGGAGAACATACCCTGGACCTGTTTTTTTGCACCGGCCATGAGGCGGGGGATCCATTGGTGAGGAATGTGACATTAGTGCCCTTGTCATGGACAAATCATTACCTCCTGTAGGCTGGTCTCCTGGTGCATGTCTGCCCCCAGAAAGGTGCTGGGCCAGTTCAGTTGGCTTGCTTCCGGAGACCAATGGAACTGGTTAGGTTCCAGAACGTTCTTCAGGAAGTACTGTCTGACGCTGACAGCCACTTGCTCAATGACCTCGTGGCTCTCTAGAACACTTTGCTGACTAAGGCCATCGACCTGATGGCTCCCAGGTGTTCTCTCACTGGGCACTGGCAATGCAGGTCCCTGTGGTATTCAGAAGACCTGCGGTGGCTGAAGGAGGAAAGGAGGTGGCTAGAGCGATGGTGGCATCGTACTCATGCTGAAGACGACAAATTGTGGCACAGCGTTAGCTTGATGGCCTATGCTGTGGCCGTAACAGCGGCAAAGAAAAGGTTCTTTGCTGCTCTCATAGCATCCGCAAAGTCTCGTCCAGCTGAACTTTTCTGGGTGGGGAGGGAGCTTGTCAGTCTGGCCTCCCTCCGCCTGGAGCTGGAATCTTCCAGCACTCACCGTGACATGTTTATTGACTATTTTGTGGATAAAATTGCTTGCATCCACCACAACCTTGATGCTGCTTTTGCCACAGTAAGAGAATGAGAGGTTATTGATGCCGTGTCTTGTCCAGTTTTATGGGATCAATTTCAGTGGATATCCTCTGCTAATGCTGATGATGTTCTTGGGGTGGTTAGAGCCACATCATGTGAACTAGATCCATGCCCATCCTGGCTGGTCAGACATTGGGGCTGTTCCTGGTTGGGTGATCAACACCTTCCTGTGGGAGGGGAGAGTGTTGGGATGTTTGAAGGAGGCTGTGGTGCAACCTCTGCTCAAGTGGACTGAGGGGTGGTGGCTACCATACTGGAGAGAGGAGAGGGGAAACAATAAGGGAAGCTAGTTTTAGAAGGTGGACATTGTTGGAGGGTTGGTTACAGGAAGGGGTGGATAAGGGTGGAGGTGGGTGAGGTTATGACTCCCTCCCCTTGTGTGAGGGGGAGGGGGGACTGGGTTGGGGAGGGAAGGGTTCGCCCCCTCTGTGTGAGGGAGGGGTGGGACCTGAATGGGGTTAGGGGACTGGGCTCCCATGTGAGAGGTGGGTCTCTCTCGTTGGCCAAGCAGGACAGCCACAGGACCAGGGGACTGGGGTGTTCTACAGTCATTGGGGCTGTGATGGGCCGGGCCATTTATGGTCCCTCTAGGAGGCAGATTAAATCTGTGAGGGGAGATAGGTGTTTAGTGCCGATTCCCCTCACTGACCTCCAGGCAGGTGGTGCGGTGACCAAGAATGGGAGGGCCCCTGGTTCAAAGCTGCTTCTGATTAATGTGACGTCGGTAGCTAATAAATCTATGATGATTAGGGAATTAATCCTGGATCAGTCAGCTGACGTCATGTGTATTAGAGAGACCTGGCTGGATACTGAGTTGGGGCCAATTTTTTGCTGACCTTGTCCCAGCTGGGTACTTGTACAGCATCAACCTCGGCCAGAGGGGGGGGGGGGAGGTGTAGCCGTTGTTTTTAGGATACCTGGTCTGTGAGGAGTTATCCACTGCAAACTATTTTGGGTATTGAGGGTGTCCATCTAGTGTTTGATTTGGCTGGACACAGATTAGGGCTGCTGCTGGTAGCCGTTGTTTTTAGGATACCTGGTCTGTGAGGAGGTCTCCACTGCAAACTATTTTGGGTATTGAGGGTGTCCATCTAGTGTTTGATTTGGCTGGACACAGATTAGGGCTGCTGCTGGTATACCGTGCACCTACCTGTACGGCAGCATCCCTACACGCCCAAGCAGACCTGGTGTTGGAGGTGGTCTTGTGGTCTCCAAGGATGTTAGTCCTGGGGGACTTCAATAGGCGATCTTGGGGGAGCGGAATGTGAGCTCATGGCCATCATGGCAACCATGGGACTGTCTCAGAGGATTGTTGCCTGACACATGATGGGGGACATGCCATGGACGTAATATTTTGTACTGGCCTTGAGGCAGGGGATCCGGTAGTGGGGGAGGTGTCAGCTGTGCCCTTGTCATGGTTGGATCGTTACCTCCTCCAGGTCCTGGTGCATGTCTGCCACCGGAAAGGTGCAGAATCAGTTTGGTTAGTTCGCTCCTGGAGACTTATGGAACCAGCAAGGTTCCAGAAAGCTCTTGGGGAAATACCCCCTAATCTTGATGGTCGTTCAATTGATGACCTCGTAGCCTTTTGGAATGTCATGGTGACCGAGGCCATCAATCAAACGGCTCCTAGGCATCCACTTCCCTAATGCCAACAATGCAGGTCCCCCTGGTTTAGAGGACCTGCAACGGATGAAGCAGGAGGGACAGCGGTTGGAGTGACGGTGGTGCTGCACTTGTGTTGAAGACAACCGATTGCAGCATAGAGTCAGTTTAAGAACCTATGCGGTGGCTGTGCGGAGAACAAAGAAGATGTTCTTTGCTTTTCTCATAGCGTCTGTGAAGTTGTGTCCAGCCGAGCTTTTCCGGGTGGTACAGAGGTTGGTCAGTCCGGCCTCTCTCCGCCTGGAACTGCAATCTTCCAGTGCTCGCTGTGACATGTTTGTCGACTTTTTTGTGGATAAAATCGCTCAGATTCACTATGATTTTGATGCCACACTTTTTAGAATTTCAAATATTGATCCAAGCCATCTCCATTGGTTGTGCCTTAAGGAACAATTTGAAAATTCTATGCCCACCATAGTTCTTTGGTTTGATAATTGTTGTTTCCTTTTAAACATTTGGGGCTTTTCTGAATTAGGCCAAAATGTGTCAGGCCCTGGCAGTGGGGCCTGAGGAGGTGGGGTAGGGTCCCCTTCAGGGTCTAGCGACGCCCCCATACCTGTGACCATGTGAGGGGGTGCAGAAGTCATAGATGCCCCACAGCCCCACCACGGCTCGAGATCCCGGTGGCACCATCCTCGGAGTCCCCTGCAGGGTTAGAAGACACAGGGTCTGTACTCATGCCACCACCGCAAAAAGCAGCAGCAGAGAGCGACACAGCTGCTGGTGTTCAGCCCCGCCCAGGCACGTCACGGCAAGCCACACATCCTGCACCACAGTCCTGCCGCTCAGAGCGGCTGCACCAGCATTCCTGCATGCAGCAGGATATAAAAAGAGCTTTCTGAATGCTAATCCCTGCTGGTGATCAGTGCCTTGAGCCTGTGAGACTGGCCCCCTTGCCTTTGTACCTGTGTTGCGAGTGACCCCTACCGAGTCTGAGAGAGAGAGAGAGAGAGAGAGAGAGAGAGAGAAACTTGTGTTTGTGCTTGGTGAGTAACATTCCTGTGTGGAGTAGCTGTTGCCCTCTTGCACCCTCCTGGTTTCCAGAGTCCCCCACCTTGTGTGCCTGTCCTATCCCCCTTCTCCTGCCCCCTGGGATTCGAGGCACCGTTCTCTACCACCTCCCCTTCCACTGCACCCCCATTCCCCTGGTCCTGGTTCCCGTGCGTAAGATTGTGGTGTGTGGTGTGGAAGGTTCAAGCGTTGCGCACTGTCTCCCTATGATGATCCAGTCTGGTGGTGTACATTCCATAAGCCAATGACTGTTGTGAGGGCACAGCTGTATTCCCTACCTTCCCCCTACCCAAATTCCCACAAAATGTAACCTTTTCTAGACAGGTTATACCTCAGCTTTGTGTCAGGATTTACGATTTAGAAAAGCAATCTGATTTAGCTGCTCTCCATGATTATAATACATCACACCTTAGTACCCCATCTTGAAAACCATCTTTGTGATGGAACTGTACATTAGAACTCTGAGATGTTAGGTTTTAAGGAAGTATTTTATGAGGTTACAATTTCAAACTTTTCAGTCTGTCATTCTAGATGGATTGTATAAAGGACTAGCAAGAGAACGTAGGCTGTGTCCTTATAAAACTGGGGCTGTGGAGGATGTATCTCATTATTTGCTGGAATGTCACCTGTATGAAGAATTGCAGAAGAAATGGATTTCTCCTCTCTTATCTTGTACAACTTTTTGTAACGCTGCTCAAATACTGGAGTTTCTTTTAAACAATTGAAACCCAGACTATATTTGCAAGATAACTATTTTTGCTAGGTGTGCATCTCAGTATAGAGAAAGCAAACTCCACATTCATAGCCTTTTGATGTTCATTTGGTTATATTTTACCTCTGTACATATTTTATTACTCTTATTTTTATGCTATTTTTCTTTGTTGCCACTCCATAATGACTTTTTGCTAAATGATGGAATAAATTTCTACTGCTACTACTATCTGGGGCTTGCCCCACTCCCGGAGACACTGTGCAGTCCTCACCACACACCTGCATCCTATCCAGGGGGCTCTTCTCCTTGGTGAGAGGAGATTACAAGGACCACAGCAGCAGCAGCCCCGCATGCAAGAGGAAGCCCTGCCAGACTCGTGACACCAGTAAGGTACCGGCAGGGATCCCAGAGGGAACGGGAGAAGGGGTAGGGCTGAGTGTCCCTTGGAGGGGGCAGCATAACCGTGGGGAACCCGAGGTCCTAGATATACCCTCCCAACCACCCATGGCACAATTCAAATTGATTTATTTAAAAAAAAAATTCACTTGAAACACAGTGGGGCCAATCCTAAGCCCACAGACACAAATGCGGGGTGCACACAATGCATGTGTGCATGAAGACGGAACCCACATGCACCCCCGTTATAGGGACTGTGATGTGTGCACAAACTGCATGGAAACTACTCAAGCCTCATGCACGTGTATGTGCACTGCCGCACGCAAGTGTAAGCCACACATCCAAGGGTTTGTGATTGCTCCATCCAGTGTCCCGATTTTCCTTAAAAATAACATGGTCCTCCTAAATATCACTGTACCTCCACATATGAGTATATAGGTATATAAATATTAACTGCCAAAAATGGATCTCAGGGAAAGGTGAGGGACCAGAAGCGTAACTGAAATGCACATGTACTTGTGGTCCGGATGATGAAACCAGCATTTATGCATTACAGTCATCCCCCAATCTCCCCACCTCAGAGACGGCTACAACACCAACAGGAATCAAAATCATCCATCTTGTGCAGCTGTAGCCAGCTGGCAAAAGGCACGTGTCAAGCCATGGTCATCTCTGGTAGATGAACGATGGGCCACAAGCAGGGCTGGCCTTAGCATATGCGGGGCCCAGGGCGGGGAACAAAGGCGGGGGCCTAGGGGTGCTCCCTGGCTCAGGGGGTGCTCCCCGGCTTGGTATAAGGATGGCGCGCTACCCGAGCCTGGACTCGGGGATGGGCAGAGGGGCACTCCCCTCTATCCATCCCCAAACCCAGCCATCGGATTACTTACCTGATCTGCCGTCACTGACCTAGGTCTGGGCCCAGCACTGGGCTGGAACCTCAGGTGGGCACCGCAGCAGCAAATTAAATCTGCCGCTGCGCTGCCCGCCGCCACCAGAAGTTCTGCTGCCTGGCTGTCTCAGCCAGGGGAAATGAGGGAGAGGCAGAGGCGCAGTCTCTCCCATATTTCCCCTGGCCTCTCCCTCACTCCCGATGGCCCCCTCTGCTGCTTGTCAGTTGGAGTCGGCCGGGGGCCCCACGCTCAGGGTCCCCAGCTCCTGGTCACTGTCAGGCTGTTAGCTGGGGACCCTGAGTGCAGTCCCCCCCCCCCCAGGAGCGGGGCCCGTGGCGACCACTGCCCCACGGTAGGGCCGGTCCTGGCCAGAAGAACTTTTGAGCACGGTCAGTGGTTCATTAGTCCAATCATTTGGGGGACCACTAAAATCTAGTGTTTAAACATATATAACTTCAAGTGCATGATCAGTTCCATTAAATGGGGAGTGTTCGCATGCTTGAAGTAGCATGCATGCTTAAATACTTTGCTGTTTTAGGACCAGATTTGGGAGAATGTACAGACCTACAGTGCAATCCCTCAAGTGGCTGGTGCAAGGGCTAACCACAGGTGCAAGTCCCATCACTTCAATTAGATTCCCATTTTAATTATTTGAATATTGACTGGTGAATGTCTCCTCTGGGTGTGATGTAGAGGTAAAATGTCTAGATGCCATAAATGACTGTTTCTTGGAACAGAAGGTCATCAAACCAATGAGAGGAGGAGCGACTATGGATCTAGTCTGAAGTAGAGCACAGGACTTGGTGCACACAATAGCAGTGTTTAGCAATAGTGATCATAATATTATCAAATCTGACATACTTATAGGAGGGAGAATGCCAAATAAAACTACCGCAGTAACATTTAACTTTAAAAGGGGGAACTATGCTAAAATGAGGAAACTACTTAGAGGCAAACTAAAAGGAGCAGTTGTGAGGATTAAATGTCAGCAAGAGGCCTGGAGAGTGGAGACAATTTAAAAACACTATCTTGGAAGCTCAGATTAAATGTATTCCACAAGTTTAAAAAAAAGGTAGCAAGAGGACTAAGCATCTGCCAGCATGGCTAAATGGTGAGGTGAAGGAGGCTATTAGAGCAAAGCCATTCTTTTAAAAAATCAAAAGCTAGTTCTAATGAAAAAAACAACAACAGGAAAGAGCAAAAGCATTGCCAAATTAGAAGCAAAACATTAATAAGGCAGACCAAGAGGGAATTTGAAGAGCAACTTGCTAAAGATTAGGGATGTGCAAACGAACACGGTTTGGATGTTCGGACGTTTGGTTCGAAACCTGAGTTTGGGTTCCGTTGTTCGGTTTGGCAGAGTTCGGTTCGGCCGAATGCAGCCGACCATCCGAAAATAGCGCTATCGATACCGATACCGAAATCGATTTTTTTTTTTCAGTATCAGTATCATTTGGCCCTGAAACCACCCCTGGTCTCCACCCCTGGTGCCAGGAAGTCTTCTCCTCAGCTGCCTGCCCCTTCCAGACACGTTTTCCCTGCCCAAAGTCACGTTTTCCCCACCCCCGAACTCATCCAAACTCATTCAAACTTTTCCGAACTGTTTGGCCGTTCGAACGTTTGGTTCGGTCATCTGAACAGGCCAAGTTTGGCCCGAACTCCGAACATCCGAACCGTGTTCACGCATCCCTACCAAAGATGCAAAAACTAATAATAAAAACTTTTTTCAAGTACATCAGAAGCAAGAAGCCTGCTAGAGTCGGGCTATTGGATGACTGTGGAGTGAAAGGGGCACTCAGGGAGGATAAGGCTATTGGAAAGAAGCTGAATTAATTCTTTGCTTCGGTGTTCACTGCAGAGGATGTTAGAGAGACACCCATGCCAGAACTATTCTTCATAGGTGATGAATTGGAAGCACTCTCACAAATCTGTGACTCTGGAAGAGGTTGTAGAGCAAACTGACAAACGAAATAGTAACAAATCATGGATTTTTAGAAAGTGTTTGATAAGGTACCCCACAAGAGACTATTGAGAAAATTAAATAGTCATGGGATAGGAGGCAGTGGATCAGTTACTGGTTAAAGGATAGAAAACAAAGGGTAGGACTAAATGGTCAGTTTTCACAATGGAGAGAAATCGTGGAATTCTGTAACTGCACCGGTCCCAGGGATCTGTACCAGGACTGGTGTAGTTTAATATATTCATTAATGGTCTGGAAAAGGGAGTAAAGAATGAGATGATCAAATGTGCAGGTGACACAAAGTTATTCAAGGTAGTTAAAACCCAAGTGGACTGTGAGGAAGGATCTTGTGAGACTGGGCATCTAAACAGCAGATGAAATTTAATGCTGACAAGTGCAAAGTAATGCACATAGGGAAAAATAATCCAAACTATACATACACAATGCTGAGTTCTAAAATAGGTGTTACCACTCAGGAAAAGGATCATGGAGTCACTGTGGACAATTCATTGAAATCCTCAGCTCAATGTGCAGCAGCAGTCAAAAAAGCAAAGAATGTTGGGAATTATTCAGAAAGTCATAGAGAATAGAACTGAAAATATAATGTCTCTCTCTTTTTATAAATCTATGGTGCTAATGCATCTTGAATATTGTGTGCAGTTCTGGTTACCCCATCTCAAAAAAGATATATTTGAAATAGAAAAGTCACAGAGAAGGGCAGCAAAAATGATGAAGAGTATGAAATGGCTTCCATAGGAGGAGAGGCTTGATAGGTTAGGGCTCTTCAGCTTGAAAAAGAGAAGACTGAGAAGGGATATGATTGAAATGTATGCAATCATGAGTGGTATAGAATGAGTAAATAGGAAGTGGTTATTTACCGTCTCAAATAGTACTAAAACTAGGGAACACTCCATGAAACTAACTGGCAGCAGATTTAAAATAAATAAAAAAGTATTTTTCCACTTAACGCACAATTAACCTGTGGAATTTGTTGCCAGAGAATGTGGTCAAGGCCAGTAGTATAGCTGGGTTTAAAAAAGGATTGGATAAGCTCTTGCAGGGTAGGTCCATTAAGGGCTATTAGTCAAGTAGGTATGGGGGATATAACTTCTGACTCTCAGAAGCTGGGAATGAACAGGGAATGGATTGCCGCATTATGACCTTTTGAGAACTCCCAAGCGACTGAGATTGGTCACTGTCAGAGACAGGATGCTGGGTTTGATTGACCATTGGTCTGACCCAGTATGGCACTTCTTATATTCTTACACCTATGTTAAGTGCTGGTGCCATCTGCTCAGAGGATCACATTCACATGCAAAAAGAAACTTCTCCTATGAGCTCTAGGTGCTAATGCAATCTGCCCAAATCCTCATCAGTGTGATAGTCTGGGGCTGAATCTCTAAGATTCACCAGGTCCACTTCATACATTCCAACTCCCACATAAAAATGCAGTGTGGAAATTGGATTATTCTACCAGGAATTGACTCCCAAGTGCCTTCTGTTTAGAACTGTGATGTAAGATAGCTGGAACGCATTTGTCTTCCTGAAGAAAATAATCAGTGGGGGAAGTTTCTTTATACCAGTTTCCTCTCTCTCTCTCACACACACACACACACACACACACACACCAATCCTTTTTGCCCTTATGAGTTAACCTGGGCTGTACAAACTTAGGACTTGTTTACTCTGTTCATACCATAGAAGAAGGCTTCAGTCCTCTAAAGACCTAGTCTATTTCCCTGGAGACAGAGCAACTAACTACCTAGAGAGAGGCTTGGGACAGAAGGAGCGTGGAAACCCAGAAGAAAACAAATCTTTAACGGGCAATTGTTTTTAACGTGTTGCCATTATTGTTAAGGGAAAGAAATCTAAACTTGTTAGGTTATTTGCTTTGTACAGAACTAGGAATCAATGTGAAATCTAACAATGATCAAGATCTTCAGACAGTGTAAACTGGTGTAGCTAAATTCCTTGAAATCAAGAAGCTTCTGTGAACTACCAACATATCAACAGATCAGCCTTTTTTTTTTTTAAAAAAAAAAGCCTTTTTAAAAAACTATTCAAAATACAATTTGGAACCTTGCAGATGAATGCAGAACATTGCATGCCACAAACAGTGCAGATATTCTGGACAACACACAGTGAATCCACAGGCTGAATAAAAGCACAAAGCAGCAAGTCACTTGGGCACATGCCTAACTTTAAGCATGGGAATACTTCTGTTAACTGGTATTACTCACATAGTTAAAGTGCCTTAGTGAATCGGGGCTCATGTTTCTACAGGAATAAATAGCTCTTGTGATGGCTGTTTTGCAAAGTTAAGGTGATACAATCACTCCAAAAAACATCAATACCTTGAGGTTTGTAAATAAATCGATTTGTTAATTGTGGTCTTCAATACAAGTCAATTCACTTTGTTTCTTTTGATATGAAAATCCCAGATTTTGAAATTATTATGGAATAATAAACCATGCAAAAAATGTTATTGTTTGTTGAGTTTGGCTCCCTATCTTGTCTTCCTGACATTTTGTGAAAAAACTGGCTTTTTCCTAAAGGAGATCTGGTGAGCTTAGCAGGGGATGCCATTGAACTTCTGCTTGCTTCTATATCCTTTATTTACAAGACTACAGCCCCCTTCCCTATGGTTTAACTCTCAGATGCCTGGCTTTTGCCATTCCATTACGTAGCATCTCTTTCCACAGCTCACAAACTCATGAGCTGTTTACTCTGTTGCTTGATCTTGGGGTTTACTGGTATTCAGAATACATTTTCCACCACTGATATTATGATGGGAATGGGAAGACTACATACTGACAATTCCAATTATCATTAAATGGGAAGATAAATAGTACTTCAAACAGACCGTCCTTCTGCCATGAGAACACCCCAACTATTTCAGGAAGACACTAGCCCATGTTCTCAGCAACATGGGCTACTATGAGCTTTCCATAATAGTGAATCACGTTCAAGGAAGCATTCTTTGGCTGTTTTTAAACAAGCACGGCTGGAGGGCAGGGCCATGTTGGCTGAGTGGGTCAGTAATGGAGCATCCATACATTTGGAAGGGGAGGGATTCAAACGGGCAGTGCCCAGGGAGTCCACGGCCCCCACCCACCAGACCCGACCACAATTCAAACAGACAGCCGTTCTACTGCCCGGACCAAGAACCACCCAACCCTCACATCAACACGTCCCCACCTCATGATGTGAAAACATGGCAGTTCGTGGGCAAGCGAAACCACTGAAGCCGCTGCTGCCTGCCCTCAGCAGGAATCCGGGAGGGCAGGAGGGAGGGATGGGGAAGGTGAACCCATGCTACCTGCATGCAGGGATGGCTGCTAGCCACAAGGGCAGTGGGCGACAACACACAAAACCCCAGAGCATGTCATACAGCCCACAGGCAGCTCAGGAACACAAGGGGGAAAGCATCAGGGGGACCAATGGGACATCAGCCAAAAAAGCCAAACACCAATCCCACCCCCTCCCCGCCAGGCTGGCAGTCCAGTCCCTAACACATGCCCCACACAGAACAGAGTCCAGGACAAACACGGCTGTGCACAGGGCCCCGTTCCAAGGGGAATCATGGCAGCTGGGGTTGGGATGATGAACACTGTGCCACAATCAGGATGACTCTGTGACAGAGTGAGGAAGAAGCAGAAACCTCCCCACAGAACTGTGTCCCTGCAAAAGCACACTGAAACATGCCGGCTTTTAGGAGCAGATGGGGGTTCCAAGGTTGCCTAGATACCATCTACAAAGCCAGCCTGAACCCCAAATCATTGGGCACTACTGTGACGTACTGAGCAGGGCTTAGGTTTGGTAGGGCTTCCCCTCTACCTCTGACCAGCCACCTACATGCAGGCGGAAGCTCCTGGTCCCGCTAACCCCCCCAGCTCCCTGACTCCACCAGAAGTACCTCCATGGGGTCAAGCAGCCCAGAGCTGTAGAGTGGTTAGCTCAATCCCTTGGGTATGGAAGGAGGACAGGGTTTCTCTGGGTAAACAGAGAGCCAGGTGTTCCTGGAAGTGTAAGGGGCAATGGATGAGACACACCCTACTGTAGTAAAACAGTTTATTCTAACAAAGTATAAGAACAAAGCCAGCTGGAGAGAAAGGTCTGACAAAGGCAAGATGATGGCAAGCAAAGGCAACCAAATAAATGTAAAGAGCAAACACACAAGCTGCTGACTCCACTTAGTTCCCTTATACCTAAGCTGGGTATACTCATGACCCCTTAGCCCTGGGGCCAGGTTGTCTCCCCTGTTGTGGCTGATCCCCTGGGGTGTCAGGTTGGAGAAAGACAATGTCCTTTGGAGAGAAAGGCTTTGATACCTTTTCCTAGCCTGGGGCTGTAATCTGCCAGAAATGTTTCCACCTACATCCTTCTGGGTGTGGACAGGAGCTTCCCCACATCCAGCCCCCTCTTGGTGAAACGGGGCTGGCTGGGTACTCTTAAGAACATAATAAGTGCCAGACTGAGTCAGACCAATGGTCCATCAAGCCCAGCATCCTGTCTCTGACAGAAGCCAATTTTGATCACATGGGAGAAGTATCAGCTGTCACATTGGGCAATCCATTCCCTGTTGATCACTCCTTGCTCCTGACAGTAATAAGTTCCCATCTCGTACTCTACTTGGTTAATAGCCGTTAATGGGCCTATTCTTATAGAGTCCCTTTTTAAACAAAGCTATGCTACTGGCCCTGACAACATCCTCTGGCAACAGATTCCACAGTTTAACTGTGCATTGAATGAAAAACGACTTCCTTTTATTTGTTTTAAATCTGCCGGCAGCTAGTTTCATGGAGTGTCCCCTAGTTCTAGTACTATTTGTGAGGGTAAATAATAGTTCCCTATCTACTTGTTCCACACCACTCAAAATTTTATAAACCTCTTTCATATCCCCTCTCAGTCTTGAACAGCCCTAACCTATCAAGTCTTTCTTCATACAGAAGCCGTTCAAAACCCTTGATCATTTTTGTTGCCCTTCTCTGCACCTTTTCAAGTTCTACTATATCGTTCAAGTTCTACTATATATAGGTGGTATAGTTGCAATCAAGTCAGAAATGGTATCTGATAATCAGATCCACTTAATTAAGACTTAGGGAATAGGTTCTTAGGGAATAGGGGTCCAATCCAAGGTTCACACACACACACACTCATGTGTACCCAGAGTGCAGGATGTGTGCATACCAAATGCATGGTATGCATGCATTGGGCATATTGCACCCACATTGTGCACGTGTGTGTGTGTGTGTGTGTGTGTGTGTGTGTGTGTGTGTGTGTGTACGTACGTACGTACGTACGTACTCTGGATTGCATCCTACATCCATAAATGGCTCTTACTCAGGTTTATCAGGGATGATGCAAGTTCTGACCATCAGGAAATTGAACATTCCATCATGATCTGTTATGTACTTCTCTGAGGTGCCCAAGGTGGACACTGTCAGTCAGAATACTGGGCTTAAGAGACCACTGCTCCGGCCCACCACAGAACCTCCCATGTTCCTATAGTGCTATTGCAGCCCATTGAGAAGAGCTTTGGCATAATTAGCACCCATTATCATATCCTGACCAGGCCAAGGCTCCCTAGACCCAGGCCTTGGGCAGCGTTTTCTGGGGGGCTCCAATCCTGGCCCTGGCACCACCCCTCTGTTTTTTTCCCTTTTCTCCCTGCACAGCTAGAGGCTGCTGCCTGCAGCTGAAGTGGGTCACCTATCAGACTGGGAGATAAAGCTGTTTGTTTACAAATAACTTCTCCCCATGTGAGTGATCAGACAGTTGTTGCCTTGTAAAGAAGGTTCTTCGAGATTGGCTGCCAACATTCTCACAACTGGGTTGTGCATGGCATGCTCACCATATTCAAATAATAGACCACGTGATATCGAGCTCCTCTAGTATAAAAAGCACTCCCCCCTTCAGAATGACAGTTCCTTCCAACTCTTTCTAGGAATATAAGAAAAAAAATCCATGCGGGGCTGGAAAGGTGGGTGTTGTGAGAATGTTTGGACCCATCTCAAAGAACCTTCTTTACAAGGTAGCAACCTTCTATTCTTCTTTGAGTGGTTCCTTGCAGGCCCTTTTTACACGGCTTCCCCGGGTGGAGAGCCCGTAGGTGCGCCGGTGCATGGGCGGGGCATGCACATGACTGCACACGCATCCCCACTCACCCCCCCACTCATCCACACCCACAGAGAAACTGCCGTTTCCCCTGGTTGCGCCATATGTGGGGATGAGTGGGGAGTGAGTGGTGATGCCTGTTAGGTGGGCGCGCACACGCACCCCCACTCACCGCAGGCACACGTCACATCATTCACATGGGGCTCCCCCACCCATGAACATGCAGCACGGGGGTGGGGCTTGGCTTGGGGGCAGCAGCCTGAGAAGGGCCTAGGGGCGCAAAATTCCTAAGTCTGGTCTTGATCCTGACCTGCCCCTTTCCCAAGCTTATAGCTTTCCCAAGCCCACAGGTGAGTTTCCCATACCAGTTGTGTCCTGCACCCCTACTCAAGAGTACAATGCCATGTGCCTTAAATACTAGGAACATAATGATCCATGACACCACTCATAGCCATCCAAGAATATACAACACCCAAACATAGTGTGACCATCATGTGATGGACCTGTCACCCCATCAGATGACAGACTCACAGGTGGCACACAGCACGATGTCCAGGAGGTGGGGAGCAATCGCATCAAAGGGACTGGGACAGCACAGTCCATGGGCAAAGTCAAGCAGGTGGAGTCCCACACACAAGATCATGGGAGGAAGGGTGGGGGGCACAGTCACTAAGCGTTGTTCCTGCTTCAGAGTAATATCTGATTCACAATCAGTAAAGACAAATGCAGCTGAAGGTTTAAACAAGAATTTTACTTAGACTTTTCAGGCACAGTTCCTTAGTTACATCTAACTAGTATGAAGACAAAATGGAGACTGAGACACACACAGTGATAGAGCGAAGGGAAGAAGGAGTGGCTACATAAAGGAATTCAACTGCAAAACCCCATCTCCCTTCCATGTACATATAAACTTAGCAGCGTCATCTGGTGGCTCTATAGTCAATCACTATTCTTAATACAGCAGGCATTAACTTATGGATGTTGCATATACCAACAGTTCCAAAGGCGGGTCACGCAGTGGCGGATCCAGAGTTGAGAACCCAGAACCTTCCTCATACACTGACCATCAACAGTGTAGCAGAGCAGGAACATGGAGGAAGCCGGGGAACAGAGTTCTGCCACTTTCCTTGCAGCCCCGCTCAGCAGCCTTGGAGGCTTTGCGGGGGGTTCCCGCATTCCTGCTTGCACTTTTAAAATTACCACTACACCAGTGAACATCCCTCTCCAATACCCTTGTGCCCACATATGTCGATCCACCATGGAGTTCAGGTCAGTGCAATCCCTGCTGCCCAGAGCAAGCTGAACATCTGCCTGGGTCCAGATCTCATACAGGACAGCCATCTCTGCTGCAGTAGGCTCCACGGTCATTTAGGGCCCCCCAGCTGGGGCCGTGAGCAACAGTAGGTCATGCATGCGATCCTGACACTTGTCCCGCTGTCTCCAGTAAGCCTGGGCACACAGCAGGACAGTTGCAAAGGTGATGAGGAGGGAGGTCCCCCACTCTAAAAGGCACAGGGGATCTAAGGCACAGGCAGAACTCTGAGAGGCTACAAATCTACAAAGCAACTTTCTCATTTGCCTCCCATGGTAGTAGCATTCCCACCAGGAGCCCATCCCTAGTGGACCCCAGAACACGGAACCCCAACTTGCTCACCCTTCGCTGGCAATCATGGCTGCACACACAATGTCCCAGGAGCAATAGGCTCCACAGCAGCAAGTCATAACCATCATACGTGGACAAGGGATCGGCTGACAGCAGTTGGATGTCCGGCTGAAGCCAGAGTTTACCTAAGGTCACAGTTACACAGACATCTCAAATTGCTGGATCTGCCAGATCTCACACGATGGAGGGCTACAAACCCGGGACATGTCCAACATGTAATGCCCACAGCAAGAACTGGCTGCCCTGTGGGGATGGGAGGCCAATATATGCTCAACAGGGTGCCTGCAACCAGATGCAACTGTGCCCCAAGGCCGCCAGATAACGGAAACCCCTCCCCCCCAGGAATGCTGGGAGGCCTCTCCCCAGTGAGCTTATCGCATACAGTAACCTTGATCCCTTGGTGATACAGGACTACTTGGCCATATTAGGAGGAGGGTCATGAAGCCACAGGGATGGCACCAGAATACCATCCCCAATTGTAGAAGGGAAAACAAACCCAAGGGAAACACACACGGACAGCACGTTAGGCAATAACATTTAACTGTTTGATTCACCATACAACAACGGAATGGAATTCTGCAACACAGTAGTGGGCCCAGCTCCATCTGGCTCTGGACATGAGATAGCTCATGCAGGCACTGGCGGATCTCCAGCAGGAGCTACCGCTCCTGGCTTCACTCCCACTCCAGGCAAATCTCTCACACACTGTAAAGGGAGATGGGGCAGTGGAAGAACCTATCCAGCTCCTTGTGAAATGGCTCTGTGCACCTGGCACGGCCAGACAGGAGGTTGTTACCATGGACCAACTTGTATCCACTCCTCAAGTCCGTTGCCTGCTGCCAGCACTGGGACATGTTCCTACTGTACCCCAGCCACACCATCCCCTTGGAGATGTCTTGCTATACTGATCCATCTCGGTAGCATCTCACAGGTTTCTCCTGGGCTTTGGTTTCCCCGCCCCCTCCCCCCCCCGCCCCAACAGGTGGATGAAGGCCCTGGTCTCTTCCTGTGAGGAGGATGGTCTCCTGGTCAGACTGTGGATGGGATGGTGGGGGGGGGTCAACTAGTTCGTGAGTGGCTGCTGTGCCGCTCTGGCCATCGTGGCACTGTTTCTCCATGTGCCAGCGGACGTAGTCTCTGGGTGGGTGTGTGAACTGGTTCACGCGGTACAGGGATGCATGTGGGGCCCTCCCCACGCATGGATGTGCCTAATCTTGTGCAGAGCATCCCAGCTTTTTCTCCCCTGCTCCATGATGCATGGGTCAAGGGAGCGCACAAGCCCCTGCCCCCCACCCCCCACAGCAGTTTCAGATGGGCATTTGGATGCGTGTGGGATGCATGGACCTGAGTAGTAGCTTCTCTTCTAAAAATGGCCTTAATCTTCAAGGTATTTAATGGCTCAGGGCCAAGATACTTAAAGGATCACCTACAGCTTCAGAAACTGTGAGGATCTCTCTGCTCTTCAGGTACAACTGAACTTGCCTACACTAAAGGTAAAGCCCCCCCGAAACAGACACTGAAAGCTGAACGCCCGCCCCTGCAACCAGAGCCCTGCCCCCCACGTCAGCTGACCACCTGCTCCACCCCCCACAGGTGAGGCGAGGCCCCACCCCGCCCCCGGGACAGACACTGAATGCTGCACGCCTGCCCCTGCGGGTGGCAGCCCTCGGATAGTGCCCAAAAGGCGGCGGCAAAAGGGCGCTGGCCATTTTGTGGCCGTTTGGAGGCCAGTGCGAGGACAGCGAGGAGCCTCCCCCCTGACGACGCCTTCACCACACAGCCTCATCTGACCATCACCACCGGACATCGCGCAATCGCTCCCGTGCCACCCTCAGGTCAAGTTACCCACTCTGCTACCCGGACTGTTGCCACATAGGATGCCGCCCCGTACCTCCTCGCCCTCTATTTCCCCCTCCTCCTCACCCTGCTCATGGCTCCCCTCCGTCTCCCCCTCCCTCCTCCAATGGCCTTTCTCCAACCAACCTACCCCTTATTCTCACCCATGCCCACTCCCCCTCCTCACCCTCATCCCCCCTTGCCCATTCCCTGCAAACTCCCACCACCTCCCCTCATCCAAACCTTCCACACCCAGATACTCCACAGCCCATTGCGGCTGGTGTGAGACCGGTGTGAGACCCAAACCCTGCAAACCCGGCCGCTCCACATCCCCCAATCTCATCCGCATCCCATGCCTTCCCCGAAACCAATTACCTTTCTCCTGCTCCCTCTGGAACTGCCACTCTTCCATGGCTAAAGCCCCCTTCATCCATGATCTCTTCCTCTCTCGCCCCTTTCAACCCCTTGCTCTTACAGAAACCTGGATCTCACCCTCCAACTCTGTTACCCCAACCACTCTATGCTTCGGGGGCCTTTCGTTCTCTCACCGACCCCGCCCTCAGGGCCAAGGGTGTGTGTGTGTGTGCGTTTCCTCCTTGCCAAGCCCTGTCAATTCTAAACCCTTTCCCCTCCTCCCTCCCTCTCCTTCCCTTCCTTTGAGGCCCATTCTGTGCGATTATACTCCCTCTGCACCTTCGTGTTGCTGTCATCTACTGCCCCCCGGGTTCCCTCTCCTCTTTTCTCCCAGACTTTGAATCCTGGCTCACCTTCTTCCTCTCTGATGACATCCCCGCTCTCATTCTTGGTGATTTCAACATTCACATCGACACACCTTCCACGCCCTCTATCTCCCGTTTTCTCTCCCTGACCTCCTCCTTTGATCTCCGACTCTGGACCGATTCCCCCCACCCATACCGACGGTCACTCCCTCGACCTCATCTTCTCACGAAATTGCTCTCTTGCTGACCTCTCCTTTGATCCCTGCCATAATTCTGATCACTTCCTTGCCTCCTTCAGCCTCTCCCACCAACCTCCTCCTCCTCCTCCCCTTCTCCGCACCCCTTCCGCAATATGCAGGTCATTACCCCCATGGTGTTTGCCTCCTCTCTATCCCCCCTCCTCCCCTCCATTTTCTCCTCCTCTGACTCTGACTCTGCCATCTCCGCTCTCAACACTTCTCTTTCCTTGACTCTCTTGCCCCCCTCTCTTCCTGCCCCATCCAGTCCCCAAACCCCCGCCCTAGCTCACCCCTAACATCCGCTACCTCCGCTCCTGCACCCAGGCTGCCGAACACCTCTGGCGCAAATCCCACTCCCTCCCTGACTTCCTCTACTACAAATTCTCGCTCTCCTCAGCTATCTCCCTAGCTAAACAACGCTACTATGCCTCCAGGATCGAATCTTTCTCTCGCGACCCTCACCGCCTCTTCTCTACTTTCGACTCCCTTCCTAAACCCCCCTGCCCTCCTCCACTCTCTTCCCTTGCTGCTCAGGATCTTGCATCATTCTTCACCTCAAAGATTGACAAGATCCGTCAGGACATTGCCTCCCACCCACCTCCTCCTCCTGCT
>QEPC01003844.1:2766273-2833845 GCA_003113815.1 Sphenodon punctatus | reverse complement strand
CCATATACTTACTGTCTGCCCTCCTCTGCAGACTGCTGCAACCAACCTGATTGTAACCAAGCCAAGCATACGCACCTGAGACTTCGCATCTGCTTGAATGTTTGTTTGTCTTCTTCCCTGTCTCTCCCACTGTCTCCTCTCCATGTCTATCCCTCCTTGTCTTTTAGATTGTAAGCCACAGGCAGGGACCGCGTCTATGTCTATGTTCTGTGCAGCGCCAGGTACATGACCGGCGCTATATAAATGTTTATAATAAAATAATAATAATAATATCTATGCAGGACACGGCCTATTCAACTGTGGAATTAAAATTTTGTTCTCATGATCAACTCACCTGTATTAAGAACCCCTGTACACACCTTAGCCAGCCTGTTGTTCCCACAATCAAGTTAAACTGCCGTTAAATGGGGGATTTATACCATTGATCAACAGCAAGATTCAAGTGTGTTAATTAATCCAGAAAAAAAACAAAAACTTATTGAGGATAATCTCTACCATTACAGTTGATGGGAATATTCATTGTCATTGACTTTAATTGTGGAGGCCTGCACCCTGAAAGTCATCACAAAACTCACCATTTTCCATGACACATGCAAGGCACACTTCTTTGACTTTGCTTTCATTAATACAATGCAGACTGCAACCCACTCTCCCATTAGCCCCCAAAGCCTTCCAAACAAAGCCACTGCACACAATCTTCCCCCAGGAAGAGAATGAGGCTCAGGAAAGGCAATGTTAGTAGCATGGCCAGATAATCAAATTTTAGAGGACACTTATGAGAAATACAGGTTGCAGGGCAGCCCTGCAACCTGTATTTCTCATAAGTGTCCTCTAAAATTCGATTATCTGGCCACACTGGATGTTATTCACTTTGCTTAATATGCTTTGGGAAGGTGCTCTGATACTAGTGAAGTACTTTAAAGTTCCCCTAGAGAATGGAATAGGAAGCAATTGTAATTACATTATGTGGCACCATCAAAAATGCGCTTGAGTCCAAATGAACTATTTCCAGTTTCAAGGAAAGTGCCTGATTCAGAAAGATTTCCTAAATCAAGTCATTCAATCTGTTGTTTAAGACTCCTGGAACTGTTATGCCATGCACTACATAAGTGGCAATTGGATAATCAGCAATAAGTCATTTCCGTAGATTGTTATTGTTGCACACAAAGAAAAGCATTATTGGGCATTTTCATCTCATCTCTTTGAAACATCCTGTAATAAAGATTCTAATGGCAAGATCCTGAAATTCATGGACAAGTGGTTTGGGACCGGGATGGCAAATCCTGTACTGCTGGATTTGGAAAGCATTTCTCTTGTACAGTTAGTTTTACTCAGTGCATAGTATTACCAGAAGGCACTAGTATGTATCCCTTAAAACAGAGATTTCCAAACACTGAGTTGAAAGCACAAGTGGGGTTGTACCACCTGTGGATGGAGTCACAATCCCAACTGCTATTTCAAATATGTTGCATGTCCTGGTATTGACATTTCAAACTGGGGGTGCACAAACAAAAAGCTTAGGATTTAGAGACACGGTTCTTTGCATCTAGATTTGCCCCTAAGATCTATTCAAGTATTTATGGGACATTACATAGGCCTCCTCCTCTAGAGGATGAAATTTACCTGTGAAGAAGGCAAACAAACATAAGGTCTTGCAACTTAACAATCAAAATAGTTCAGACATGGGACGATGCATATGCTTTCTGCTAGGCCTCTGCACCAAGCAAATTTTCACTCAGAGCAGGCTCCTGAAGCAGGAGGAAGTTCCCTTGCAATTGCAAGCTTTGTGCAATCCAAGGCTAACTCTGCCTTGAATGCTAGAGACTGGTAATAATATGATGGCTGCCCAGCAAAAGCTGTTCCTCATATTCCTTCACACTAGATACAATAATTTGCAAAATATGCAGTAAGAGTCTTTCAGCTGAAACCTAGTTAGGATTCAGCTGTAATACCGTGTAGGCCCAGCTCAGATGGGAGTTTATCTATACGGAGAAGTCTGTCCCAGATCAAGCAGCAGGTGATAGACGCATCCTGATTTGCAACTGTGTAACTCAGGTATTGTGATTTTTTTTTTAAAAAAGGAACAGCAGTGTTGTTTTCATTCTCAGAATTACCATCGTAGGACTGTTTCCTGGTAAGCAGCTCTGCCCCACAACAAAACGCTGTAGGTAGCTCCCTGACCCCACCCCAAGCCTCAATTAGCATTGCATTTACTTCTTGCATTGTTACTCTGCAAGACCAAGGCACTGCATTTGCATCGCAAGTATCATCGTGCAACAAATTGTCAATTCTAGCTGTTTGGTGCACAAAATCAGCATGCTGCTTATAATTAATGATATCAAGTTTAATTTTTTGTGTGGCACTTTTTCTCATTGTTATAAATGCTGACACATTAACACAATGTGTTAATTAACACATTAACACAATAAATTACTATTATTCAACTATGGCACAAGGATTCATATGCTGTTTGTGCCATATTAAACCATTCTAGCACTTAAGATGAGGAAGTTGAAACCGAACAGAGAAATAAGAAGAGGAAGGTTTACTGTATTCCAGTGGAAATCTGTTTAGCTTTGGTGATGTTAGGAGGATTTTAAAATTAGTCTTTGCATGCAAAGTTTAACAGCAATTACACTTTGGAAAATATTTCTCTTGCACAGTTAGTTTTACTCAGTGCATAATATCAGCAGAAGGCACTAGTATGTATCCCTTAAAACAGAGGTTCCCAAACAATGAGTTGAAAGCACAAGTGGGGTTGCACCACCTGTCTGCCAACTCTGCAAGAAATGTACCTCAACAACTAATGCAAGAATCACAGTACATATATTTCAGAAATAAGTCATTTAGATGGAAACCTGTGTGGAGGGGCAGGTAGTACCTGATAATACACAAGCCTTCAAACTGAGTAGTGTATTATAGGTAGGTCGTATAATTGGCCATAGCATTGCACCATATGTGAGCAGGAGGGTGCAGATATGAAATAAATAAATATGCAGTAGTGAGCTTTGGTATTTCCTGAATTATTCATTGGCTAACACTGTAGTTTGAATATTCTCTTAGCAAGGCTGCATGTGTAACATAGGGACTATCCCTAATGTATGCTGTCCCATAAAGTATGGAATGGTCTATAACATATGGGAAGAAAGGGGAAACAGGTCAGCAATGTTGTGACAATTTGCGAGAAGGAAAAGGGGTGATTAGTTATGTGACATCATATCCATGTGTTTGCTTTTCCAACAGAAGAGTCATTGCATACAAGCTACATTATATACTTTTTCTTCATTTTCCCTCCACTCTCCCTATCACCTGCCAAATCAGATGCCTCCATCTTTGCCCTATATTCCCCTCATGCCCTGGTTATTTGTTTCCCTGTGCCTCTTTTTCAGCTTCCAGGTTCTCCATCCCACCTGCCCACTCTTTCTGCATCCTGCACAGATCTCCCTCAGCCAGCAGCACAGTTATCCTTCAAGGCCACATGATGCAGGTGTCATGTTCCGGCAGGATAACCTGACCTAGCAGTTAATGTAGGCAAATGACCGTTGTAGGATGTGCACCCACCCTAACTACTAGTGCACACCAGAGGATTGTGTTGACAGTTTTAAAGAGTGAAAAAAACACTTGCTTTGCAATAAATGTTCTTTATTTGAGATACTCCTTACACAGAATAGGGTTGCATCCCTTGTCTCGCCCTCTCTTCCCCCTTCCCTCTCCCCACTACCCCTGGCTTTAAGATTGTAAACTCGTGGGCGGGGACCGTGTCGATCTTATTCTCTGTAAAGCTCCAGGTACATTGCTGGCGCTTATAATAATGACAGGTCTTGAGAAGGTATGGGGACAGGAACTGTGTGACATACTGTAGCGGAGGGATCTTCCTTACTCAGTGACAAACTGTGATGAGCTTGGGCCAAAAAGGCACCACGCACTTTATGACTAGCCCCTCGCAGGGGAGTGTTCGTGAACTGTTGCCTAGAGAAATCCAGGACGGTCAGTGCAGTTATGGAGTCCTGGCTCTCTCAAGACTGAGGTTCATTATGGCTCAGATAAGAATATCACTCCGGAAAACTCTACTAAGGTGAAATAGACGAGCCCTTTTGAAAAGTTACGGATCCCTTTAAGTATTCCGAGCAGCTCAACCACAAGCCCCATGCAGCTAACAAGTGCCTGTGGTTTTCAGACCCCCCAGGGCCCTTCCGCTCTGCCATAACCACACAGCGGAGACAGCAACCACTGGGCCCAGCAAATGGCTGCCTCCTGAACCTCTCTCCTGAGAGCAGCAGCCGCTCTGACTGGGCACGGGCACATACTGCAGCAGCAGCAGCACTTCCCCCTCCGTAGCAAGGAATCCCTTCTTACCAGCTCGCTGCAAGGGCGGCTGGGCGGAACTCCCGCTCTTTGTCTCGGAGTTAGGGACGCGCTGCTAGCATAGCCCCTCCTCGCTGGCGGCGCGATTATGCAATGCCGCCTTTGCACGGGCTCTCCGCGCAGACGCGACGAGGCTTCCCTGGGGGACGTAATGAGCCGCGAAGCCCAGCTGGATCACAGAAGCGGCCGCCGCGCGGCTCAGTCACGATTCCAGCTTCTGTAGCCAATAGCTGCCGCTTCCCAGCCGAGCTGCCGGACCCCAGGGTTTGGTTAGAGACGAGTTCGCTAGAGTAGATCGTGGCGTTCTCCTTCTCTTCCTCCAGATCATCGCGGCAGCTCTGCAGCCGACCCGATTAGCTTGAAAACACAATTATCACCAAAGCGCTCTGATCCCCTCCCCCCGTCCGTTTCCAGCTTGCCCAACAATGGGTAAGCAGGCAGGAGGCTCCCTGGTTAAGGAGAGATCCTGCGAGACTCTCCCAACAATAAATAATAAAAAGCGAATGCCTTTGGAAAATACACGTTCACTCTACCCCGCGCCCAGCCCCATTAACATTGCTCGCCTCGGGGCGCGCTTCTCTCAGCGCAGCAGCGCTTTCCCTTTTAAGATATTTTGAGGTCACTAGCACCATCCGACTGAAGCGCTTGCACGGTTCATAGATGCTAAGCCCTAATACGAGTACTGGGGGGGTGGGAGAGATAGGGCTAGTGTAGACTCAATAAGCTACGGCTTGTTGGGGAAGCTCGTAGAGAGGGGTCTGCACGTCACCCCTAAAGATCGATTGAGGACACCCCCCCGCCCCCCACGGAGAGCAGGGAAAGGTTCTTCCTAGAACCAGCCCGATCGGGTTGGGGAGAGGGTCGCATTCGTAGCCTGGCTTCCCTCCGAGCTGGGAATGGGAGCGAGAAGATTGAGCGACAGAACGTGGCTTTTGTTCCTCCTCTAGCTGCACCATTTGTTGTGTAATCTCACACTGCTGCTATGTGTGAACTTTACCAGAAGGAAACACTAGCCTCAGAAGCGCTGCCCTGCTTGCTGTGTCCTCCCTCACCTGCCCCCCTTCTCTTTTCCTCCTTCCTCCCGCTGAGCTGCTGTTGCTGCTTGTTTGCACTCCGCTTATCCGGAGCGGAAATTCCTTTCCGTTTTTGTGAATGACAAACTCATTAACAATTCATCAACACAACCTGTTCCAGCCGGCCCGTCTCCACAGCAACAGCCCCTTCCGCGAGCTCTCATTGGGTGAGCGAGAGAATGTATCCATTGAGACGTTCCATGTTTGTATCCATTGAGGAGCTGCCTGGCGCTAGGGTTGTGCAGGGCTGATTAAAAGGGACATTGATCACATCAAGGGGCCTCTGAGAGGAGGGGGGCGGCGGCGGCGGGAATCATGATGTGAGAAGCAGGAGCCGAGAAGCAGTGAGAGACAGCTAACACAAGCTTAGGGGCCAGTGCAGTCTTTTTGTGTTAACAAGAGGCTTCCAAGTCAATGGCACATTAATTGGATTTCATTAACTTGGGGAGGAGGAAAAGCCCGAGCGTCTGGACTGGAGCAGCGATTAGCCAGGTTCATTCAGGGATTCATTGACAAAAAAAGAGGAAGGCAGTGCAGACTCTCGGCAGCCAGACACGCTAGGAGATCGGGGTTCTTCCCGTTCCCGTGGGGGCTGCGCGGTGGGTGTGGGGCTCAGTTGAGCGGAGTTTGCGGGCGGCAGGGGGGAATCCAGCCTTTATGCCCTGGTGAGCGGGGCGTTTATTAAGCACGCTCCACTCTGCTAGCCTTTCCTCATGCTAGATACGTTCAGACCCGTTCATTTCGTGTCGGAAATGGCGATTAGTAAGACGGTGGCTTGGTTGAACGAGCAGCTGGAGCTGAGCAACGACAGGCTGCTGCTGATGGACTGTCGCTCGCAGGAGTTGTACGAATCGTCCCACATCGAGTCGGCCATCAATGTGGCCATCCCCGGCCTCATGCTGCGGCGCCTGCAGAAGGGGAACCTGCCCCTGCGCTCGCTCTTCTCCAGCGACGAGGAGGACCGCGAGAAGTTCACCCGACGCTGCGGGACCGACACCGTGGTGTTGTACGACGAGAACAGCAGCGAGTGGAACGAGAACACGGGCGGCGAGTCGGTGCAGGGACTGCTGCTCAAGCGGTTGAAGGACGAAGGCTGCAAGGCCTTCTACCTAGAAGGTGAGGGGTTAATGGGGCCAGATCCTGCTGCCGGAGGGCTTCCCCGTGTAGCTAGTGCCCCCCTCCCCCACCGCTCTAGTTCCCTCGGCTGCTGGTGTCTCCCAGCTTTAGCCGCTCTGGCCACATGCCTCTCGCCTCCCTATTGCCGGAATCCAAAGTGTCCCAGCAATTTGGAGGCCCCGGGGCAGCCCCCCGAGCGCACGCCCCTTCACTCCGGGCTGGGGGCAGCTTTCAGCGCCCTAAGGAGACAGCCACAGTCGCTTCCCTGCATTTTTTTTTTTTTTAAACTGGCGCTGTGGGCTGGAGGAGGGGTGCCGGGGACTGGGAATGAATGAACTGCTTCGATTTTTAGAACCCCCCTCCCCGCATAATCCGAATGAACCCACTAGTCGGACGTGTATTCATGTGCATCTATCTGGCTTTATTTGGGTCAATCTCTATGGCAACATGAGTTTGGAGCTAGGTTTAAGGAATCCTGTTTTGTCTTCTCTCGTCTCAAATTATGTTGTTGTCTTTTGACTTTGCTTCTCTTCCCAGGGGGTTTCAGCAAGTTCCAGGCCGCGCACGCCCTACACTGTGAAACTAACCTAGACAGCTCCTGTAGCAGCAGTTCCCCCCCTCTGCCAGTTCTGGGTTTAGGAGGCCTCCGAATCAGCTCTGATTCCTCTTCAGACATTGAGTCTGACATTGACAGAGACCCTAACAGTGCCACCGATTCAGATGGCAGCCCTTTGTCCAACAACCAGCCTTCCTTCCCAGTGGAGATCTTACCGTACCTCTACCTGGGCTGTGCCAAGTACTCCACCAACCTGGATGTTTTAGAAGAGTTCGGCATTAAGTACATCCTGAATGTGACCCCCAATCTACCTAATCTTTTTGAGAATGCCGGCGAGTTCAAATACAAGCAGATCCCCATCTCCGATCACTGGAGCCAAAATTTGTCTCAGTTCTTTCCTGAGGCCATCTCTTTCATAGGTGAGACTTAGTTAATTATAACTGCTAAATGACTGCCACTTGTTTATCATTGACAGAGTTTTAAACCCTTAATCTGCATCAGTTTGTTAGCTGCATGTTTGGCATAGCCAAGTTGCTGGGTAGTTTTGAACTAACGCTGTATTTTTGGCTTCTAGCTGTAAACAAAATTCATTCATTCATTCATGCATTCAAGGAACTCTGATAAGAGATCAAAAAGATGGGGATATATTGCTTTTCCAGGGGTAGCTAATGTTCCTTGTTGGACCCTATACATGCAGCAGATGCTTTCATAATGTATTTGTATTTGGGAATAAGGTGGAATTACACCTCTAACAATCAGCACTACAACAGTGGGTTTAATGAAGGAGAAAATTGGTGCTGGGGTGGAGATTTTATTTTATTTTTGTAGGTTCATGAATCGTTTGGTTTTTAAATCCCTTTTTTACTACTGGTGAGGAAGAACTCTGATTACAGAGTGCAGACTGAAATCAATGAGAATCCCTGAATCCACTGAGATCAATGGGAGCTGAGCCAACGAGTTCAGTGGATGCAGGACTGCATCCCTCATGTGTGAGCTAGTTCTTCTGAAAGTAATTTTTACACCTGTTTTGAAAGTGCAAGACCCTCTCAAAATTGACAGAGTTCTACCTAGCGTGTGTGTTTGGGGGGCTGTGGGGAGGATAAGAACATAAGTGCCATTACTGGATCAGACCAATCAATGGTCCATCTAGCTGAGCACTCTGTCTCTGACAGCAGCCACCCTGCATTGCTTCAGGGTAGTAGGCAATAGACTACAGTGGGGTAATCCATTTCCTGCCATACTCTCCCTGCAAGGGTCTCTTTCCCCTGACTAACCTAACTCGCAGCCCTTTCTGGACCTGGCCTCCCATCTATCTAGTCCCCTTTTGAAGCCAATTATGCTACTGGTTTGCGGGATAAGATCAATTTCCACATTTTAACAAATAAGCAAATCACTCTAAATAGATAGTATTCCCCTTGTTCAACCTCCTCCTCCTGCTTCTATGTTATGTTTTTTGTCTGAAATGCTCTAGAAAGCTATTCTTTACAACTATTAATTGATGCTTTTTTCTTATTTGTGAGGGTCATCATATTATCTGTTGGAAACCGGCGTTGTAATCCGGTTGAGTGATACTGATAATAGTGCAGAATGTAGGTAATCTGAGCACAGCAGGAAGAAATGTGGGCTGCAAGCCACAAAGAAACTAATCTCCAGGCATTGTAATGCATTTTCTATTACAAAGGAACCCATTTTCTAGCAATGTTGACATCCTGTTCCTCCTAATGGGCTGTCCCCTGTGACTTTCCTCTTTCTTTTAAAATGCCTGAATACCTCCATTGTTAGCCGCACAACAGTTGGGGAATAATTTAATAGACCTTTGCAGTCTGCTTGGCTGTATAAAAAACATTCAGTGACATATTGCAGGGTTTCTGTATTCACATGCAGGGGCAAATGCACAGAGTCAGAATTCTTTGTATTGCCAAAACTTTAACATAATAGCATCTTCAAGAATAAAAGACTGAACTGTGTCATCAGGGCAGCCCCCTGCACAGTCTGCTTCCTCTGAACCACTCTCTGCGCCCCCATTTGTCTGGTGTACATGTAAATGTGTATGCTCTGATTCTGATCAAGCCATCTGTACTTTCTCAGTTGGATCTCTTATGGTCTGTGTCCTTTTCTCCTTGCTGTATGCAGATGAAGCTCGGGGGAAGAACTGTGGAGTGCTGGTGCACTGCCTAGCGGGGATCAGCCGCTCGGTCACTGTGACCGTTGCATACCTCATGCAGAAGCTCAACTTGTCCATGAATGATGCCTACGACATTGTCAAGATGAAGAAATCTAACATTTCTCCCAACTTCAACTTCATGGGCCAGTTACTGGACTTTGAGCGGACTCTGGGGCTCAGCAGCCCTTGTGATAATCGAGTGCCCAGCCAGCAGCTTTACTTCAGCACTCCCTCCAACCAGAACGTCTTCCAGGTGGACTCCCTTCAGTCCACGTGAGCACTGGCCAAGTCTCCTGTCTCCAAGTCTGGGTCATGTGATCATTCCTTAATGGTTTCTCTTTGACAGCAGCAAAGAAATGCAGCTCTTTTTTGTGGTCCCTGGTCTTTAGCAGTTGCCAATGTGCTAAAAAAGGCCACAAAGTCTGGATCAGCTATTGTGAAAGGAGGGAACTTGCTGAGTTCTCCAAGAAGAAATATGAAACTGCCTGAAGGGGTAGGCAGCACATCTGCTCAATGCACAAATACCCACCTCTGTGCAGTGACTTGGAACTTAAGACTTCCAAACACACATGACAAGATATGGGACACTAAGAGCACATGTTCTCTAGAGACTGGAAATGTACTACATCCTTATTTACTTTTGGATCTGTAACATATATATTGTCTTCAGTGAAGACTTGTTTGGCTTTTTTTGTTTTTTAATTTAGAGGAGCCAAAGAGGGGGGGGGGGGTTCGGCTCAATGTATATGAAGTACTTGTTTGCCGAGAGCTCTGTAGTATTCTACTTGATCAATGTACATGTTTAATCTTAAATCCATTGGCAACATCACTTATTTTAATATATAAAAGTCGCCTATGTAAAAGAATCAACCCGGGACTTCTGCATTTTCTGGTTTCTTTGTTGTTTTTTTCTATTGCAAAGAAATTTGCAGCATGCTTAATTTTATCGGTCAAATGAGGCAAACCTTACTTGGGAAATGTAATGTCTCTGGTCAGAAGTCTCTCCTTTTCTTTTCCTGTGGTGATTCCCCCTCACCCCCCCAATTGATGTAGTTTCTCATTATTATTTTGTTTTTGCCTTACCTTTGTAAATAGATCAGCTTACATTTTTGCTTGGAAGAGATTTATGTCTTCAAACAGAAGATTCTTGTTCACTCTTTTTAAACAAAATAAAAATTCAGATGTGCTAAACAGTGCATTACCTCTGTACAAAAACTTTTCAGGGAGCTTCACCTCAAATGCAATATTTTGTGTCTTTTTCTTTTTGTATAAAACTGGAAGTATGTGTGTGAGCATGCGTACCTGTGTGTACGCAATGTGAACTCGCACATGATTGCCAATAAGGGAGAGTCTAATTCATGGTGTAAAAGTTTTAAGCTGGAATTTATAATAAGAATGTAAAACCTTAAATTATTAATAAAAATAACTATTTTTGGCTATTGAAAACATGGTTGGGGTATTTCCTTCATACAGGTCTGATTTAATTTCATAAACGCTGAACGTTAGGAAGGAGACATAAGCTCCAGTCTCTACACTAGCACAGCGGAGCTTTTGGGCCACTTGCCACTGTAATAAAAATGACTAGACAACACATAGAGCTACTAACTGCCATAAGAAACAGTTGTGGTCAAAAGAGGTCCTCTGCTTCCTCAGAGGAAAGGCTACAGACTGCAGAAACAGTTCAAACTCCACTCTAGAGTGCCAAAGTATGAAAGGAAGAGACTATCTCTAGAGACAAGATACTAAAGGCAGTCGGTTCCTATACCTATTCAATAATGCTGGCCCTGCTGAGAACGTTGGCTGGGGTGTAGTTTGATTATTTATGCATTAGAAATGGGATTGGAACCACTGGTTTGCTTCTTAGGCTGTTTTCAGATAGGACACACCCACACGTGCCCACCCAGCCCCTCTAAAAGTGGCAGTGGGTGAGCGCACACCCCTGTGACCCACACACCTCCACCCATCTCCCTACATGGAGTAACGTGGGTTGTTCCTGGTTGCTCCATGTGAGGGCATAAATGGATGGGACGTGGGTGCGGGTGCACACCCATTCCCCCGCCATCTGAACGCACCCCTGCTCCACTCACCGGAAGTCGGCACACACGGACCCGCCTCCCAGCCAGCCTTAATGACCCAGAAGCACTTTGCAGATGGTAAATAACTTTCAGTCACTACTGACCTGGACTGTAATTCAGACATAGTGGCTACTATGTAATAGCTTGTAATCAATTCCTGAGGTGCCTCTTCCCAACACATTCAGGAGTAGGAACCAAGTATAGAATTGGTTAGAACCAAACAAGAGTTGGTTAGAACTGGAGCCAAGAAAATTTTCTTGTGTAGAAGGAACCGAGAGAACTGCAGTGATGGTAATGTCATCTATCATAACTTCCTGCTCATGGCAAAAAAGCTGTTCATGTATACTTCATCCAATGTTTGTATGTAGTTTAAATAAATTTGGCTGGGCTGATTCTCTAGAACATACTGAACTCTTGGCAGGCAAAATGTTATATGTAATTTCAGGAACTGCAAATGTGCAAAATGAAAAGCAAAACCTTTCAAAAAATAAGTCAATGTCTCATGGAGCTGGAGCCCAGGCTGAGCGTATACATGGTGAAAGTGGAAGTGGACTGCATTTAAACTTGGCCTGTGTTAATCCAGTTTTGAACGGGTTCCGCTCTTGGCATTCCCTGCACTGTGCTGTTCAAAGTGGAGATTTTCAAGAAGCTCTAGCAATTTCCTGTCCAGCTGCAACTCGTGACTTTTTTTTTTTTTTAATATGGTCTGTGGATAATTTTAGCCAGTTTCCGCTTTGTGGATTATTAATCTTTCCTTGTAGAAGCTACATGGCTGTGTTCCTACTGTTCTGCTGAAGCCAACAGATGGCCTCCCTGCCATTTCCTCTCGTTTCACTGTGGGTTTGTTGTCAGGCCACTTCTGAAATTAATAACCTTTTCTGGCTGAGTGCCACAGGCCATTACCACAAAGGGGAAGTAACACATCTGAATAGCAGGAAGCCAGGCAGTGTCACAGTGTGAACTGAACCTGTTGAGCAAATTGAGCCTCTCCCATTCAGCAAGTGGAGGACTTCCTTTTTTGAAGAGAGAGACGATATATATATATATTTATATATATATATATATATATATATGTTGCATTTCATCAGTTTGTGTTACAAAAAGGTTTATGCTAAATTGGTAGCTGCTGTTGCTAGGTGCCAGGCATGTGGAGAGGTAAGGAAGGAGCAAGGGAGAAGTGTGTTACTGGACTCAAAGGTTTAGCTTGATTTGCAAACTGTGCTTTGAAAAGCCAGTATTCACAAGGGTTTCCTGCTTCCTTCCTGCTTCATAAAAACCACTAACATTAAATTGGCAGTTTTGCAATTCATCATTTTTTCAGGCCTAGAAAAAGTTGGGGCCAGCTGGTGTAAATCAGTGTCACTATAGTGACTTCACTGGAGCTAGGCCAATTTACACCAGCTGAGGAGCAAGCTTCAGTTCTTCGGCCAAATGTCTCTTTAGAGGCACAAGTGTCAAACTTGCTTTCTAGCATGTTTCCCCTCCAGTTCATAAGGGTTGGGGGCTCTTTAAAAAGTGGAAATTAAATCTTTTGTGTCTACAGGGAGATTCTGTGCAGTGAGGGATCCTTTCCTGGAAATGAAAAAAAAAAACCACAACAAAAAACAGCCCTGCTGCTAGGTGTAATGTAGTACAGTCCAAAGGCAACTGTGCAGAAGCTGCTACGCTTGTAGGCAAGAAAATTCCTCCCTGCTAGGCCTGAGTCTGACTAGAGCAAGGAAATACCCTCATACTTGCAACATGCTCTCTGTGGGCATGAACTAACAGGTTTCATTCACTGGCCTTCTACCTTCTAGCAACTGAAATCATTTCAGGTAATTTGCTCACTGTCTCATGCTGCTTCCCTTTTGCATCCTTCCAAGCCATCTTGCATCTTTAATACCTTATGCCTCTGTTGTTATCTGCAATTTTCTCCTTTCTTCTCCCTGTACCCTCCATTCTTTTACGCTGTCTCCCCCTCTTTCACCCATATCTTTTCACACTTTCCCTGCACCCCAAGTCTCTCATTCCTTCTCTCTCAGTGGGTATAATCAGACGGACAGCAGCTCCAGACGGGACATCAGACAGGATGCCTCCGTCACACCCGGGTTGACCAGTCTGTCTAAAGGGCGCCTGCCAGATGTTCAACCTGGAGCAGGTTGTGAGTGCTCCAGGGCAGCCCTGCTGGCGGCGCTCTGGAAGAGCCAGGAGCATGCCGTGTGGAATGGGCCAGCCATTCAGCCAAACCCGGGGCAACGGCTGAACATGGCGCTGCTGCCCATCTGTTGAGGGGTTCCACACTGCTGCTCCATACCCTTCCATCAGTCGCCCCATTCAGCACCATGGAGTTGCCGACACCAGCCTAGAGTGTTGGGTGAATGCCTGCAATTCTATGGTGATGATGGTGCTGTGCGGGTGCCCCGTGGCCTGGAGACACCACCAGTCCATCTGATGTGGACCCAGGCAGAGCTGGTAACTGGCAGCCATGGGAGTGGGCTCCAGCAGACTCCCCATCCATAGAAAAACACTGGCTTTAATTACGCTCCCACAGTCGATTACTTTCTGTCCCAGCACAGCTAGCACTTTTCCTTTATGACTCTGGCCATATTTTCAAAATGAAAAATCAGGACAGGGGACAGAATCTGATGGACACGAGGGAGGTAATGGACTNCCTTTCTGTCCCAGCACAGCTAGCACTTTTCCTTTCTGACTCTGGCCATATTTTCAAAATGAAAAATCAGGACAGGGGACAGAATCTGATGGACACGAGGGAGGTAATGGACTTATATAAAGAGAGAGAAGAGTAGTGTCAACACCCAACAGTTTCCCTCCTCCATCTCCTTCCCCACCACTCTCTGGATGTCACTCTGTGTGGAGGGGCTCACCTGGTGAGCTGGGGAAGATAGGATGTCACTGAGTGTCAGCAAATGAGATGTTGCCCTGGAGCCACTTGCTCATCTGAAGTGTAGCCACCAGATGTTCGCCCCGGGACAACTCCACACGGCATTAAGGCAGGAAACGTTGAGCACGCTGTGCAGTGCAACCCGGCCCAACACAGGGCAACAGCTGGCTGGGAGAGTGCAGAAGTCCCCAGAGGGTCTCAGGGGCACTCCCCTCTCTGAGCCAGCTGTCAGTTGAGAGGAGCATGCTAGCACTGGCTCTGGTGGAAAGGGGCGTCACAATCAGGGAAGGTTTCTTCCCTGGTCGTAACCCCCCATGACCCTCCCTTGCCACTGCTTTCCTTTCCTGACTGGAAAGGAGCAGGAATCAACGCCAGTGTGCAGCCCCTCCTGAGGAGCCCCTCTAAAGGGCTGCCTGGGGACAGCGAGATTGCTTGAGCAGATGCCCAGCTGTCAGGTGTCCCCTGGGGGGAAAGAGTGTGCTAGCAACATCTGTGGCAGCGGGATCAAGCCAATGAACTTTGGGCAGGGGGCTGCCCATTTCAAGGTCACTCAGTGCTTCCCATGGGGGCTCCACAGATCGAACACAGGTTTTGACTGCCTCCCTTTCCATGTGTTAGGCCCACTATGGGTATATCCACACTCAGGATTCACCCCACACTTAGCAGGATGGAAGAGTGTGGATTCACCCCACTCCAGATTCAGGGCTGTACCTGATTGCAGGGTAAAAAGCACAGTAAGTTGTTCCTGTTTAAACAGTGATGATGTGGCCACCTTTTGCCCCTACAATTGGATGCTTGTCCTGGGCAGTAGCAGTCTGTCTGAGGCCGTTTTTAAATGAGATGCTTCCACGCAGGTCCACCTGTCCCCCATGCGTGCAAACACCCATGTAAAAATGGCAGTGGGTGGGTGCGCACTGCCATGACCCCCTCCCGCTATCTCCCCACACAGAGCAACTGGGAAAAAGCTGGGTTGCTTCCATGTGGAGAGATGGGTGGAGATGAGTTGCGATGGGTGTTCATTCCTCACCAGCCCACATAGACAGGGCAGCACACCCACCCATGGGACAGGTCTGCCAACACCATGGAGAAAAGGCCACATGAAGGCTAGAGAGGCACAACGCCTGGCTGCCAACTGACCCCCCCCAACCCCGCATGATACATTCCTAGCCCAGCCAGGAGCCCCTTAAAGGAAACACACCCAAAGAGATGGGCGCGCTGGCTCCACCACCACCCATGGCCCCAATCCCGAAAAAGAAAAGAGCCAGCACTATGGATGGACATGGCGACAGCCAGGTAAGTGCACTGTACCCCTGGCAAGGGTGGGGAAAGCTGCCCAAAGGAGCCGTGAAGGGGGAGCAACAGGACAGCTGACAGGTACCACGTCCCTTGACAGGCGAGCACCAGCAGCACAGCTACCTCCACCAGCACCACCTGAAGAACCAGGAAAGCCACAGTCACGGTCCCCTGTGGCAGCCAGGTAAGCCTGCGGGACACCAGGGAGGAATGAGTAGCTGCAAAGGGAAAGCCAGATGACAGCTGACAGTGGGTGTTTTTAGACACACATTTCTCCTCGATGTTTTTTGTACCATCCAGAACTTTCTGTGTGTCTAAATCACTCATTCAGTTTTTAAACATCCGGATCTTTGAACTTCTGCGTGAAACTTCTCCCAGAACTTTTGTGTGTAAAAGGTTCTCCTGGTAAACTGCTTTGCTCCAGGCAGCTGTGGTCACTTGGTTTCCATGGCAGCCTGTCACTTTTACAGCTGCAGTTACTTTAGGCTGCCTCAGGGCAGTGTCTGTGTGAAGAATGCATCCAGGAACTGCCTCAGGGCAGTGTGTGTGTGTGAAAAATGAATCCGGAACTTACTTGTGGACTTGTAAACCCAGAAGACTGAAACATCCAGAACTTTAGCGTGTGTCTAAAAATGCCCAGTGATGACTTCCTTTCACAGGCAAGCACCAGCTTCGCTTCCATCCCTACCACCTCCTCTGGGTTGGCACGGTGCACAATGCCGTTCAATGGTGAGGTGGTTCAGGTCTTCTACATGAATGGGGAGATCGTGCCCACTGTACTGTTTTTGGAATTCCTCTTGTCACTATAAGCTTTTGTCGATGCACCCCAAATGAGACACAGAGGCATTAGTTGGTTATAAAACTGGCCGCACTCTTTATTAGATTTATCAATTCGAGGTCGGTGGGTAATTGCCCCAGCAATTTTGTGTCCAGTATGCTAATCAACTATTCCAACTTTTAACTGTGGGATAGTCCTGGATGTACCTTCCAGTGACCATCCATTTAACTCGAACTTCCCCTCTTTCGACAATAACCAGGTTTGGCCGAAAGGGGGCAATGCCCACTGTGGACTTCAGTAAGGAGAAAGTGCCCTCAGGGTGTGAAGACAGCACATGTACCTCCTCTCCTGTTAGGTCACTACTCCCAGGGAGCATGTCCCCTGTGCATGCTGTGCCCTGCATTACACAAGGTATCAGGGTCCCCATCTCTTAAGGAGATGACTCATATTATTCTCTTTCCTTCCTATTTAACATACCTTAGCATACTGGACCCCTGCAGAGTACGACTAATGTCTTACCCTCAGCTGTCCCATTACTCATAATTCTCTGCTCGTTTTGCATACGAACACTTCAATTCAATCGTTATTCAAAACTTATCTTGCCATATTATAATTAGAAAGAAATGCCAATCACAAAAGCGAATTGAATTCAAAACATTCCAATAAACCTATTTAACCTATTCCGCACTGTTGAGGAGGCGAAACACACAACTCCTGCAAAATGTTTCCAGATTTAGTCGTCAAAATTCCTCCTCGGCTCCCTAAAGGCCACCGGTCGAAACCACAGCGCAAGAGGGAGGGCTGGGTGGGGCTGATTCTCCTCTACAGTTCTTTGGAATGGTGCGGCTCTTGCCGCGCTCAGGGAGTCAGCCCCTCCTAAAAGAGGCGGATCTCCCAAGCCCGTGCAGCGGCTGCTGCTTCCACATGGGTTGCCTAGCAACCTCCGAATCAGCGCGGGTAGGGCTTCTAACAGCCTTCCCCGTGCAGTGGCTCCTCTGAGTCTCGGGCAGGGTGGGGGCGCAACAATTGTACCATCACCGCTATTCAGCGGCGAAGGGGACTTGTCGACGCACCCCAAATGAGACACAGAGGCATTCGTTGGTTATAAAACTGGCCACACTCTTTATTAGATTTATCAATTCGAGGTCGGTGGGTAATTGCCCCAGCAATTTTGGGTCCAGTATGCTAATCAACTATTCCAACTTTTAACTGTGGGATAGTCCTGGATGTGCCTTCCAGTGACCATCCCTTTAACTCGAACTTCCCCTCTTTCGACAATAACCGGGTTTGGCCGAAAGGGGGCAATGCCCACTATGGACTTGAGTAAGGAGAAAGTACCCTCAGGGTGTGAAGACAGCGCATGTTCCTCCTCCCCTGTTCGGTCACTACTCCCAGGGAGCATGACCCCTGTGCATGCTGTGCCCTGCATTACACAAGGTATCACGTTCCCATCTCTTAAGGAGATGACTCATATTATTCTATCTCCTTCCTATTTAACATACCTTAGCATACTGGACCCCTGCCACACAGGGGCGTTCCGTCAAACACAAACACCCCGACACCCACCACCAACCTAGCTCAACAACTTCTCCAAATACTCAACTAAGGCGGCCAGGTACATTTTGTTACCTAATGGAGACAAGTGCATGCCATCCTGTTGGTACAGGTCGGGCCTAGAGTGAACTATCCCTTTATGTCCCCAACTAGAACCTCCCAATGCTTCTATAAACTTAGCTACTTCTCTATTAACATTTTTTCGGGTTTTATCTACTTTACCCAGGTTGTTGGCCTTAGCCCAGTTAATCCTAGGGATCCAATTGTCCACACGAAGTGGACCCCATCAAACCACTGTTTGATGGTGCATACATCGTTCTTGATTTGGATTACTAAATTAACCCCTTTACGTGTCGGGAGGTCATTTTCCCCTAAATGGATAACAATTATCTGAGGCTTCGGGTATCCGGACATTCCCTTCAGCATTGGAAGCAGCTGACTCCATCGCATGCCACTGCGGCCCATCCATTTGATACAAGCCAATTCAGCCAGGCCCAAATGTTTTCCCCCGGGATTTCTTGCAGCAGCTGCGCCTGCCCACCACACCAGACTGTGCCTGACAATCCATACATTTCGTCGTGCAGGGCCCCAAGCTGCTTTTCCTGGCAAAAACAGAAACATGTTTTTAGTAATGATATGGTCGCACGTATTTCTTATACGCTCCAGACCTCCATTTTCCCACTGCTTTAATGGCTTCCTCAGGTAGCCCCGCTGCTGCAGCAGTGGTGGCCGCCCCTATTCTGAAGGAATGCAATCTGAATTCACCCGGGGGGAACCCCAACTTTTTTAGTGAAACCCGCAGCAATGCCATACACTGTGAGACCATAACTGGTGCCCCATTCTTGTGTATGAACAGCGCCCCGGGTATGCCCGGGTGCATGCTCATATAGCGCTTGATCTGCTCTAAGGGGCAGATTGCCTCAGGTCCCCCTCTAAACAAGTTCACAGAAATACCCCATTTCTTTGATCAGTCTTAGAACTTCTTAAACGAATCCCCACTTTATCCTGCGAAAGTTCGAGGTCCTATATTCCCAGTGCTCGGTTAGTATCATCTCTCCTAGATTTACTCACCACCTCACTACTCCGGAATCCTCCGAAATACATCACGACATATATCGTTGTAAATACCTGAGCTTCGTAACTGTTGTAACATACTTCCTTCAATACTTTCACCAAACCTTCTAATAGCAGGGTTGTCACTGGCGCACGAACCCGTGCTCGTGTGTTGCTGGTTCGCGCCCACGACTCAAACATATGTCTAAAGAAAAACCCTTTGTCTGGAGGCAGAAAACCTTTCAACTTACTGATGAACGTCAATGCTGCTACCTTACCTGCTATTGTTCCCACCGCTAGTCCAGATCTATGTAGGTGAATTGCAAATTGGATTACCTCAGGTTCGTTAATGGGGAAACGGTTCCCCCATCCTAGTTCTGCTCAGAAGGCCTGGAATTCTTGGAAAACCCTGCTGTAAGCTGTCTGGGTTCTAATTGCAAGGGAGCCCTGCACGATGGCTTGTACCTCTAACGCCCAATGCTCCAGATTGCAGGCGGCAAGGGATCTGGATCTGTACGCGCCCATGATTCAAGTTCTCAAAACTGGTCCATCTGGAACTGAGAAAGGGCATCTGCTATGCATTGTTGATTCCAGGGACGTGTCGGGCAGTGAACAAGATGTTATGTTTCAAGCATGTCAGCACCAAGGCCCTAACTAATGACATCACCCTGGGGGACTGTGAGGACAATGAATTTATAACATACACCACTGCCAAATTGTCGCACCAAAATAAGACGGTGCGATTGGCAAACTGCTTTGTCCACACTAGCACTGCCACTAAGATAGGAAAAAACTAGAAAAGTAAGGTCCTTGGTCATGCCTTTTAAATGCCATTCTGGAGGCCATGGTGCTGCACACCACTGGGTGTGAAAGTAAACTCCAAAGCCCCTACCTCCGGCCGCATCTGACTGGACCTGGAGCTCGGCCCGTAGAAGCCACTTTCCCTCCAGAAGCTAACCCCGTTAAAGTTTTCAAGGAAGGCTAGCCATACTCTAAGGTCCTGCTTCATTTCTGAGGTGACCCTAATCTTGTGGTGAAGGGACAGGCCCCCTTTTAGCTTTCCGTACAGCCGAGAGAGAAATGCCCTCCCGGGATCTGCCACACGACATGTGAAATTAAGTCTGCCCACGAGCGATTGCAATGCACGTGTTGTCATTTTATGTGCTCCCAAACACTCTCTAATCTTCTCTTTCATGTCCTGTAATTTGTCCAGTGGGAGCTTTGATAACATTCTTTCCGTATCGAGTTCAATTCCCAAATAGGTGAGTCTAGTAACTGGCCCCTTGGTTTTTTCAGGGGCCAGCGGGATGTCTAAGTCTCGTGCTACTTCTTGAAAAATCCTTAAAGCGGTTGCACATTAATCCGTCCTTGGGCGGCCAATTATCAGAAAATCATCTAAATATTTGGTGACATCCCCGGCATGCAACCTTTGCCGAAATACCCACTCTATTAGGGAACTGAACTGCTCGAAAGCTGAACAAGATACAGAGCAACCCATGGGCATGGCTCGATCAAAATAATACTTGCCTTCGAATTGAAAACCTAAAAGATGAAAGCTACTGGGATGGACTGGCAACAGCCGGAATGCGGATTTTACGTCGCATTTTGCTAAAATTGCGCCCTGCCCCATAAGCCTTCACCCTTTCCACTACCTGTTCAAATGATGCATACTTAACTGTTGACAATTCTCTGGGTATGGCATCATTTACAGTTGCTCCCTGGGGGTACGAGAGATGGTGGATCATCTGATATTCCCCATAGGCTTTCTTTGGAATGATTCCCAATGGGGACATTACCAGGTTCACCATTGGGGGTCGCTCAAAAGGTCCTGCTAACCATCCGTCCGCTACTTCCTTGGCTATCTTCTGATGCACTAGTGATTCAAAACCCTCTATTGATTTTAGATTCCTTCCCATCCTTTGTTGCTGAATTGGCCTTGCCGTGATAAGGAAACCATCCCTGAACCCCCGAACGACATATTCAACTTCATCTCTGTGGGGATGCCGCTGAAGGGAGGCTTCCAACTGGTCAATCTTGACCGGCGTCAGCCCCCTTTCCAGGGCAGGGTCCTGTGGGTGGACTCTGACCCCCTTTTCCATTGCCTCGGCCCTGTCCGTAACTCCCTTTCCTTCCTTTCTGTCGGGGCCTGAAACAATTAGTCTCGGGGTGCCCTCCCCCACAATTGGTACAGGTGTGTCGAAATCTGCACGTCACCTTGTTGCATCGCCCAGCCCGATTATATTCCCAGCAGGTGCTGGGCCCTTGCCCAGCCCTGCGATTTTTGCTCTGAAAGGGGTCATTTGCTGGAGCCACTCCCCCCAGGACCAGTGGGTGTCTGCTATCCGCCCGGGGAGCCCTGGTCACATCCACCATGCATTTGAGCCACAGATCCGTGGCGTGTGTGTCCCAGTGCAAACCGGGTGTAGTGGCTGCCCTATGACGGAAGGCCTCATCATACCTCAGCCACCCCCCAGCCGGTCCGGTCCCGTATGCCCTTCTAATGATGTATGTATACTTGTGTAATTCAAGCCCCCTGGTGGGGTCTGCTTGCAATATCACCCCCATGTATACTGCCCAGGCCGCCGTCCAGGTCTCCCAATTCCTGTCTGCCTTGGGGCGCTGAAATTTTTCTTTATATTTCTCATCTTCGCGTTCTGAGTGATCCAGGATTGGATCACTGAACAACAGGGCATATATATCGACATACTCCCTTTTAAAAATGTTTTCCTTAGTAGCCAAAGGGAGGTGTGACCCGAAAGGGGCGGCCACACTTGGTATGGCTCCCCCTGCAGGTGGGGCAGGGTGAGCTGAGGTCGCCTCCCCCAACTGGCTTGGCGCCCCTGGGTTTGTTTCCTTGCTCCCATCCTCGGCAGTGCCCGTCGTGGGCAGAGTGCTCCTAATATCACCCCCTACCTTTTGCTGCTCTCCTTGTGGCAGGCCGGGTGCTATGGTCGGGGTTACCCACACCCATGCCCCATTCAAGTTCATTAACTGGGGCACACTCGCCTATACCATCTGTGTGGGGGCCACCCTCAGGCCAGGGCACCCCACGCCTAGGGCTGGCCCAGGCTGATGGGCACCCCTGCCCCCAGTGGTTCTGGTGGAGGGAATTTCACTTACAGCCCTCTCCAGTGTCTGCTCTTGCTGCGTCCGGCCCCCCATCTCTGCCCCCCCTCGTGACTCACTTGGCCACTCATCTCTCACCCCCGACTCGAGGGGCGCTCCATAATCTGAGCCGCGATCTTCTGGTCACCTCTCTGTGCTTCCCTGACCCCTTCGCAATTCCTGCTCCAGGGTCAATATCCTCACCCACATTTCTCGATTGGTGGGTTATCGTGTGGTTCTGGGGCCTCAACTCTCCTCCTCCTGGCTGCCGGGGGTACGTCCACCTGCATGGGGACATAAACCTCCCAGTGCGGCGGGGCCTAGGGCCTGTCCGCTCGGTGCCAGCCGAGCCCCCTGGAGCTGGTAGTGCTGAACCCATCCAGGGACCCCATAGGGATCCCTCGCTTCCCCAGCCGGGTTTGGCCCTGTGGGCGCTGGTCCCCCTCCCTCGGGGTAGAGGGCTTGTAGTAACGGGCCCATGTTCACCCCCTGGGCTGCATGCCCCCATTCTGTCCCCTGGGAAGAGGGAGGCCTACCCTGCTGGGGCCCTGCTCCCTGTCCCTTTCTGACTTGGGAACTTCCCCGATCTCATTGCCCCCGGCACCCTCTATTCCCGCCAACATACAGAGGTTNTAGAGGGCTTGTAGTAACGGGCCCATGTTCACCCCCTGGGCTGCATGCCCCCATTCTGTCCCCTGGGAAGAGGGAGGCCTACCCTGAGAGGCAGAGGCTCTGGCTGGGGGCGAGGGTGGGGCTCCCCTCTGTCCTGGGCTTCTCCCCCTCATGGCTTAGGGACTGTAAAGAACCTCCTCCCTTTCCCTGAATCATGCCGGTCTGGAAGTCACCCTCCAGCTCCTCCTTGCCTCCACAGGTGGCAGGGGGGAAGGGGGAAGCCACGTCTGCTGGGGCCCTGCTCCCTGTCCCTTTCTGACTTGGGAACTTCCCCGATCTCATTGCCCCCGGCACCCTCTATTCCCGCCAACATACAGAGGTTTCTTGGGGGCCCTGTGTCCCCAGCCGTGTCGCGAGCCCTTAACAGGGACTCGCATTGGAGGAGCCAGGCCAACATCTCTGCCTGGGGGGGAGGGGTCCCTCTCCCCACCTCATCTCTGGCCCCGCAGGCCTCTTCTTCCTCCTGGGTTTGTCTCTCAGCGGCTGCCTTCTTCTTTGCAGCTGCTGCGCCTCCTTTCCTTCACCCCATCCTCCTTGGACTTCTATTTCCTCCTGATTTCTGCTCTGCCTGGGAGGGGAGACCTGCAACAGGGAGATCAGCAGCGAGGAATCTTGCTGCTGATTCTCCTCTACAGTTCTTTGGAATGGCGCAGCTCTTGCCGTGCTCAGGGAGTCAGCCCCTCCTAAAAGAGGCAGAGCTCCCAAGCCCGTGCAGCACGCTCCAGCGGCTGCTTCCACATGGGTTGCCTAGCAACCTCCAAATCAGCACGGGTAGGGCTTCTAACAGTCTTCCCTGCACAACGGCTCCTCTGAGTCTCGGGCAGGACGGGGGTGCAACAATTGTCCCGTCGCTGCTATTCAGCAGTGAAGGGGACTATGTTAAGTCACCCACAGAGTTGTGCCATAGCATTTCCACCCAAGGTGGAATGGGACACTAGGCTGAATGGTAGGCTCAGGGATCATTGGCCAGGATGGGAAAATATGGGCCACAGGTGTAGGACATCAGTAAGGCAGGATAATAAATTCCAGGACATTCTAAAGTGCTCTGTCCACTGGTCATCCCCCCCCCCCTCAAATGACCAGGATGGTCTCCCACCAATCCTCGCTCCTATACCAGATCCACACCCTTCTTTCGGTCGGGACGGTTTGGCAAATACTATGGATGACCATATCCACATCCGGGGTCAGGAATTTGGCTGCATGGGACACCGCCCCCCTCAGCATGGTGTCCATCCGCAACTGCTTGACCTGGTGCAACTGTCTTATTGCCCCTGTGTTCTCATTCCTGCAGCTCCTCGACGGGGGGGGGGGAGAGGTGTTGGCGGGGATTGTCCTGGGGCTGCTAATGTGTGTTCCCCCCATCCTTGTGATGCCGTTCTCTTATCAGTGAAGCCCTGGATTGGGTGCTCCAGTGGCCAATTGTACCGTGGGCTGCTTGTGTGGGTCGTTCTGCGTTGTGTTGCTCACACACACACACCCCAGTCTGACAACTCTGCCACTTTGGGCAAACCTCTCTGTGCAGCAGATGTATGTGTTATCACACATGCAGCTAGCTCCACTTTGGGATCACTGTGACACCACTTGACCTTTCCAATGCCTGTTGTGAGTCTGTCCTGGTGCCCTGTGCATTCCTGCACCATGTATTGCACTGGCTATGGTGGTGTTGCAATGGTGTTCCAGTGGAGTTAGCTCTATTCTCACACAATTTTTCCTGTGGTTGGGGTCATGCGTGTTTTGGACTTGTCTGTCTGCTGGGCAGGGTGGTGGTGCTGTTTTGTCTCCCTTGGTATGGCTTTTGTGCCCTCGGACTGCCCTGCTCCCTTCCGCTTTTGTTCCTGTACTGCCTGTGGGTTGCTGTCAGTGGGAGGGGGTAAGAAGGGGAAGGAAGGAATGGCAGGGGAAGCGACATGAGACCAGAATCGCACAGGGAAGCTCTGATCAATGGTGTAGTAGCCCGTCAGGATAGTGTGTGGGCCCTTCCACGTGCAGTTGAACCAGAAAGTTATGCCCGTATAGGGTTCAGAGTGTAAGGGAATGGGGAACTCACACACACACACAAATGTACCTCGAGGAAGGGAGGGGCTGACAGATCAGTGCAGGATGGTGAAGGGGAAAACAGGAGGGAGTACCCACGGGAAGGGGGAAAGGAGACCAGGGGCTTCCACATACCAGGGGGGAAGGGGGAGCGGAGGACCCAGGAGGGGCAGGGACTCGCACACCGCCCGCAGGCTCACTCAACCCACACAAGCTTCTTAGGGGTAGGCAGGAGCAGGGAAGTCTACACACAAACACAGTCTCTCTAATTGCAGCACAGATACAATGGGGAAGGGAGGTAGGAACAAAGGTATGGTCAGGCATGGAGGAGTCTCGCAACAAGGTAACAAACACAAAGTAACACTTAGCTTTCACACGGGGCCAGTCCTTCCAGGCACACAGCTCTGTTCACCAGCGTCATTCTCTCTGAGCTGCTGGCTTATAAGGAGAAGGCCCTGTGCCTGGAGGTGCGCCGAGCGTCTCAGCAGGGGGCGTGGCTCCACGCCGCTGCAAGGCGCCTCCAATGCGCCTGGGCTATCAGGCCCTGTTTGATTGCCTGCCAGGGCTCCTGGGAGTGGTGGTGTATCCGCCTCGTGAGCCGAGCTGCTGAGCGGCGGCAGGAGCAACGGCGGGTGACAGTTGCATGCTGTGCCAAGGGGAGTTTGGGTTTCTTGGCACCCAGCAGTTTTTCAGGTGTCTGGCAACTCAGGCACTGCTTGTGTTGCTCTACTGTGCCTTCCCCCATCCCTCCTCCCCCACCCGCACAGAGTCTGGATGGAGATGGGCGGAGATGGCAGCTGTGGCTTCACTTGCTCTTAGTTTGCCATGTTGTCACGTCATGCCAGGGGGAGAGGGGGCATAGTTCTCCTTGAACCGGTAGAGCGCCTGTCACTGTAAACGGTGGTGGATTGGTGGAGGACCAGGTGGTTGGGGGCTGGGTGCGTGAGTGCCGCAACCTCCTGTGACCACCTGTGACCTCCCTGGCCATTGCCCATCTGAATCCCTCCCCACACACCTGAGGTTGCTCCACCCCCCCATGGACCCGCCCTACAGCCATGTCCATTTATTAATTATTATTATAGGCATTTATATAGCGCCAGCGATGTACCTGGCACTTTACAAAAAATAAGATAGACACGGTCCCTGCCCGAGAGGTTACAATCTTTTAAAAATGGCCTGAGTTTTACCTTAAGTCAAATGAGTCTAATAATGCTTCACATGGGGGTGGCGGCGGGCTTGCCTGATTATTCTAGAGAGCACTTTGGGATCTTTGAACAAAGTCATGATTGAGGGGCAAATAGTATTGTTTTGTGATGTGAGCAAGACTCTGCTAAATACACTGTAAACTGGGGCCTAATGCTAATTTGACTTGGCAAGACTGCAAACCTCTCACTCCTTTTGGTGTACGGGTATTGGCTTGAGAAGTTTCATTGATTTGTATGGAGGAACTTGAGCAGTAACTGGTTACCAGCTGGATTAAATTCTTCACAATCTTGCTGATTCAAGCCAATGGGAGTTTTGCCACAGTCTTAAAAGAGAGTGTAACAGTCTTAATAATAATGAATACTTGATTTTATTCATATAGCATCCCGTTTCTTCCCTGTCAGATGTCACTTGGTGTGCTTCATATTAGTACAATAAGATGCAATACAATACCAAGAAGCAACTTTAAATACATGTAAGATCTATTTCAAACCATTTAGAACCCCTACCACAAACCCTACAGAATCCATGCCAAGCCCCCCACTCCTGTGTCCGCCTCCCTATCAACAGTTACCAGTCACCTATGGATAGGGTGGGATTGGAGGGGGATTAGGGAAAGAATTGGGGAGCGGGGGGTTAAGGGCATTTTTTAGATGTTTTTATTGATTGTAAGCTGCTCTGAGCCTTAATTGGAAAGGTGGCATATACATTTAAACAAACAAACAAACAAACAAATCTTAATTTGGGTGCCAAGTGTGAAAGCATGTGTTGTTACTGAGGAGGCATATACAGACAATGAGTGTAAGAGTGTCCCATTTTTGAGTAAAGCAATTGTTTTTGTAAGGCAGACGTTTCCCAGAGGGACGTCTGTCCCACCCTGTGGAGGGGAAGGCCTCCCGCATCTGGGGAGAAGGGCGGGTGGTGGGGAGGGACGTGTGGTCACTCCGTTGCATTCTCGACATTGCCCTGCCCCCTGTCATGACAGACAGCCGTGACTCACTGCTGTGACAACCCCCAGGCCCCGTAGGAACACACGTTCCCACCCGGCTCACTCACTCTGCCCCTGGCTTGTACCGGGCCTATATTTCCCGCCTGGCTTCCACCCGGCTGGGGTAGGAACTAGGCCCACATCTGGCTGCCTGAAAGCAGATGACCCACCGTGACACTGGCCCAACTGGGCCGAACTGGGTCTAATTAGGCCAGTGACATGCATGTTTTTACCCAGTGCTGAACACTTCCTGTTGTTAGTTATGCATACTGTTCTTGTCTTCCAGAGTGTCCATATTCCAAGGGATTTTTCAAGGGGTCTCAGCCACAGCTTTTCCCCATAAGGTGCTAAATTGACCAATTAGAAATATAGATAGTTCATTATAAAATTAAAACCGAGGATGCAGAGTGCACCGACTTAGCAAATATTTCATAATGAGAAGAGCTGAAATGCAGGACTATATTTGGGAAGGGACATATATACTGATCTGTTCCACAGGAGTCAGGAAAAGTACTTGCAGTCTGACTCGTTCCCATCAACAAACCACTCCAGCATTGCAGATCCTGAAGATGCAAATGATAGTATGTGGGAGGTCTGTTTTCTTTCAAATGGAGACCAGGGTGAAGCGCTTTGTTCATAGTGCCAGAGGCAGGGCTACTTTAGACATCCCTGCTGCTGAGGTTTAGTAAATTCATCTCCTCTTTTTTTGTGGGTGCCATTCTTACATAATCACAAGACTGGGTTTTTTAAACTGCGATTTTCCTTCTTTCTGCTAAAGACACTTTTGGGGGACATTGTTAAATTATCATCATCTCCTGTCATTTTTGCTGCTGCTGTTAACAAGTCTACCCAAAGGAGAGTTGATCTGCACTCACCCACTGCAAAGGCCTCCCGCTCTAATATCTCTAGGCTGTAGCAATTCCAGCCTCAGACAGGCAGAACTTCCCCCAAGGTCTTTCTAGCAGTCACTCTCTTTAGCACTGTGTTAGGCAATCCTTTCCCACAGCAGGGTTTTAAGAGGTTCTTCCCTTCAGCAGGGGTTTTACTTCCCAGTTCTCTCAGCCAATGCTTCTGTTTCTGCCACATCCTCTTTCTGCTCAGCAGTTTTGCTATCATCTTATTCCTTGCTGGTTGTACACCTGGGTGTCCTCTCTAAAGCTTCCCACAAATACTGTGGGTGAAAACAGAGATGTCTCACTGGCCTGCACTGGGGTGGGCAAATTCAGATGCCCCGGGCACTGAACAAAAATATGAGCCCATGTTGGCCTGTGTGGGAGATCCTTGGCCTGGGATGGTTGCCCGGGATCAGGCCCAAGGCACATCATGGGCCAGCCACCTACCTGTCCTATGGCAGTCGCGGGCCAGCATCTGGCAGCAGGGAAACAGATGAGTGGGTGAGTCCCGGGCCACAGCAGGCCAATGTGCACCACACTGCATCTGTTTACACCCCATGAGGTGGCTTTTGGGGCAGCACTGTAACCTAGATTCTCAAACTGTGGGGTGTAGGATGTGTTCTGAGGGGCATGAGAAGGGCCCCAGCTGTCAAACACCTAGCTCCACACTCTCACTGAGCTAAAATAATGATCAGAGACCCATGCTCAGTTCATTTTCCTCATTTGTGCCACTGGGGAAAACACATTGAACCCAAGTCCCTTAATGGGGTGCAAGGGGAGACAGAGGGGAAGCAATAGAGTGGGGTATAAAGGGGGAGAGGAAGAGAGAAAGCAAGATGTAGGTGTGCTTACATGGTCTGGGAGGAGCCTTAACTACCACATACAAGTGGAAGGGTGGGCCTGGGTCAAAAATGTTTGAAAATCACTGCACTTCAGGTATGACAGCCTGGCTTGCTAAGCAGCACTACAGATATGATCATGTTGGTGGGTTTCATCCAGCTTTCATGTGAGGGAGAGTACTGTATCAGCAGTTATTCTGTCTTCAGCATGCAGGCTTTCAGAGTATGGGATTCTCAGGAACAATCTCATTCAACATTTTCAACAACATAAGGCAATTCACGCACGCACGCACGCACGCACACACACACCAGATTCAAATTGCTGTTCTCTCTCTCATGATGCATGGACAAAGTAAAATAGAACCCTTAATCACAAGTCATCCTACCTCAGCTGTGAATTATCCCTCACCCCACAAAGATCCTTAACTCAGGCAACAATATTTTAGAATGTAGAACTGTAGAGTTGAAAGGAACCTCAAGAAACATCTAGCACTTATGATAACAGAAAATCCTGAGCAAAAGACACTATTTGTTTTAAGAAGCGTACTAACCAATCTTCTGCAAGCCTGCAAGCCTCATTGAAGTGAATGACACTTGCACCAGCAGAACAGAGGATTGACTGAAAAAAGTCTCATATTGCTTCAGATTGTTTTATTGTTTCAGTCTCAGGTTGTTTCAATGATTGTCATATGATCCTGTTACATGTGTCAACTACAATTTACTTTTAAATAAAGAACAATTAATGAAAGTCTAGCTATTTCTGCATTTCATATTGTTGTAGAGAAAGTAAGGTTGCTGTGTTGCTCCCAAATGTAGGCAATAGAGACAAAGGAGTACGGCGATATCTTTTATTGGACCAATTACAGTTGGTAGAGGTCGGCAAGCTTTCAGACCTCACAAGGTCCTTCTTCATGATCACTCCTGACTTATCCGATGAAGGACCCTGTGAGGTCTGAAAACTTGCAGACCTCCACCAACTGGAGTTGGGTCAATAAAATATACCACTGTACTACTTTGTCTCTATTGCCTTTCATATTATTGTGAAACTCCTAGTTTCTTATGAACAGATGCACAATGTGACAAAGCAGGACTAGAGTTTTACTTGCCAGGAAAATGTATTAATGTTAGGGATGGGTGCACAGATCGCGGTTCGGGTTCGTCCGTTCGGTTCGGCTATGTTTGGTTTGTCCGTTCGGTTCGCTCGCCGGGTTCGGCTGTTCGGTTTGGCCGTTCGGTTCGGGTTCAGCCATTCAGGAAATGTTTTTATGTTTTGTTTTGTTTTGTTTTTTATATGGTTTTTTATTTGGTTTTTTTGCTTTTATATGTTTTTTTAAATTATTTTTTTTAAATCTAATATTATATCTATCTATCTACACTAAATCTAACTGCTATTAACTATTCTAAATGCTATGAACTAAATGGATTATCTAATAAGTACACAGGCCTACTCCTACAAACACTAAAACTAAATCACTAATGCTATCTCTATCACTAAGCTAACTCCTACATCTATCTATCTATCTATCTATCTATCTATCTATCTATCTATCTATCTATCTATGGGATGGGGGGAATCACAAACAACACAAGGAGGGGTACAAAACTGAAATGAAACCTAAATCAATCTAATAATCCTACTCTAAATGAAAAAACAGGGGAAGGGAAGGGAATCTGGGATAGAATATATGGGAGAGGGAAAGGATTCAATGGAGGGGGGGAGGAAGGAAGGAAGACTGAACACAGGGAGAGGTAAAAACAAAAAATAACCACTAAATCTATCTAAGCTAAGCTAAATAAATGAATGAGAATATGGGGGTAGATGGGTTGGATGGGTGAAATGGGAGGAGGATGGCAATGGATTGGGGAGCTGAGAAATTCTGGGAGAGGGAGCCTTCTGAAACGCCTGCTGTTCAGGAACAGTGACTAGCTCAGAAGGTGTTGGGAAGGGGGGAGGCGGACAGTTTTGTTTCTTGTTGCGCCCGCCTCACCGCAAGCCCCATTGTCTCCATGCACCCTAGCCTGTGGCCAATCGCAGACTGCGAAGCCAGTGGTCTGAGGTGAAAAGGGATGGTGATTGGGCAGTCTGGCTGCTACTCCAAGCCTCTCCACCCCTGGTGCCTGGAAGTCTGCTCCTCAGCTGACTACCCCTCCCTGTCATGTTTGACCTTCCAGTGGCACTTTATTTGTCACCCAAACTCACCCGAACGCGATCCGAACGGACCGAACTCTTCGGTCATTTCGACGTTCAGAATTGAGTTCGGTTCGGTCAGTCTGTGTTCGGATTCGGGTTCGGTCGTCCGAACAGGCCGAGTTTGGGTCGAGCGCCGAACTTCCGAACCACGTCCGCTCATCCCTAATTCATGTACATTTATTTCTCATTGATGCACAAATCCTTGCACTACAGCAGTCATAAGGATGCATTTATCACTCATAAAACCAAGTCTAAAAGGAAAGCCACCAGAATTCTAAACTGAAGTTAAAGCTATATTGTGCATGGTTTGGCTGGATAATTTTCACTCTTGTCAGAACCATAACCCTTTTGTGAGACATCTATATGAAAACCTATCACATAATGTATTGGGGGTGGGGGGGAGGGATGGTGGTGATTGCCCTTTCTGAAATTCCATCAGGTTTCTCCTCCCATTTCCTTTTTCAGTTCAGCATTTTGGAGTGAACAGCTTCAAAAGCCCTACAAATCTAGCATAAAATGTTATCAGCTTGTTATTTGATATTGGCAGAATTGGCATTATTGAAATAAAGGAGAGCTTGCTATGTTCATCCACATATCCAGCTGATGTATCACACACTGGTCATAGTAAACTGCAATTTGTGACTAAAGAGAAAAATATCAACAGGATTCTATGCTGCCTCTTTTGTAACAGAAAACCTTGTATTTGAGTTGAGGCATCACACTGTATGGGTGGTAACAAATATGCAGCCACAATAGTGGCTGCATGTTCCAGGGAAGGGAGGGGAGGTGGGGAGCACCAGAAGGGGGAGCAACACACGGCCGGCTGGCTCCACCCCTGCACTGCAGCCAGCCCCCCACCTCACACAAACAAAAAGTTTGGCCCACTCTGGACCGCCAGCCTGGGCCCGGTTCCTTCCAGGCCCACATGTTGGGCCCAGCCACCTACCTCACTTGGGTCTCAACCAAGCCCACATCTGGTGGACCTGGAACAAATGTGTGGGTTTGGCGCTGGCCCAGGTGGGCCAGAGTGGGTTAAACCAGCCCCCTGTCATGTTTGAAAACACCCTATCCTACACACCATGTCAGTTTTTACTGCAGTAGGATGTAAAGAACCTCCACTCTTTGCAGCTCTGTGACTGAGCACAGCATGTAGGATTACTAGCAGTGCTGTCATCACCATAAACCTGCATTTGTAATTTTCTCTTTCTATTGCAGAAAGGTACATCAAATGGGCACTTTCTGTATGTCCATGACTATTCAGGAATATTTGTTCTTGGTACCATAATTACCATAAAATATATTCAATTCAATTCAATTCAATTCAATTTTATTCTGCGTAGCCAAAGGCCATTGCATACAATTGTACCAGAACAGATCTCAGATGCATACACAATAAAACAAAAACCTAACATAAAGGGAAAAGAGGACCTAGTGCCCAAAGTGACAAAATACTACAATAAAAGAGCCTGGGGATCAATCGCAGGGAGGGATTCACCGGCCCTAGGATCCCTGATATCAGGGGTCTACTGCCGCACTCTTCTTAGTCTAAGGATTAGTTTGGGTCTTAACCAACTTCCACATGTTACTCCTGACTCAGCCAGGACTCGGGTAACTACCTTATATGGTCATGATAGGGTCAAGGGATCATCTGGTAAGGCTCTAAAATCCACAAAGTTCTTCCTGTAGTGAGCTATACACAACAAGAAGGCTACAACATTCTTGATGTCCTGAGGGTTTGAGCTATCCAAGAGCCTGCACAGCAGGGCAGAGTCTGACCTGCCCGGGAACCTTCCCCAAGTATCTTTCCCTCGGTCGATCATACAGGTGGCAATAGAGTATGATATGGGCCACGGTCTCAGTGGCACAATTATCAAAGGGGCAGAGCCTTTTGGCAAAGGGGATACCCTGAAATCATCCCTCCAAAACCTGGGAGGGCAAAGCATTGACCCGGGCACGAAATAATAGTTGCTTGGCCCGTGCCGATACTGTGGTGGTGAGATATTCTGCTATTTGCCCTGGTTCAGGTGCCCAGTCTAAGTAGGCCCTGACATGGGGGGAGGCATTAACCGTGCTGATCTCTTCCTGGCGTACGATGTCTGAAACTCTAGCCAGCACCTCCTTCCTTACTGCCCCAGAGGATTTGTGGGAGAGATATTCTCTGGAAAGTCCCATTTCCTTAAACTGCCCCTCCACTTTGAGGCTCCATGGACTCACGAAGCTATCTTCACCAGCCTCCTTAAGTAGGTCTGGGCACTGTTTGAAAAAAGTTTGACTCCAAAACTTGAATGCTTGCTCACAGGCCACCTGATACCAACTTTTTTAGCCCAGTTCAAGCCTCACAGGGACATTCAGGTTTCCCAGCAGGCCCATTAGGAACCTATTCTGGGTTGCGTTAATGCTGTGTGTGGCAAAGGGGGACCAGAGCTCTGCTCCATATAAAACCTGGGCTCTGACCTTGCTATTATGGGCCTGGGCTGCCAACTTGGGTGCACTCCTTCCTGGGTATGAGAAAAAAGCATAAATGGAGCAAGAGGGGCCCTTGGCCGCTGTAATCGCTCTCAACACATGCTCCTTCCAAGTGCCATTCTGATGAAATAAAAGTCCAAGATATCGGAAAGACGTTACCTGCTGGATTGAGTGGTCCTCCATTACCCACTGAAAAGATTTCTTTTTATTGGTGAAGGTCATTATTTTAGATTTACTATAATTAATAGTTAATCTATTATCTTTGCAGAAGGCGGTGAAGGTGTTTAATTGCCTGGTCATGCCGATATGCATCTGGGACATTAGTGCCACATCATCTGCATAGCAGAGACAGCCTACAGTCCTAGAGGCCAGCCGCGGTGGACAAAATTTTGGCTCAGCCATTTGACTGATGACTTCATTAATATAAATATTAAAGAGGGCTGGGGCCAACACACAACCCTGCCTAACACCCACTGTGGTGTTATGGGAGGGGTGGTATGCCCAGGATGATCAACCCTAACTACTAATGAAGAATTGCCATATAAGGCGCGAATAAGACTAAGCAGCCTTCCGTTGATAGAGGTCCTCTGTAGTTTCTCCCAGAGGATCCCTCTATCAATGGAGTCAAAGGCAGCCTTTAAATCTAAAAAGGCCACAAATAGTGTACCATTCCGCCTCCTGTACTTACTGGCCAGATGGTATAATACAAAGCATAGCTCCGTTGCCGATCGCCCTTTCTGAAAGCCTGCTTGTTCTAAAGCTAACACCTTCTCCCGGTGCATCCATTCCATAAGTTTTCCAAGCAGAAACTGCATAAATTTTTCCTATTACACACAAGAGGCTAATTGGTCTATAGTTTGTCGGGTTATACCTGGGGCCTTTTTAAAAGATAGGTACCACTACCGCCTTACCCTGTAAAGCCGGGATGTTTCCAGAATTGTTTATTGCTGTGAACAAGGCAGCCAGTAGGGGAATCCACCACTCTTTGTGCAGTTTAATAAACTCAATGTATATAAGGTCAGCTTCTCGACCTCATCTACTGCAACGGGGGGCCAAGGTGAGGTGTCCACAGAGGTTAAGTCCACAGGGGCCCACTTGCTCTCCTCGCCGCCTGTAGAGAATAAGGCACTGAAATGCTTGATGTACGGGTCAATTACAGCAGATGACAAGCTTGGCTCCCATACAAATGCACTATTAATAAGCTGCCAGAATTTCCTAGCGTCTTTCTTCTCTGCCACAGACACTAGGCTTCCCCATTGCAACTTTACATATTCACACTTCTTTGTCCTGATTAACTCCCTATATTCTGCCCTCAATGCCACAAAATCGGGAGGAAGCCTTGAAGAGAAGCCTGCCCTGTACTCCTCGTACTTGGCCCTGAGGTTACCTTTCATCTCCCGGCAGTCTTTATCGAACCAAGGTTTGCCCTTTGGAGGGTGAGAGGAGCAAAAGACCCTTGGTTCTTTATTCAAGGATTGAATAAATTCACTCGGGGCCAGACTAAATTGGTTATACTTCATTACTATATCGCTGCTATCAGTAGCCAGAAGCAGACTCTCACACAGGCTACAGCAGGAAGGTTGAGAGGTCCATTCCACTAATGTGGAAAATGAAGCTTCGTCCCATCTAGGCGGCTTCTGGATAGCCAAATGGGCCACTTAAAAATCTGGGGGAGGGTCATGTCTTGGGATGGTTCCAGCTGTAGACAGTTTAAGAACCAGGGGGAGATGGTCACCCACCAGACCCATGCCGACAGCAAAATCATTGACAAGGGGAAGGGCTACCATGGACACCAGAGCATAATCCACAACGCTAGAGCCAGTTGTCCCAATATAGGTAAATTCACCCTCTGGGTCACTATACCCCATACCATTTAATATAGATAGATGGTATCCCACCATCAAATTGTCCAGCTTGATCCCCGAGGTGTTAACTCATAGATCTTTAGAGCTTCTAGATCTGGATTGCACTCCCTGCACCTTCAAAGGGTTATCATAATAGAAATCCATAGAATGCTCATTGGGGCCCAATCGTGCGTTAAAATCACCCATAATAATTAGTAATCCCTCTGGATATTTATATCGAAGCTCTGCCAGTAATGTTTCTAATGCATTCCACGTAGAATCTCTATAGGAGTCAGCATTACACGGGGGGATGTATACTGTAAGAATAATCAAAGTTAAGGTGCCAAATTTTACTACAAAGCCTAATGCTAGTTGTGGAGAGGAGATAACAATGGGATCCCCAGAGATCAACCTCTGGTCCAGAAAACACCCCAAGCCTCCACAAGCCTGGCCTCTTGTTCAAAAGTTAGTGACTGGAAGGTTTAAGGCTAAATAGCTATCTAACTCCCAAAGGTCCTTGGTCCAGGTCTCCTGTACTAGTATGATATGATGCCTTTTGATGAAGGTGACAAAATCATCGTCGCTCCTATGTCTAACCCAACTTGCTATATTCCATGAGCAGATGGACAATGGCACACAACCTGAGGGGGGAAATAGTCACAGGGCATCAGTGGCCCCCTCATTTCCTCCAGGGGTAGTCCCGGCGGTCCCTGCCTGATCATCAGTGAGTGGTTGAGGAGCATTCATGGGCTGGAGCAGGCTGCCTGTTGTTGAAGGCAATAAATTAAACCCTACAGCCTCCACTGTGTGGTTATCTTCATTAGGCGAAGATAGTAAAAATGGAGCATCTGTAGATTGCAAGGGAGAGTTTATAGGCTGGACCAGGCTGTCAGAACCCTTCCGAGACATTGGAAGCTGCAAGTTTGAATCCGAAGACCCCATAATTCGAGACTTGGCTTTAGGTAAAAAAGGAGGCTGCCTATTAAATGAACTAGGCTGCCTAATACTAGTGGGATTGTTGGAATGTAAGGGGATATAACCTGTCCCCTGAGAAGCTCGCTGCTGGGGTCTAAGTTTGCAGGGAATTGTAGGGAAATTCCTAAAAGATCTTTTAGGAGGTGGAGTTGTATTGGGGTTGTCGCTAGTTGCCATGGAAGCCTGATTAGTCTGGCAAGTTGACCCATTATGCTTTTGTGGTTTTTTAGGGGACAAAGGACAGACAGCTGGTTCTTTTTAGGCCCTGCTGAGGTAAATACCCCAGGAGGCAAAGAGGCCCATATGCGAGATCAGGGGAGTTATTGAGTTATCAGTTATTGAGGGGAGGCTGAAGTGAACTACCAAGCGCTGAAAATGCCCCATAATGGGTAAATAGATCACCCTGGTCACATGGTGAACTGGGACCACTATCCCTGTTATGTTAAGAATGTGCCACCTAATTGCATGCTTGGAGTTCCAAAGTGGCCAATTCCCCAAAGGGGAAGGAGCTATTCTTAAAGCAAGGGCCATAGGTTCAGGCTCCAAGGTTGTCCATCCCATGTCTCCACAGGGCCTCCCCTAGCCTCCATACATAGGGGCACTGCACCTGCTTCTTCATTCTTGTCCTCCCCCTTAGTCTGACAGGCTACTGAAATCCCCTGCCGGATCCTACCGGTGGACAGCCCCACTAGAACCTCCGTGTTTTCGCTCAGCTTGTGGGCTATATCTTTAAGCTGGGGGAGATGTAAATCCAGCTTGGTATTTAAACCCTCCAACTGAACATATACTTTTGCCACAAGATCGCCGATTAAAAAGCATTGGTCCCTCATAATTTCAGAGAAAAATAAACCCTCCTGTTTTAAGGAGGAAAAGGGGGATAGAGGAATGTCACAGGTCCCTTCCATATTCAGGGAACCCACCGACAGTAGAGGGCTGGGTTGAGGTAGTTCTTGCAAAGGAGTACTGGCTGCCTCAGCAGCACCTGAGTGGCCCTCGAAGTTACCTACTGGTATTTGGGCTAATCCTTCTGGGGGCTGTCCCCCCTGAGTGGATTGCAGGAAATCCTCTAACCTAAGTTGTCTGGTAACGGAGTGGGTTCTCATCCCCCCCCCCTCTGTCGTTTACCTTTTCCCCCCATGGATTTGGGTTCTTATCACCTGGTTCTACTACCAACCCAAATATAGTAGAAACCCAAGTCCAAATTCAGTCCATGGGAAACACCAATAACCGCTACTATCCCAAAATATCAACTAAATAAATTCCCAGAAACAAAGATTACACACTCCAGCCAACAAAATGCAGTCCCAACACCCCCTAACCCCCTTCAGCCCCCAAAGGGCCCCAAAGGGCCACACCCTTTGGCCGCGAACCTTTGGCATGAGGCCGCCGGCACGTGGCCTGCGGTGTGTCTTTTATAGGCACCCGCGCTGCTTCCGGATAGAAGCGGGGGGGGGGGGGGGGAATGAAATGTCCAGGTCCCAGGGTTCCCCGTAAAATATATTTGAAATGTAAGAAACAGTGGGAAAGTGTGATTTAAGAGACCTGTTTCTCTAAGGCAAAGTGGATCAAATGATATCTGTAGCAGGGATGGGCTCACCTGGGAAAAATACTGGCAGAATCAAGGCCGAAAAAAGTCTCTGTCTGAAGGGAATTCAGCTCACATGCCCTTAATATTTACACCACATACACAATCTCTTATACACAAAGGTTGACCTCTCTGGCCATGCACAGGTCCTCCTTAGACCAGAGATATAGTTTCCACAGCCTCTCTGAGTTCTCCAGGGCAGGCAAGACCCCTCCTGGATCACAGCAAAACCTTCCTGATCAGGCACCCCCTCAAAGCCTGTTTGTCTGGAAACAGAGACCTCAGGAGCTCCTGTCTCCTTCACACTGTCCCTGACTCAGGCTTTTAACCCTGGGGACTGGGTCTGTCACACCACACTCACCACTTGTTCTTTACTTCCTGATATGAAGCCACCTGGTCTGATGCTCTGGTAAGGACACATCTCTAACTAACAATGCTACACCCTTCTGCCCCCAAACATATGGTGTTTGTACCACACCAGTATAGCAAACCTTCTAGATTTGCATTTCACTTGTACCTGCCCTCCTGCTCCAAGACTCTTAAACATGACTATCAATGCTGTCTGTACTACCTCTACACATCGTTGTGGTGGAGTACTGCTGCTGAAATATTACTCAACCACACCATAGCCTCAATCTTACGGGATAGAGACATCACCAGGGTTCCTAGTTTTTTCTTTGTGAGAGAAAAACAGAGATTTTTCCTTTTTTCTGAGAATTTCTCAGAAAATGGTAAAAACGTACAGATTTGGGAGGAGGACACAGCGAGCATGGGACAGCGAGGATGGGACAGCAAGGAAACTGAGGAGAAGCAACCCAAGAAGGCATGTGCTATGAAGGGGCAGTGGCTCTGCATATGGAGGGGTGCCACAGACCTCCTGTGAGATGGGTGGGGGGCAGGGACACTATGAATTGGGGTGGTCAGGTCTTCTGGACCTTGGGAAGAGGGGACAGGAGGTGGGTCTAATTGGATTCATAGCAGCTTCCTCATGTGCCAACCTATATATGGTCCCCCTTTCTGGTTGGTAGAGCAGTTTGGGACCAGGCTGGGAGGAGGCAGCAATGAGCGCAGGGCAGTGTAGGGGAAACAACCTAAAGGAGTGTTGGTGGAACAGGTAGCTGCAAAATTGCATAAAAACAAAAATATTACAATAAAATGTGGGGTGTTCTCTCTGTCACGGTTGGGAGGTCCGCACCCCCACTTTACTGGGTTTGAGTGACTGTTTTCCTCGCTTAAAGCTCACTTGAATCAATTTTTCTCTCTGGTTGATTCAAGCCTGCATCAGGGACAACCCCCTTGTTAACAGGAGACCTCAGTCCACACGTGATTATTGGGGGGGGGGTGTCGGTACCCCAATATCCACTCGTTTCTTTAATTTAGGGGAATTAGCCAAATTAGTCACATTAGAGGTCCTCACATGTCCCAGGGATCAATCTGAGGAATGACACGTGCTACAGTCAGTTTATGTTACCCTCCCCAAATTGTAAGGACAGAGGGAGAGAAAGGTTCAATAAAACTGAAACAGGTTTATTATTGTATAAAAACAGAAGTACAAAGGCAAAAATAAGGTACACATACATACACACAAGCTAATGCTGAAACACAGCCCCAGTCTGGCTGGTGGGATACAAAAAGGTAAAACATAAAATGAGGGGGGCAGGGGGTCCAGTGAAGGCACAACAAGGGAGAGAGAAAGAGAAGAAGAAGAGAGAGAGAGAGTCTGGACCTGCAGTTTACCTCTCCTAGCTGATTGCACAAGGGATCAGCAGCCCGGGATCCAGCGCAGTTCAGGGTTGGTGGGGGGCGGGGGGGGTGGAAGAAAAAGAGAGGGGCAGACCGAAGTCTGGGAGACCCCTTAGCACAGACACATACAGAGTGAACTGCACGTATCTGCATTCCAAGATTTCTCAGAGGTGGAGAGGAAAACCAGGAGCAGTTATAGGGTACTGGACAAAGGATTTGTGAGGCTAAAATGGGCCATTTGGGGATGCACAATGGGCTAACGAGGGGTGAAACCTAGACTTTTACTTCCATGAGAAAGGAGCCAAGATGCTCTGCACAAGATATCTAGAAACGGTGGTCAACCATAAACAACAAATCGCTTACAGGTAAACATGGGAGATGAGGAAGGAGCTAATGACCGGCTCCTGTAACACAAAAGACACACCTGGTCTCTAATGTCTGCTTAACATAGGGGATCCCTAGTCTCCCTGGCATGGGGAATGCTACTGAGCTAAGTCATGTCCCTGAGGCTTTGATCAATAGAAAACACACCCTTCTCCTAATGGCTCTATTCTTACTTTGTGTGTCTTCCCTTTATTCTTTCTTCCAAGTTGAAATCTGGTATCTTACATTAGTGAGCTAGTGATCCTGGTGTCGGGCCTGATCCTTACTTTTGCTTTACTTTTCTCCTGCACCCCTCCCTTTTTGCTTGTGCACCTCGTATGGGGAGGCTTCCCTGTCAAACCTCTATACCCATGTTCTCCAGCCTCCGTTGGTCCCTGGGGGCTGTTTGCCTGCCCTTTCTCTCAGGTCCCTTGGCCTCAGTTTACATAGCAGGAGTGGGGTGGTGGTGGTACCCATTTTGGGGGAATTTAGGGGTCCATTCTTATCAACTTTGTCACCCAAGGGCCTGATCCTTCTCCTTTTCAGACTCTTTCTCTCTGGGGTCCCCAGTGTTTAGGCACTGGTGCTCAGCATGTTTCCAATGTTAGACACAGACACTTCTTCATAAAGATAAGAAGCAAGTTTATAGATTACACCAGCAAGATAGTTGATACTGAGAGGTAACTAGAAATTAAAGGTAAATATAATGCATTCCTAATCTATACTGGTTGAGTTCCTAGATATACATCTTACCCTATGAAAGTCCATTAGTTCTGATTCCTTCTCAGTCACAGATGTAGGTGACTGGGTGCTGGTTCTTAGAGTTGCTATAAAGCAAAGTCCTGGTCTCAGTGCATATCTTCCAGCCTTGCTAGCTGGCAGGATCCAGGACGCAGATGAGATTGCTCAAGATGGCTATGGCCAAGAGGTCCCAGAAGATGGGTTAATGGCCCTCTTAAATAACAATTCTGAGTCATTTGTTTCTCCTTCCTGCCTTGGAGAAACCTGAGGTTCGTCACGTAGGCAAAAGGAAAACAGGTAAACAGGAAGCTTCATTTGAAGCAAATGGGTTTCTGTCTGACTAGGCTCCCCAAATACACATTATTTAAATTGTCTACACTTCCTGGAGTTTCCCGACTGTCAGTTTACAGTATCTGATTACATGCCTTGAGTTTCACAGTTCTCAGTTTTATGTACATGATTACATGACATGGGTTTCACAGTTTTCCCATTTCATACATGTTGAACCTTTTGCTTTACATATTTACTAGGCTTGTAGCTTACGTGTAGGCTAGTATCACATGTGTGTGACCAGATGTTCCTTTGTGACACTCTCTCTCTCTCTCTCTCTCTGTCTCTCTGTTTTATAGTGGTAAGGGAAAGTCAACTTATGTTTACATTTAATCACAGAAAAACAAATTTTGTTATTTTTAACAAGAGAATTTATGAGTTTTTTTAATCACTGAATTTCCATTTTTTTGTCACAGAAAACAAGGATCCTTGGATATCACCCAGACAGGAAACAGCAAGGCTAGTCTGACTCCCTAATGTTTCTAATCCCAGTATTTAACGGAGTCTGACCCTGATGGTTATATTCTGGATGCCAAGTACCAGTAGCCTCTGCTGTCCTCATTCTTCCTGTTCTCCCCAACCCAAATGAAAGCACACAGGGAAATTAAGGGTGCAGGGGACTGCCCCCCCTGCTCTCCCATGCCTCAGTGTTGCCCCCAACCTGCAGAAGAAGAGGATTGGGACTGACAGATTTTTTTTTAAAACAAACAAACACATTTTATGAAGATGAAGGCAAAGTGTCGATGCATGGATCCTAAGTTGTAAGTGAGCACAATATGTGAGATGGAACAAGGTCTTTACTGCTTACATTTATTATTATTATTATTATTATTATAAGCATTTGTATAGCGCCAGCTGTGTATCTGGTGATTTACAGAACAATAAGATAGACGCGGTCCCTGCCTACGGCTTACAATCTAATAGACATGGAGAGGGGAGACAAGGAGACAGGACATAGGGAGAGACAAGGGATAAATTACATTCAAACGGATGCGAAGTCTCAGGTGTATGTGCTTGGCTTGGTTGTGGTTAGGCAGGAGTCTGCGGGGAGGGCAGACAGCAAATATTGAAAGGAAAGTTCTAACAGGCATCGGGAAAGGCGGCAAGGAAGAGGTGGATTTTGAAGAGGGATTTGAAGGTGCGGAGGGAGGGGGCAAGGCAGATGTGGTCAGGGAGGGAGTTCCAGGTATGGGGGGCAGCAAGGGAGAAGGGACGAAGGCGGTTAGGGGAGCAGGGGAGATGATGGAGAGCGAGGCAGGGACAGAGGAGGAGCAGAGAGTGCGTGCAGGAGTTAGGGCTGAGAGGTAAGGGGGAGCCAGGTTGTGAAGGGATTTGTAAGTGAACACCAGGAGTTTGTGAAGGATGTGTTGGGGAAGGGGGAGCCAGTGAAGAGAGAAGAGGAGAGGCTGCACATGGTCGAAGCGACAGGCTGAGTGGATGACCCTAGCAGTGGAGTTTGGGATGGAGATAAGGGGGGACAGGTGAGAGCAGGGTAGGCCAGCAGGGAGGAGGTTGCAGTAGTCAAGGCGAGAGATGACCATGGCGTGAACAAGGGTTTTGGCTGAGGAGACAGAGAGAAAGGGGCGAATTCGAGCAATGTTGTGGAGGGCGAAGCGATAGGACTTGGCAACAGAGTTGATGTAAGGTTTAAAGGAAAGGTGAGTGTCAAAGATGAAGCCCAAGCTTTGGGCTTGGGGAATGGGGCGGATGGTGACTCTATCAATAAGGATGGACAGGGAAGAGGGAGAGGAAGGGTAGGGAGGAAAGATAAGGAGTTCAGTCTTAGCCATGTTAAGCTTGAGCTGAAGTTGGGACATCCAGGCAGATATATCAGAGAGACAGTTGATGAGGCAAGCTTGGACTGAAGGGGAGAGAGAGGGGGTGGAGAGATAGAGTTGAGTGTCATCAGCATAAAGGTGATATTGGAAGCCGTGGGAAGCAATGAGTTTGCCAAGGGACAGAGTGTAGATAGAGAAGAGGAGAGGGCCCAGGACAGAGCCTTGGGGGACCCCAACTGAGAGGGGGAGGGAGGAGGAGTTGGAATTGGGAAGAGACACATTAAAGGGGTGGTCAGAGAGGTAGGAGGAGAACCAGCCAAGCACAAAGCCTCAGAAACCTAGGGAACAAAGAGAGTTCAGTAGGAGTGAGTGGTTGACAGTGTCAAAGGCAGCAGAGAGGTCAAGGAGGACAAGAATGGAGTAAAGGTGCTTAGACTTAGCGACAAGTAGATCATTGGTGATCTTGGCTAGAACAGTTTCAGTTGAGTGAAGCGGATGGAAGTCAGATTGGAGAGGATCCCCAGGGAGGAGTTGGCAGAGAGGACATCCAGGCAGCGGGAGTAGACAACACATTCCAGAAGCTTCGGGGTGTAGGGTCGGAGGGAGATTGGCCGTTAACTTCAGCAATTCAGCTGATTTGTATTAGACCTGCAACGGGTAGCACTTTAGCTACCAGTGGGTAATACTTGCATTTTCGGGCATGTCCAGCAGAAACCCAATGGAGAACCTGGCCCCCCTTTGGGTACCCGATGCCCCAAAATGGAGATATTACTGAGGTGTTCCACTTCACTTCCCTGATATGGGTTCCCCTGGGAACAGGTGCACACAGATTGAAAGAGGCCTTTTTGCTCCTTCTCCCACCCTCCGAAAAAGCTGAACAGGGAAGTTTCCCACTCATATGAGTGGTGTGCAGGCTGGGGAGAAGTAGGGAGCACCCAGGAATCCAGAGCAGAGAAACAGCAGCCCAGTCAGTGAGGTGAGTCAGCCTGGGGCCTTGGAATTCAGGTAGCCTATTGGGTCATGATTGGGTACCAGTTGGTGCCCAAACGTGACCAGGATGAATCGAGGTTGACTTCATGCTCAAAGCCACCTGTTCTATGTGCTTTATTAATTCCAACTCCTCACATGATCTGACTCCCAACAGTGGTCGTTCCTGCCCTTTTATCACAAATCATTTCTTCAATTTCCTTGCCTTTATACTCCATTGTTGCTTTGAACATACCTGCTGTTGATAATCTCTGAACTGAAGGTCCAGTCAGATTCTTGTCTGACTCTTGGAGGCTCTTCTTCCACTGCAGTCTAAATGTGGTTAGGAAGAACTGTAACATCTGCACCAGGGTCCAACTTGAATTCTACTGGTTGGCCATCCATCTTTACTTCTAGTGTCCAGGTTTTATCTCTAGCTGCTTTATTCTCTGTCATGGAACCCAGGAAGCTAGATGGGCTCTCTACAATGTGTCCTACCATTGTATCTGCAAGGCATGCTTTTGCAAAGTGACCTTTTTTTCTTGCATTTATAGCACAAGTCTTTTGATGGACATTTTTCTTTTTGATGCTTAATTCCAGCACAACACTGTCAGCTTCTCTCAATTCTAAGTTCTTTCATCTTCTGAACTGCCCCAGTGGCTGCTTCTTGTTGTGGCATCATTGTTTCCCCAGAGCCACTATTCCCCAATTCTGGGAGTGAATTCTGTATACTTGAGGGATTTTTCTGCTGCCGTGGAGGTCAAATTTTTGTTCCTTACTCATACAGCTTCACAGTGGTGACTGCTTTTTCCAAAGTGAACCTATCATCCAATTGTAGTTTTGTGATCATCGACACCCCCACCCCCCACACTACAGTTCTGTCCCAGATTCTTTCAACATGGAGGGGACCATATTCACAGTGTTCAGCTAGTTGGTATAGAGTAGTAATGCTGGCTCATTTTCTTTTTGTATACAAAAATTAAACTTTGTTCATNTGATCCTTAGATTGAAAATCCCAAATACCATTGGATTTCTTTCTCACTGGCAGACTAAGGGAAGATCTGGGAATACATTGTATGTATAACTTCTTGATATCTTTGAGCCAATGAATTGTGCATATGTTAAGCTTTTACAAGCTTTTTCTTAAGATAGAAATGTTTTAAGATCATGTAACTTTGATTGGCAATCATACCATTCAATGTAAGCTACTGATACTTTCTATTTATATTTAAGTAAACTTTGCATATATTTTTATATACCAAAAGTCTCATGTTCCCTTATTTATAAATGTATTGTCATTTTTACAATACTTTCTTTGCTAGCCGGACTTCAAAGTAAGTGTAAAACTCCATTTATATATTTAGGAGAAAAAGGTCCAATCCAGTATGACCAATTCAGCTGGGAAACTTAGCCTTTTTCCCTATTTATAAAAAGAGTGATGAAATGTGACAAAGAGATGGCAGTGTCAGGGGAAGAGGAGGAGAAGACAGGAGGGAGGAGGGGGCAGAGGGAAGAAGCAAAGTCTAAAGGGTTGATAGCCTGCAAATCACAGAAGGGGCATGGAGCAGGAGAAGATGGGGGTTGGTGGGAGAGGTTGAAGGAAGTGAGGTAATGGTCGGACATGGGACAAAGGTCAAAGGAGAGGTCAGCAACAGGACAGTTTCTGGAGAAGATGAGGTTGAGTGAGTGGCCACTGGTGTGGGTGGGGGAGTCAGTCCAAAGGTGGAGATCAAAGGAGGAGGCTAGGGAGAGAAAGTGGAAGATAGAGGGCTGGGAAGGTGCGTCAACATGGATGTTGAAGTCACCAAGAATGAGAGCAGGGGTATCATGGTGCTCAAGTTAAGGCAGGAGCCTTAACTTACAATTTCCATGCTTTTTATAGCATAGCTGAATTTGTAAGCACCTTAACTCCTCTCTTAAATTAAAGGGGTTTTGATCTAAGAATTTCCCTGTTTTTTGAAAGGCAAATGCAGTAAATTCTCCCTACTGCAGCAGTACTAACTTGAATTTGACTGGCAGCGAAGCAGTGAATTTCCCTTTCAGACCAAACTTTGCTCTGAGGTGTTTAAAAAAAAATAAATCCTGTTGGTGAAACTGACAACCATGTCAATTTTGCCAACAGGGGGACTGGAGGGGAATATTGCTTTGCAGGGTCCCGCTCACTAGAGTGTCTCCCTTGCAGCTTTGAGCTTTCTCAGTTACACACCTGAAGGAATGCTATGCAGCTCGTATACAATTCCTCAATGAAAGTCCTCACTCTATCCCTTCTCCCAGAGAGTTTCCTTTTCAGCCTCAGCTTTGACCATTTCACTGGGGGGAAGGAGAAGTGGGGGAGAGGAAAATTGTTTCAAAGACCCCCCCTTTTGGAGAGTTTTGCTTGCAGCCCCGAATTCTGTCACTTTCACCAGAGGGTTTGGTTCAAACTGGGAGCAGTAGTCTTGTCAGTTTTACCTGTTGGGGAGTTTACTTGGCAACTGAAGCAGCCAGCCACTGAATTTTCTTTTAAGCTCCAGCTGTCACTTTCACCAGCGGAGTGTTTTCTCAAGATCAGCCTCCTCAATTTCATGGGAAGGCGGAGAAGAAGGAGAGATTGCTTTGCAGACCCCTCCTCATTGTAGGGCTTCCCTTGCAGCCCTGATCTTTGTCAGTTACATAACTAAAGCAATTCTGTCCAACTCATGTAAAATTCCCCAGTGTAACTTAACTCAATACAGTCTTTCTCATGATTCTGTTCCTTCACCAGAAGGGGGGGAAAGTGAGGAAGCCACGCAGGGGAAATGGAAAGATGATGAGGGGGGCTGGGTCCTCTCTTCCATTATTCTCTCTAGCCCCTCATCACTCCAGCTGCTCCCGGTGGCATCATACAGCCTAGGCCTCATCTATTTGAGGGATCGCCTGGCTCCCCATTTCCCATTGTGGTTTCTGCGATCATTTGGGGGTGCCTTCCTGGATACTCCATTTTTTGCCGGGTCTCAACTATGAGGAGGGCATTCTCAGCCATCGCACCTTTGCTGTGGAACTCCTTCCCCCAGGAGGTCTGCCTGTGTTCAAGCCTCGTGACCTTCCAGAGGCAATGTAAATAAATAATAAATAAATGTAAAACCATTTTGTTCCATCGGGCTTTTGGCAGCGGGGACTGAATTGGTGGAGGGGTTGATTTAAGAGGGAGGATGGGTTGGGGGATAGGGATAGGTACTGTGTGGGAGGTTGTTGGAGGGTGGGAGTGGGTTGGGTCTTTTTTATACTATATTTTATAATTCTTTCTAAGCCACGTTGAGCCTTTGGGAAAGGCCAGGATATAAATATGAATGAATGAAAGAATTAATACCTGTTCTACCTAAACCCCCATCATTCTAGCTACTTCTGGTTTCCTCTTATGAGTCATTCTACCCATCTCCTTGCCATTTCAATTGCTCCCAGTGTCTTCGTATTGTCATTCCACCCAGCCTCCCATCTTTCCAGCTACTCCCTTTGGACTCTTCATGTCATTTCACACAGCTCCCCATCATTTAAACCGCTCCTGGAGACTTCCTACCCATCATCCGGCCCTGCTCCCTCAATTCCAGTCACCCCTGGTGGCTTCCTACCCTTTATTCCACCCAGCACCTCATCCCTCCAGTGGTTCCTGGTGTCATCCTTCCCATTTCCTCATCATTTCAGCTGCTCCCACTGACCTCATACCTGTCATTTCACTTAACCCCTATCATTCCAGTCACTCCTGGAGACCTCCTACCTGTTACCAGCCTCCCAGCCTCCCATCATTCCAGCTGCTCCCAGTGTCGTTGTACACATCATTCCATCCAGCTCCCTGTCCTTTAAGTCTCTCCTGGAGATCTCCTACCTGTTATTCTATCCAGCCCCTCATCACTCCAGCCGGTCCAAGTGTCCTCCTGCCCATCATTCCACCCAGCCCCATATCATTCCAGCTGCTTCTGGTGGTCTCATCCATCATTCAACCCAGGTCTCCCCCATAATTCTAGATGCTCCGATTGGCCTCCTGCCTGTCATTCCATCCAGCTCCCCTCCCCATCTTTCCATTTCCTCTACGTGGCTGCCTTACTTTTTTCCATTCATGCTCTTTTTAGTCCCTCGCACCCACCTTTCAGATCCTCCCCCACTCCCTTTGTTTTAGTTAAGCATCTGCCACTGCATTGGTTTACTTCCTATTAAGGGCTACTGCCATTCCCATAGCCCAATAACTTCCTGTTAGTATTCCTGTTGTCTCTGTTGTTTCCACTCCATATTCCTTGTGCGCTTTCAGTACACCTCCTAGAGAGTTTGCTTGGTGTCCATACAAGAATAGGGTCTAATGAACTCCTCTGGTGTCTGTTCAACAATAGGTTACAATAAATGCCTGCAATAAAATGCTGTACATTTGCCTGCAATAAATGTCACTCAGGTCTGTACAGCAGTAGCACTCATGAAAGCTTATCTCCTTATGTTCAGTGAACATTAGTGAAATAGTCAGCAAAGCCTCTTTTCTCACTCTCCCCATTTGTCAAAATGGGCACTTCAAAACATCAAAACTTCAAAACTATACAACAGATTTTCAAAAACTAAAACCACAAAATTTATTCAGGACACGCTTGAATTTTTGAGCACTGCTAGATTTCTTAATACAAATCTCTGTCTACAAAAAAAAGTCACAGAGGGGAGTAAATGTCATTCCATCTCTAACATTCAGACGTCTGTAACTTTCTTGTTTTTCATCCAGAGCTAACTGGTGAGGGGTTCTCCAATGCCACCATGCCAGTTTTGCAGATATTGTGGAGAACACAGATGGCAGTAGTTAGAAGAGGAGTGGTTTCCAGCTAGAATTCAATTCTGGCTGCAATTGATCTCCAGTGCTGTGTATAGCTGCCAAACTCTCTCCACAACAGAGTGGGTGGTGCTGAGCTGCTGGTTAAATTACCTTTGCTCTGGGGTGCGGGCAACGCTGTATGCCTGTATGATCCAGGATCCTCAAGAACAACAGGCCTCATGAGCACCCCCTCAATTAATGATAAGAGATGTTTGACAGTAGAGTGCCTAGGGTGGGGACTCTCCTTCACTGGAGGTTTTCAAACAGAGGCTGAATGGCCATCTGTCAGGGATGCTGTAGCTGTGGATGTCCTGCATTAAGCACATGGTTGGACTAGATGATCTTTGAGGTCACTTCCAACTCTAAGGCTGTTTTTAGACGTGCGCGGTAGCGCCTGCGCTTGTTTTCCAAAAGACCCGGGACCCCCCCAATTTACACGTGATGCCGTCGCCAAATACGTTCATACACGGGTAATGCTCATCCATTTCTGGCTGTGAACTGACTGGGTTGGTGATCGAGGCTGGTCATATGCGGCCGGAAATGGATGTGCATCGCCCACGCATGCGCGTATTTGGCGGTGGCGTCGCATGTAAATCGGCTGCCAGGTCTTTTGAAAAACAAGCGTGGGTGCCGCCGCGCATGTCTAAAAACAGCCTAAGATTCTAAGGTTTCAGTGGAGGGTCCAAAGTCTCTGGTGTACATACGGCCAAAAAAATGGGACTGATGGAAGATGTGGGCATCATGGTTTTTCCCAGACCACCCAGCCAACACATCCATGAACTGGAAATGGTGGCCCACTATGGCCTGGAGAGCCATGGAGAAAACCCTGTTCGTTTCAAGTAGTTGTCCTTGCTATGGAGTGGGCAGATGGTGATATGGCTCCCATCGATCACTCCTATGCAGTTTGAGAACCCTTGCCACCGAAAGACCTTCATTACCTCTGCAGGGTGAGGCAGCTTCGCCACTCGGACTAGCAGCACTTATAATAATAATAATAATAATAATAATAATTAATAAGCATTTATATATAGCGCCAGAAATAAGACAATTGTTGTGTATACTTCAACGAGTATGGTGCCCACTGTGGAGGTTCCAATGCCAAATTTCTGGGCAAAAGAATGGCAGGAGTCTGGAGTGATGAGCTTCCAGATAGCAATGGCAACATGCTTCCCCATGGGATGGGTGGCCGCATCACCATGCTCTGTTTCTCTAGTCATGGCCTGAGGATTTCAGCTATCTGCAGGATGAGGTGATAGGGCATCCTGAAGTTTGCAACCCACTCAGCATTTTCCAACGAGGACAGAATGTTATTCCACCACTCTTTGCTTTTCTTCTTCACTCAGATCAGCCTCTTGGTGGGTACAGTCCTGTGCATGGCATTGGTGACTGAAGCCATGTCTCCCAACAGGTACCTCTTTGCATGCATCCATCAGCGATCCTTCCCATCATGGTCCATTGTCACTGGAGGTAGGAAAGTGCACAGCACTGAAGCAGGAGCCTCTTCTGTATGATGCTTACCACTATTCCAGCCAGAGATTAATTGAGAGCCTTTCTGTGCCTTGGCATGACATTATGGCAATGACAGCAGTAGGTTTGGATCTGTTGGATTGCTCACAGGTTCTACTCAGCAGTGGAAAGGAAGTCCTGAAGCATGATAAGAAGCACAAGGAAGTTCTCGGCATTCGTCTCCATGGCTCTGGGTCCAGCATCCGTGAACTCTTAAGATCACACTCCAAATGTTTGGAACAACTTAAAGAGCTGGATGGCTGTGCCCACTATCGATCATGTGTCCTTACAGGACTTGCTGCACACTGTGCATGAGCTGTTTTTGGCTTCTCTTGGTTACAGGCTGGAGTGGCTATTGGCTGAAAAGGTTTTTGCAAAACTTATGCTGGGTGTGTGTTTGCTGCCGGGGCCAGACTTAGGAATTTTGCACCCCTAGGCCCTTCTCAGACTGCTGCCCCAATGCCAAGCCCCACCCTCATGGGTGGGGGAGCCCCATGTGAACGCGGCGCATATGCCTGCAGTGAGTGGACCCACCTAACACACATCCCCACTCACCCCCCACTTGTCCCCATGCACGGAGCAACCGGGGAAAATGGTGGTTGCTCCATGGGTGCAGATGAGTGAGGGTGCATGGGGACGTGTGTGCGGCCATGTGCATGTCCCGCCCACGCACTGGCATACCCATGGATGCCCCACCTGGAAGATCTTTGTAAAAAGAGCCTGTGAGGAGACACTCGAAGAAGAACTGAAGGTTGCTGCCTTGTAAACAAGGTTCTTCAAGATGGCTTCTAACATTCTCATAACACCCACCCTTCCAGCCCCAGATGGAATTTTTTTCTTACATTCCTAGAAAGGGTTGTAAGGAACTGTCATTCTGAAGGGGGGAGTGCTTTCTATACTAGAGGAGCTCGAGACCATCATGTGGTCTATTATTTGAATATGGTGAGCATGCGATGCACAACCCAGTTGTGAGAATGTTGGGAGCCATCTCGAAGAACCTTCTTTACAAGGCAACAACCTTCTGATCACTCAAATGGGAAGAAGTTGTTTCTAAACAAACAGCTTTATTTCCCAGTCTGAATGGTGTCCTGCTACTGCAGCACTACTAGCAGGCAGATGGCAGAGGTAGGTGAGGGATGGGGACCTAGGCAGCAGGCTTCAGCTGCAGGCAGCAGCCTCTAGCCATGCAGGGAGAAAAGAAAAAAACCCAAAAACAGAGCAGGGCGTTGCCGGCACCAGGATTGCTGCCCCCCCCAGGAAGTGCCACCCAAGGCCCGGGCCTAGGGGGCCTTTCCCTAAGTCTTGGCCTGTTTGCTTCTGCACTGGCAATGCCAATCCAGGTGGCTATTAAACTGCATAGACATTGGGTGAAAGACATAATGCTAACCCCACTTTAACACCACTTTAGCATTGCTTGTGCATGTTGCAGGGCTGTATTGGCGCCTTATGCAGCCCTGCAACTTGCATAAGAAAGGTTAAAGTGGTGTTAAAGTGGAGTTAGCGTTATGTCTGTTTTCAGTGATTTCTGTCACAAGCACGTCAGTGCACATGCAAACTCACCTAAAAATGTTACAGATGTTAGCACTATGGAAGCATGCAATTTCTTAATTAGGGTGTGGGGAAGCCACCAAATGTTAAGAAATGGACAGGTGAGGGGACTTGCAAATCAGTGAAAGTTACTGTGCTTGGAATGTATGTGGGAACAGAGCTGCGACACTATTGTCCATTGGTTAAAAGTTACTCATATAATTTCTTATCTTTTAAAAGTAAGTTTTTGCTTGCAATGAGCATGAGGGTTCATCACACCACAGAAAGCAATTGCTGTGGGTTGCTTGTCCGGGAAGGGTAAATGGCTTAGGCTTTTGTTTGTGGGTGCTATAACCACCCCAGGGTACAGAGTCTAGAGAATTTGGGGGGTGATGGATACCTTGGCCTTTGCTGACATTTGGGTGAGGCTTGATGTACAAAGAGAACTGTCAGACCCACCCTCTGATGCAACACTCATAGGGTGGCACATGCACACAATTGGGTTCTAATATGTATGCATGATGGAGCACAGACACCATGCAACCCTGCTGCTGTAAGTCTAAGTTCAGCAGAATAGAAGAGTAGGAGTCCGAGATGAGACAATGGGATGCAAAGAAGATGGTGACTTTTCTGGACATTTGTGCATTTGCCAGAAGTAGGGCAGGCACTAACAGAGGCTGCACCTTCCATGCTATTTTTTCTCATCACTTCTCTGATGACAGCAAGAGGATACTCATGGGGCCAGTGGGAATGCCTTGACTGGCTGGCAGAAATGAATCTCTTTGAGAAAACGGCTACAGGGGATGTGAACCAACTGAAGGAGAGCTTACCCTGTATGAGGTTTGGACACTTGGGAAAAGTGGAGAGCTTCCTTGTGAGCGGGGATGTTTTCTGCCCCACAGTATAGTAATGCAGAAGATGCTAGAGAGGCACATTTGACTGGGAGTTTTATGCAAACCAATAGGGATTGCCAACATCATGGTGGGGGAAACCCTAATAAAACAGTGTGCTGCTACCTGCCAGTACATATCTGGGAGCCATGGATGTAAGAAACTGGGTGGTGACAACATGCAAAGACTGATTGCTTTCACTTCAATTTTCAACTTTCGTTTTCAGTTTTCACTATAGATGCTCAATAACGTATGCAATTTGCTCAATAAACTCAGCTTTATGTGCACAGCAAAAGGTTATTTACAGCCACCAGTTGCTCACAGGTATAAATCCAAGAATGAACCTCCATGGGTGGGTGGGGATAGCAGGCATTGGACTGCCTCCAAGAGTCATAGCCCATAAGAGAGAAACAGCTGATGTGGCTTCTTCTTCCTATGGTTCACCATGACTTAGAGTACATTCCCACGTACATTAAATCAGCGCTTTTTTCTTTCCCCGCATATTAGAATGATGTGGGAAAGACTCCATGTGCTTATTTTGCAGCTCTTACATTTGTTTTTCAAGCGCATTGAGGGGCAGCCAAAAGCTACCTTTACAAGTGCGCATTTGGCCTGACCCGCATAAATCCTATTGTCGGAATGTCAGTTACACTTTCCCCGGCTCTCAACTGAGCCCCTCTCTGGGATCCTAGGGTGGGGGAAGCGAGGTGTTGTGTAACTGAGACGTTACTGACTAGCCTAGTCAGTTACATGTCAGTAACACAGCGCCTCGCTTCCCGACTCTCAGCTCAGCTCCTCTCTCCTCTCCGGGAGCCTAGAGCCCGGGAAGCGAGGCACCGTGTATGCAACTGACTAAAGCGCGAGCAAGCAAGAGGAGCCTGCCACTGGGAATAGCCTCCATGTTGTTTCAAGCTGCCTGGGGTCGAGTGAGGTGCACACTCTGGTTCTGACACGGACCACTTCGCTTGGGGGAGGGGAGGGGGTGCCTCTGATTTCCCCTAGTCCCTCTTGTTATTTAGACAGACTGTCGCCGGTACAATTTGTGGGACGCCACCACTGCGATCCCTGCCCAGCCCCACATGCACCTTTCTGGGTGGCACCCAGCAGAATTGCCCAGCCGGAGCGAAAGTCACGTTGGGAATGTAACTGCAGCCCCAGTGGGCTCTTAAGCCAAGTCCATCTGGTTTTCTAGAGCCTGGATTTTTAAAGCTCCCCAGATCTGCCCCGCTCCCCCCGTTTTATTCAGACAGGGAGCTCCCGAGAACGGCGCTTCCTACCCCAGCGATGAGAAGGGGGGAAAGTTGGTTTAAGTCCGAGAACTAGCAATAGCAGGGAGAGCCCCGGGGCAGCTAGTTAGTATCACGTCAGTTACGCAGCACCTCGCTTCCTGGGCTCTGGCTCCGCTCCTCTCCCCTCTCCTCTCCCCTCTCCCCTCTCCTGGAGCCAGGGAGACAGGGTGCTGTGAAAATGCTGCTTCCTAAATGCAGTCAGTTTCAAAATGTGCTTAAATAAACCAAATGTGAATAGTGCATGGGTTTTATTTAAGCACATTTTGAAATTGACTGCATTTAGGAAAAGCAGCATTTTAATGTATGTGGGAATGCGCTCCTAGAGTCATCGTAGGGGGAGGATACTGAGAAGGGGGGTGGGGTGGACAAAGCACCATGGGGAAGAGTGCCTGCCTGTTTATTAGACTTGTCATGTTAAACCTGTGAGTAGGCGTTGCCCAAACACACAAGAAAGACCCACAGGGGGGCTGCCTGTTTGTTAGGATCTACACACTAAACATGTGAGCATGGGATGCACGGACTGAACCCACACTCCAGGAAGCTACTGTCTCGTTTTTAAAAACATCCTTTGTGTTTCACAAAGAGGAGTGGTTTCTGGCATCATGGAATTGCCTCTAGCTCTGCTCTTCTCCTCTGATAATTTCTACTATATTCTCCTCTTTTCTGCTTTACTCTTTCTCCCCTATCCTTGTTTCTAAGCTATTCCCTTGTTCCTTTTTTTCTTCTTCCTGCTCTAGCCCGCTTCATCTGTTTCCCATTGAGGGAGTTTTCACACTGACAGTTAGTCCGCATTAACTGAATCTAGTGCAGACTTGTTTGTCCGTCTGAACACTGTTAACAGCGCTTATTAGTGCGGACTAAGAGATAAATACAGTTCCTATAAAACCCCAACCACTTGGTTTTATAAGAACTGTACTTAAAGTAGTCCATACTAATATTCTTGTTTGGTAGGTTACAATAATTTTCTGAGTCATTAGTCTGTACTACATTGCCCGTCTAAAAGGCATTACTATGTTAGTGCGGACTAACAAACACTACTTATTTCAAACTAGTGAGCATTACTTTGGCTGTCTGAAAACACCCTCATTATCATTTTCTCCTTTGTCACTTCCCACCTTGCTCAGGACATGGAACAGATTAAGGAGGTTCAAAGTGTTGATTGGGGAAGTGCTTCTGAATCAAAGCAACATACACAATGTGAAGGAGCAGAATAAGGTTCAGTAGAAGTCCGGAATGGTGCCACCACCCCAGATGACCAGAAGACAGGAAAGGCCAAAGTTGCTTTCAGAGCTAATCCAGGCAGAAAACAACCATGAAAATAATCCCCCCCCCAATCCCTTTAAGGCAGTGGGGGTGGGGGTGGGAGAGGTAGATCATGATCTACTGGTATATCACAAACTAATCTCCAGTAGATCACAGTGTGGGGAGGGAGACCAGCCTCTCAGAGACCACCTCTGGCAAGGAGAGTGAGATTGTCTCCGGCAGTGGCATAGCAAGACGGTGGCAAATCCAGGCTCATGTCCCAATTATGATCTCCCTCCCCCCCCTCCCCCGAGCAAGGGAGCAGGGTCTTCCTAAGTGTTGGCTTTTGCAAGGCCCTTGGGCTACCCTCAGCCTTCCTCCACAAAGGTTCTGGCTCCCAGAGAGGCAGTAACCCCACTGGGAAGGAAGGTTTAAGAGTCAGCAGGACTGCCACTTCACCCATGCCCATTCTGAAAACTTCCTTCATAGCAGGGCCCTTTGCAAGTGGTGTAAGCATTGGAAGAAAATATTCAGAGTGAGTGAGGGCAGAGTGTTGGCCCCACTTTCTCCCCTGCATACTCTGAACATTTCCTAGTGGTGCTCAGGCCACTTGCAAAAGGCTCCCATAGAGTCCAGACCCCAGGTTCAACTGAGCCCCTTCGCTCCATGGCAGCTGTGCCCCTGGTCTCCAGAGAGGAGCTCCTCCAGTGCATCAGGAAAAGCTCTCCCTGAAGGGAGTGCTTGTCCTCACTCCTGAGACCAGCTGCTGAGGTGTCCCCTAGAGCTGAGAGCCAGTGGGTGGGGTCCCAGCCTACAACACTATAGTTGGGGGTGGGGTGGGGGGTCCTGGTAGATTGCCTTAGAACGATGCCTGGATCAAATAGATCATGTGCACTATTTATTTGTAAAAATAAATATTTATTTTAAAATTTAATATCCTGCCCCCTCCTGCTTAGACAGTCTGGGGCAGCGCACAATATAAAAAAATTACACTAGGAGTGGGAATCTAGGCAAAATTTTGGTTTTGGCTTATTTCGGTTTCAGTTCTCATGAATTTTGGTTTTCCTATAGGTTTCGGTCCTCTTGATTTCATTTTTTTAACATTGCATTTTCCCCCATTGAAGTCAATCGGGAAAACCACAATGTTAAAAATCTGATAAAATAAATGCAAAAGAACCGATAGGACTGAAACCAGAAAGAACCGAAATTTCAGAAAGAACTGGAAGTGCCATTATCAGCTACTTTCGGTTTTTGGCAATACCAAAAGTCCCATCTCTATTGTGCAGCATAAGTCTGGCTGTCCCTGCTTCAAGGAAAATATGAGTTCCAAAGAGGAACAACGCAAGCATAGGTTTCCACCATGCGCCAGCCCCATAATTAAAAGTCACAAAACACAACCGCATAAAAACTAGAAAGGAAAAATTACGGTAGTATGTACATCAGAATAAGTTTGTTCATGATCTTTTTTCATAGCAAGAGACAAAGGAAGAATGAATCATGATTTTGAAAGCAAAGTATCCATCCAACTGTGGAATGCCTTAATCCCAGCATTTAAGATGTGGTTTTTGTCTTGCTGCTATTCCTGATAGTCTTGCACCAGTATAACACCCAAGCACAGCTTGAGATCTTGTGCAGGCACAGGATTACATTCCAGCAGTGGTGCAAATTAAGAGCAAAGGCAATTACAGCAAAGCTAGACCCCACAAAGCAACAACAGCCAGCAATGTGATTGAATTAAAGCACTTGCCCCTTGTTCAGCCACACAATTTTTGGAGAAATAATTCCATCAGCAAGTGAACACAGCAGGTTCAGGAAAAAAGTGTTTTGGAGTATTTTTAAAAATTTGTTGTAGTACTAGTGCAGGAAGCAAAGGAAATTGGTATATTGGTTCATTGACTCTCAATCGCTTCTTCTCATATGCTGTGTTACGATTACTCAGCTTTTATTGGTCTTTGGTGCCATTCCAGTATTTTTATTCTTTGAAGGATACTGAAAGATGTCTCCAGAGAACATAAATACTGAGTGATCTGGCCAGGGAAATACTACCTAAATGGTGCATAGCAAGGAATACAGCGAGCAAAACACAGGGTATAACAATTGCTTGTTGTTCTTCTTACTATGGACATGTGATTAAGGTAATTTTATATCAGCCACTAACAATGGGCTCTTTTAGATGAGCGGCACGCGATTGCGCATGGCGATTGCGCATACTTTGAAACGGCCGCCTTTATTACTTACATGAGACGGAAGCAGGGTATTATGCGCATATTATGGTGGTGGCACATTTTTAAAGTCTGCGAATTAAATACCTCGATCATGAGATATTTAATTTGCGGACTTTAAAAATGCGCCACCGCCATAATATGCGCATAATACCTCGCTTCCATCTCGTGTAATTAATAAAGGCAGCCGTTTCAAAGTATGCGCGATCGCCATGCGCGATCGCGCGCCGCTCGTCTAAAAGAGGCCTGAGTGTTGTAATATTTTCAATAGACATCTTAGCCTGCATTTAATACCAATGCAAAAGGTGGTGGCTTCCAAATGTAGTGCACCGCCTGTGGTGCATGACAAACCACTGCCTCTGAAAAAAATGCAAACAATGACCAGAGATCAAAAGTTTTACAATCCATTTGCCCACTCCAAAATCACAAAGTTAGGAAGCAATCGGAGAAGTTTCTCTTGGCATGTTCTTTCCAAGATGTTAGTAGGAATAACGTCAAGTGACCTCGCAAGGGTGCTGTCCCATTAAGTAGTTCTTTAAACTTTTGTTCATTTCTGAGTAATTCCAGAGTCTCATTTCAATTTATTTGGGCATTGTTAACCCTGACTAGGTAAAGGCCTTAAATTTTTAGTCATCAGAGCAGGATTTCTGGATCAAATAGGAACAGCTTAAAAACAGGCACTGCACAACATCATTGGATTTTTGCATCAGTTTGTTTCCATGGTCACGATCAGACAGGTGACCGAGAACAGCTTTTAAAGTACATTTCAATGCTGTCTGCATTCTCTCTTGACATATCCTTGTGGTATTGTAGCTCAAACCTATAGCTTTGTACGGTTTGTTTAATCCCAATGTCTTTTTCATTCAGAATCACAGTCAGTACCAGAGTGTGCAATGTAGATGTGGAAAAGAATAAATGTGTACCTTGCACCAAACTTAAAATGGCTCTTATTTTCAGAATGTGCTGGCAAGATTTCAGAATAACAAAACTTGTAAGCATAGGCACAGGCACTTTGGGGTCTGTCTAAACATTCTCTTGTATCCCACAGAAATGGCCACTAACTGAACTGAGACCACTATGTTCCTGAAAACTAACTGATACACATGGCTCATAAATGGCAGGATGTCGAAAGCTGTTACATAGGATTACATGAATATTTCCATCCATGTGGATTACAACATAATTCTGGCTGTTTATTTTTAAGACCTTCCCCACTGCAAGCCTTCGAGCAGTATACTCGAGCTGGTTATCTCATAGCGGACTACTGCAGAAGTGCAGAGTTTCTGTCTGCAGCTGGCAATATTGACTGTAGTCATTGCTGCTGGTACTGAACTAGATGGATCGCTGTTCTGATTCACTATGGCAGTTCCTACAGCCAGACCACAAATCAATAATCATCTGCTTTTACACATATGTCTGTATCCCCTCCAAGAGAGTAGTACTGAGATATGCTTTGCTACTCTGCGATGTAAGCATGTAAATTCAGCTCTTCAGTCTTGATGAGTAATTATGGCCCCCTTGCCTGATTATAATAGGAGTTGGTCTATCAAAGCTTCACATAGATATTCTGAAAATATCATTTTATGCACACACTAATTTACAGTTGTGATATTTAATCATTTGTATAACCCTTTTCTTCAGGAACCAGCATCAGATACTCACCATCAAACAGTGAAATGCATGATGTCATCCCCACTCCCCACTCGTAGGTTACATTCAGCTAAGGGTTGCTGCTTCCCAAACTTCACTGTACCAAGGCCAACTGGGGAAGCATTTACCGAAAACCAATCACATGCTCATGTGTGCCAAGCAACAAACATGGCTGTTAGACAAGCTCGATTTTTAAAAAGTGCTTATTACATAAATAAGCAGTAGGTTCTCCCAAATATATTTGCTGCCTTTACGGGATATAAATGGAGTGGCCAGATTTTCAAAAGATCCAAGCATCCAGGGCATCTTAGGGTGTTTTTAAATGTGATGCAATCATGCCTGGCCCCCTACCATCCACACATCTAACTGCTTGTGTGTGGTGCGTGGGGAGACGCACTCCCATAACCCCTGCAGTGGTCGCTAAAGGCCATGCATGGAGCACGCCTGAAAAATCCAGTATGGGCCAGGGTGGCTGCCTCCATGGATGGGGCAGCCATGCTGGGAGCTGCTCATTTAAAGTGCTCCCCACACATGTTGCGTGCATGGGCACCCCAAAGCCGCTCCACACAGCGGCCACAAACCCCAGCCCACCCACCATGCTCATTTAAAAACATCCTAACTGTTTCAAGTGGGCCCAACTGGATGCAAGGCACTTTGGGAAATCCAGCACTTAGTAGACCCCCTCAAAACTATACAATTTTGTGTTTCTCAGGTTCAGTTCTCAGTACCTGAACTGAAAGTCATGCCTGTAAACAAAGGTTTACAAGCAATTGGTGTGATCCGGCTCCAAGAGACAGCATTGAACTTCCATTGCCTTCAGTGGGAACTGGATTGTGCCCTGTGTCTGTATCAGCCCTAAATACTTCCTACAACTTTTTTCCTCTTGTAGTAGTGAACACTAAATCTGGAGTCTGTTGTAAACACTCGGTTTGAATGTATTTCTTATTCTAGTCTGGTGGACAAATTCCATTAGTTATTGCTACTGCCTGTTAAGCTTATGCCAACACACTTTAAATCACCAACACATTGCAATTCTCTAATAAACTGGGGAAATAGCATACGTTCCCAATCACCTGCTGAACACATTACAGGGTGTAAATCCACTTATTTGGTTCTTTTTTTTTACTGCTAGAGACCCTCTTAAATTTAAATAAGCAGATGCAAAGATCTGTCCCCAATCTGAAACAGTCATGCCCTGCAGAAAGGGGGCTATCGTTTGGGAAAGCATGGATCTAATAAGTTGCATGCAGTTAGTCTCAACACGTTACTAGGGAGTTTTTAACTGGAGTTGCTCTTCTAAATTAACCAGATGCTCGTGACTAAAGGACTAGTAACAAGAATTAGGTACACATGCTATCAGTTATCTCATTTAGGGGTTAGAAGGAAAGCATATGCTTCACTTTGATTTTAGTCACCATTTTGCTTCAGACAATTCTGTCAATTAAACTGCAAAAGAATCTAAAGCCCAAATTCCATCTGTAGAGATGGCAAAGCTTAAATAATTGTTTTGATCTACAGTACCTGAGTAGCTCAAAGTTTCCCATTACTTAGCCTGTGGCTCTGATATACCAGTACTTGACAGTTCCTGACAGACTTGTGTGTGCAATCAAGTTAATTTGGTTTAGTTTTAGGCCCTACGGAATAATTAGTTCTGTGTGTTCATCAGACCACTGCTTAGATATGAAACTCACTGTGGGGAATTTATAAGGAATTGCAGGTTGTCATAGGAAATCACTTTTGGCATACCCAAGTAAGCTCTTTTTAAGATTCTGAGAGATTATTTATCAGCACTGAATCAAGCATATTTTTCAGCGTAATCACTAATTGTGTCTGCAACCAGATTTCCAGAAATTGTTTCATCAGATCACAGAGTGTCAGTGTAATAGCTTGGACTACCCTGGAGACAGTTTTTTTCAGTGGGAACATTTGCCTCAAAGATCTGGAGCCACATAGCTCAGTCCATCTTTGACTCTGCCATCGACCCGCCTCATGTTTGAGTGGATGTTTCCACAGTCCTAGTTGTCAGTTGGGCTGGCCAGTTTCACCTCCCTGCAGTTATCAGCTCAGGCAAGTTGGACTGCCCTTGATGACTGTTTGGCTGTTAAGAGTTTTAGGGAAGCCCCAGCTTCCCAACTGGCCCTTAGGCCGTTTTTAGACAAGCGCGGCGGTGCCCGTGCTTGTTTTTCAAAAGACCCGGCATTCCGTTCTACACGTGACGCTGCCGCTGAATACGCGCATGCGCGGCCTGGCGATGCGCATCCATTTCCGGCCACGTATGACTGGCCTCGATTGCTGACCCGGTCAGTTCACGGCTGGAAATGGATGCGCATCGCCAGCGCATGCGCGTATTCGGCGGCAGCGTCATGTGTAGAATGGACTTCTGGGTCTTTTGAAAAACAAGCGCGGGTGCTGCCGCACTCGTCTAAAAACGGCCTTAGTCTACATCAGCTCAGAAGCTGCTTCCCTCAGGTTGCCTTCCTGGCTCTGCTCAGCCTGGCCATACAACTGGCTGCCTTGCTGAGCTTTTCCCCAGCTCACAAAGGACATCCGGGTTTCTCTGCTGAGCAAGTGGTCGGCTCAAAAAGAAGCCCTCCTTCCTCCCACAGGAACTTGCTCTCTCTGCCCTGCTCAGGTGTTACTAAGTGGCCTGCACACTGGGCTCAGAGTCAACCTCTCAGACTCCCTGCAGCTTTCTGGCAACATAGGCACCTGCCTAGGGCAGCAGATCTTGGGGGACAGGGGAGCAGCTTTTGGGGGGTTAGGGCTTGCCTTACCTGCATGCCACTCACAGCCTGGAGGGTGGTGGGGACCCTCCAGACTCTGCTTCTGTGCTGGGTGCCACCATTGTCTCCCTCCCTGCTTCGGGAGGAGGGGGGACAGCAGCCTGAGCTGCCTAGGGACGCTAAAATCCTAATTCTGGCCCTGCACACCTGTGGGCATCTCACAGTTGACCAGTCTCTGAAACTCTCTTCCCTTCGATTTATCTGCCAGCCAGGGAACTTCTTTGAGGTTAACCCCCTAATGTGTGGATTTCAGAGGACAGGGTACGTCTGGAATTAACCCCATCCTAGCTGCTTGGTGCCACTTCTACTCTTACTTGGGGAACCATTTCCCTCCGTACAGGGGAAGGGTTATCTCACCCTGTTACAGTCAGATTGGAAGGGATATCAAGCGACATCTAGTCCACTCTCCTGCTTGGATACAGGAAGGAAGTTTACAGCAACAACATCCCCAACAGCTGGTTGTCCAGCCTCTTTGAAAACCTCCAGGGATGGGGAGTCTATGACCTCCCCAGCAACTTACTCCATTGCTATAGTACTCTTAGGACATTTTTTTCCTGATATCTAACCTAAATCTACCTTCCTATAATGTGAGCCCACTATTTCTAGTCCTGCCATGTTGGCAATGAAGAACAGTTCCTTGCCATCATGTTTATAGCAGCCCTTAGATATTTGAAGCCTGTTATCATGTCTCCCCTTAATCTCCCCTTTGTTAGACTAAACATACTAATTTCCTTCAACTTTTTCTCGTAAGTCTTGCTTTCCAGGCTCTTTATTATCTTTGTCGCCCTCTGAACCTGCTCCAGTTTGTTAATATCCTTCTTAAAATGAGGTGCCCACAACAGGACAAAATACTCCAGGTGTGGTCTGACCAGTGCTGAACAGAGTAGAAATATTACTTCCGCTGACTTGGAAACAATGCTTCTCTTAAGGCAGCCCAGAATTGCCTTAGCCTTTTTGAAACCACATGGCATTGCTGACTCATGTTCCATTTGTGATCAACCACAATCCCTAGATCCTTTCACATGTGCTGCGGCTAAGTTAGGTAGCCCCAGATTATCTTTGTACATTTAGTTTTTCTTCCCTAAATGCAGAACATTACATTTATCTCAGCTGAATTTCATTTTGTTAATTTCAGCTCAGATTTCCAGCCTAAATAGATTTTAAAAAAATTATTCTAATGTTGTTTCCCAAGTTGTTAGTTACCCCTTCCAGTTATGTGTCATCTGCAATCTTGGTAAGTATTGCCTCCATTCCTTCATCCAATTTGTTAACAAAGGGTGTTTTTAGATGGACGCAGGGGTGGCCACATCCAGGTCTGTTCTGGCTGTGGTGGGTTTAAATGGCCATGGACCACAGTCCATCCCCTGCACCACCCCACCTCCCTCCCCTGCACCATAGAGCTGTGGGCAGATCACCAACCATTCTAGGCTGCCATCCACAGCATTATGGCTGTTACCAGGGCAACCCCCAGCTGGGAGCGAAGCTACAGTGGCCCGTTTGTGAGTAGATGGACTGCTGCTTTGTTCCCGGTGGGGTGGGTGCTCTGGGTTTGGGTGGTCGGCCCGCTCAGCTTGCAGCATCTGCTCTGCTTCTGCGCCACCTCACCCCAGGCTGGCCTGCCTTTACAAAGACGGGCCACCTGGAGGTGGGGTGGTGTAAGAATGAAGTGGGTGTCCATCCCAAAACACCCAAAATGTTGAATAGCATTGATCCCAGCACAGAGCCTTGCTGGACTCCACTTGATACAGCTCTCTATCATTCAGAATACAGATCTCCATCATTCAGAATAATAAGTACCACTTTTACTATTGGTCTCTGTTGCCACACTGCAGCAGTAGGCTGCTCTCTTTGCTTGTGGGAGCAGAGCTTGGAGGGAGGATTGAAGGGAGAGAACAGTCGCAGAATAATTAACTCCTCAATATCCTGTCCAGGCCTTAGGTATGTGTTCATGTTTATGGAATGAGGGGTATGTCTTGAAGAGCCTTATCTTCCCTTTTCTCTCATAGAGCCTGTAATGGAACCCTATGGAATCCCCTAGGAAAGACGTCGTGACTAAGTGCAAACCCATCAAAGCTACTAAGGCCTCTCTGAAAGGAAACAAGCAGCCCACCAACTTCCATCTGACTCTGCAGCTGTGTCAACAAGACCTCATGGCCACTGATAGATTAAGCGTTCACAGCCAGGACAGGTGCCGTTTGTTCATTACCTCATGTTTAAGAGAATGTGTCTCAAAGATCCATGGAGTTCTTGCTAAGTCCATAACAAACACCAAAAGCAATATATTGCAAGTTTGACATTGGACATTGAGAAATATGCCACTATTAAAAATGTGAGAGGCTACAGATTTGTGCTGGTTACCCAAACAGTAATCCCAGGAAATTAGGTCATTTTTCTTGGTTATGCAAGTTCAAGAATAGTGTCACATGCTATTAGATCACATTAGGTCCAGCATTATGTAATGCCACCGTACAGTATATCCTGATGTGGCATAATAAATAAGAAGTGAGAACACATTTTTCTTTCCATTACATAAGTTTGCATGTAGGCAATTAGCAGTAGGTGTGTAATTCATGATTTAATCCTTTATATTTGTGCAATGTGAGTGTCAAATGCTATCACTAGGTTAAATGGAAGATCACTAGGTTAAATTGAAAGATTCCAGTTTGGCTGTGTTTTACACCAGAAGTACACAGAGGGTGTCTTTAGACATAACATCAATGGGTGTCTAAATGTGTGTTTTGACCTTGATATGAACACCAGTTTGGCCCTGTGTTCACCTCATGGCACTGCTTAGACACACAGCCCATCTTGGGTATTTTCAGACGTGATGAGATCACGCTCAACCACGGTGGATTCCCACCGGGCGAGAAAGGTTGTGTCACGTCTGAAGGGGGAACAGAAGTTCCCCCCCAGATGTTCACCCCCGTCAATCGCGTTGGGGAATCACATTCCCCACCTGATCGGCGGAACCGGCAGGGCCGGCCCCAATCGCGTGGTGAATGTGATTCCCCGCCGCAATTAAGGGGTCCGGCCCATCTGGACGGCTACCATGGCCCGGAATCTGCAGCGGGATTCTGGGCCGTGGTCAATTTGGGCGGGCGTTGCGGCCGCATTGTCCGTGGCGCCCACCTGTCTCCCCAGAGGGCGGGCGGCGAGGGAGCCTGGGGGGCGGGGCCGTGTGGCCGCACGTTGTGCCGTGCGGCCCCGCCTCCTCCCCGATTCCCCACCAGGATCAGCCGGCATGTCTGTTGGATGTGCCAGTGTGATCCTGGCAGGGAATCCCTGTGGTGATTCTGTGCTGGGGCGACTAGCGCCCCGTCACATCTGAAATCACCCCTTGAGACAAATTGGTGTTTTGCTCACCACCCAATCTCAGCATGCAAGTGCTGCCACCTTGTTCCCTGCGTTGCCTGCTAACATGCCATGGGATATCATTAGACACAACGTTGACCATGTGTTTGGCTGGAGCACGCAAATTATCCTTGTGATGCAATGGTGTTCACATTGCATGTTCAATGGGTGGCCAAATTGGTGTTGGGATTGTTATGGTGCTTACACACAACAGTCAAACTTGTGCTTAGTGGTTTTAACACCCGATCTTTGTTATGTCTAAAGACGCCTAGATATAAATAACGACACAAGTAATAAATCAGTAGAGAATGAGGTGCATCATCTGAAAGGAGTGTATTCTTTACCCTGTCATAATCTACACTGCTACCTTAAATGTGGCTGCTGTGGTTTACTCAGGGACAGACGTAGACATTTTGTGCCCCATGGCCCTTCTCAGGCTGCTGCCCCAAAGCCAAGCCCTGCTCCCAAGCCAAGCCTCACCTCTACACTTCATGTTCATGGGTGGGGGAGCCCCGTGTGAATGATGCGGTGCCTGCGCCTGCAATGAATGGGGGAGCATGCACACGGCCACACACGCATCCCCACTCACCCCCTCACTTGTTCCCATGCATGGAGAAACTGGGGAAAATGGTGGTTGCTCCATGGGTGCAGATAAGTGGGGGGTGATTGGGGATACATGTGTGGCCGTGTGCACACCCCACCCATGCATCGGCATGCCCACGAACCCCCCCACCCAGCAGAGTCATGTCAAAACAACCTGTGAGGAACCACTCAAAGAACAGAAGGTTGCTGCCTTGTAAACAAGGTTCTTTGAGATGTCTCCAAACATTCTCACAACGCCCGCCCTTCCAGTCCTGCATGGAATTTTTTTCTTATATTCCTAGAAAGAGTTGGAAGGAACTGTCATTCAGAGGGAGAGAGTACTTTTTATACTAGAGGAGCTCAAGAGCATCACGTGGTTTATTATTGGAATATATTGAGCATGCACAACCCAGTTGTGAGAATGTTAGACACCATCTCAAAGAACCTTCTTTATAAGGCAACAACCTTCTAATCACTCACATGGGGAAGAGTTGTTTGTAAACAAACAGGTTTATTTTCCAGTCTGAATGGTGTCCTGCTGCTACTGCAGCACTACAACTAGCAGGCAGATGGCAGAGGCAGGTGAGGGATGGGGACCCAGGAAGCAAGCTTCGGTTGCTGGCAGCAGCCTCCAACCATGCAGGGAGAAAAACAAAAAATGGAGTGGGGAGGTGCCGGGGCCAGGATTGCAGCCCCCCAGAAAATGCCGCCCAAGGCCCAGGCCTAGGGGGCCTGCCCCTAAGTCCAGGCCATTTGCTCACGTCCTGGGGAGATGTAGTTAGCCATTTTCTGGTCCTTGTTGCTGAAGGAACAATTACTCTTGCATTGCATTTTGCCAGGGCTTGGGACTCAGAAAGGAATTCTACAGCCAAGGCTTTGTCACCAAGGTTACTCAATTTTAGTTCCCAGGAGCTTCACCTGGGCTTTCTCAAATGTAACATCCCCACTGATTGTAGGTGTCATTATTATGTATTTATTTATTATACGCATTTCTGAGTTGTCCCCTATGCCTACGGCATGTCAGGGTGACGTACAATATAAAAACATTCAATAAAAACATTTTTAAAAACAATACAATAAATTTAAACCTAAAACAGGATTTGGGAAACAAAAATTTATAAAAATAAACCAAAAAGGTAGGGGAGAGCCAATACTACCCTAACCCCCCTCCCCCCCCTCCCCAAAGGCCTGGGTGAACAGTCAGGTCTTACAAGCCCGCCAAAATGTTAAAAGGCTTGGGGCCATGTGAGCTTCCTCCAGGAGGGAAATCCAAAGATGCGGCCTGGCCACCAAGAATGCCCTCTCCATTGTAGCCCCCCGCTTGACACGGGGGACCTCCAAGAAGGCACCCCCGGCAGACCAAAGGAGCCACTCTGGGGTGCGGAGGGTGAGGCGGTCCCTGAGGTACGACGGGCCCAGACCGTGAAGGGCCTTATAGATTAATACCAATACCTTGAACCTGGCTCAGCACGCTATTGGCAACCAGTGCAGAGTCTGGAGCGCAGGTGCTATATGCTCCCAATGACCCATCCCCATCAGGAGCCGGGCCGCCGCATTCTGCACTAGCTGCAGTCTCTAGACCAGGAACAAGGGCAACCCCACATAGAGTGCATTGCAGTAGCCAGTCTCGAGGTAACAAAGACATCGATGAGGGAGGCCAGATCAGGCCCGGAGATGTATGGACACAGCCTCCACACCAGATACAACTGGTGGAAGGCGGCCTTTGCCACCACCTCCACCTGTCGATCCAGGCGGAAATCTGAATCCAACACCACCCCCAGACTCCGAACCTGCTGAGCTATAGGAGGGTGAACTCCCCCAATCAGGGGGGTTGACACCTCCCTCACCCTCCCCATCACCATCACCTTTACCTCCGTCTTATTGGGGCTGAGCTTCAGTCTGCTCTGCCGCATCCACTCCGCCACGGCCACCAAACACTGGGATAGCAACGAGACAGCAGGGTTTGGGTCAGCTGAAAAAGAGAGGTACAGCTGAGTATCATCAGCATATTGGTGACATCGCACCCCGAACCCTCTCACGACCTCCCCCAAGGGCTGCATATATACATTAAATAATAAAGGAGACAAAATGGAACCCTGCGGAAC